>JAPQRN010000017.1:20352188-20386564 GCA_037367275.1 Coranthus polyacanthus
ACCCCCCCACCCCGAAACCGAATCAGTCTTGGGATGTTAACAGTTGTGTGCCAGTAAAAAAAAAAAAAAAGTTAGGCCGGAAAACAAAGATCAAAAAGACAGGAGAGATGCCAGTAGTCTGTTAAATCAACATGGTTCCTGTTTTATTATCCGTGTAGATACACATGGCCTCGTCTGGCTTACTAACGGTCTGACCCCTCCTTCGCACATGTTTCCACTGAAACCTAAGTTTCAAGAAATTGGTCTAATTGGGTGCATTAACAGAGATGTCGTTGCTGAAAATATCACCTATGTGGGAGAGACCCCACTGTTGTGTGACATTCGTGTATTTTCTAATTCGCAGAGGCCTGATTTTTTTTTTTTTAAAGTCTGCAAACTCCAAATTACAAACTTCCTCTACACTGCAGTGTTTCTTGATAATAGAAAAGTCGACCACCCCCCCTTCCTTTATTTTCTGAGGCCAGAAAGGGTTAGAAGCCCATTGTGTTTGCATGAGTGTGTGCCTTGGGAAGGGGGGTGGGTCCCCATCCATCCTGCTGTGGTGGAATTTGGGTCAAGGGGATTGGGACTTATTTAAAGGAGGGGTAGAGGCCTGTATTGTTTAGCTTCAATCTCACACAGTTGAGACATAGTTTGAGTAAAAAACAAATAAACATTCCCAAATTCCCCTGGCATTTAAATTGAGAATATGTTTAGCACATCCTAAAATAATTTTCCCAGACAAGCAGTGAACATAGCTCACATTCCTCTCGAGTCAAATCCATAAGATACGGGCGTGTCCTTGCAAAAAGTATATTTAAATGTATGAAATTACTTTATATTACCATACAAATTAAGTGTAAAATGCGGCAGTGTTCACTATAGGGGTTGAATGTTGAATTGGTTCAATGGTTAACAACTATTTTCTATTTTAAAGCTTTGAACATGTAGGAATGTAGTGCCTCTGAGTGAAGCTTTATGTCTATAATTAAGTAAAAGTATGTGGATAGATTCTGGGCACACTGTTTTACATTTTTGTGTGGACACAATTGTCTTTTATAGATATAGAAGTCTCCCACAAACTGAAAACAAAGCAGGATGATACATTTGAATCGAGATCACCTTTGACCTTTTATTTGTTAGGATAAATTGTTAAGAATAAAACTTTTAAGTACTCCTGTTAATAGGTTCTACGTGTTTTGCTAATGACAAAGGCAAAGAGAAGAGTTTAGTTCCCACAGTGTGTGAGGCTTAAGAAGTGCCTGTGTGTCTTTGTGTGTAATCAGGTAAGCTGATAGCCAGACATTAAAAGTGCTGGGAGTTTGTTTTGAGAGTCCAGGAGTATCAGATGTGAGGTTTTCCAGACTGCAGTGAGATTTGAAGAGAAAAGCAAAGGAAAAAGAAGAAAAGTTTCAGGCACTGGCAGGTCATCACCCCCCCTACGCCTTCCTCCATCAAAACACGGATAGACATGGCAGACAGGCATCGTATGCATCTGTGTGTCGTGTGTCTCAGCTGCTAATACGTTATTTGTCTTAAACTGTAACACCAGGCAAATACTCACAATAAGTGATTCAACTTAGCCGAACAAAAAGGCACTAGAGGTTTGCACAGTGTACCATTGCAACGATGTGTTGTAGATCTGAGAACTTGCATTGTGTTTTGGGACTTTAATCCACAAATTGGCAAAAGCAAGCCTCTCATTGTGCAACATTTTTCTATGAAGCTCCCACTGGGGATTGCCATTTTATTTGTGCCAATGCCTAGACTTTTATTTCTTTGCCATGTTTTCATAGCAAAGGATTGGCTGGACCAAATTAGAATCTGATTGCAATTAAGCAGTGATACGCATGATAAAATCATCTCAGGGGGTCAGGATCTCATCAAATCCCTTTTCTACAACTTCCCTGATTAATGGCAGATGGTAGTAATGTCAAAGCATTTGTTTGTGATGAAGTTTTTTGTTGGACAAAGTCTGATTTATGTGTTTTTCGTCATTACCTGAATTTATTAACCATAGCTCTTTTTTATGAGAATCACGGGTGTAAGTGGTCTTTCTGAAGAACAGTAGGAGTTATATTAAATAAGAATTCAAAAGTGATTACTCTTCTGTCTCCTGTCATTTCAGTTGGCCAGCCAGATGGTGTATCTGTGGCTCAGAAGGAGGAGTCTCCTGAGACTGTGGATGCCATTCAGGATGAAGTAGCTCCTCAAGTGAATGGAGAGAAAGTGGAGAAAGAGTCTGCTGATGCCAATGATATCTCTGCTGTTGAAGAGAAGGCAGTGGAGGAGAAACCTGGTGATGCCAGTGAAGTGGGCTTCAAGAAGATCTTCCGTTTTGTGGGCTTTAAGTTCACACTGAAGAAGGACAAAAGTGAGGAGAAAGACCCTGTCAAGCTACTGACAGTCAAAGATAAAGATGGAGAAGAGGTTGCTGAGGAACCTGTAAAGGAGGAAGAAGCTGCCACTGTTGAGGAGAAGAGCACAGCTGAAGAAAAGGAGGCTGATACAGAGGCATCTACCGCTGAGGCTGAGGTCAGTAAAGAAGCTGACAAGCCTGAAACCGCTGATGCCCCTGCTGAAGGTGCTGAAGGTGAAGCTACTGCTGAAGCAGTCAAAGAGGAAAAAGCTGAGAAAGAAGGAGAGATCAGTCCACCATCTCAGGAGACCATCTCGCCCTTCAGGAAGCTCTTCACTGGTGGACTCTTTTCTAATCTGAGAAAGAAAGCCAGCATCAAAAAGACAAAGGAGGAGGAGGAGAAGGAGAAGGAGAAGGAGGAGGCAGCTAAGACAGAGGAAGCTGCTGTTGCTGAAGAAAAGGAGGAGAAGGCTGAGGTCCAAGAAACTAAGGAGGAGGCATCAGGGGCCCCTGAAGAAGAAAAATCAGAGCCCAAGGATGAAACACCTTCAGCTGCTGAGGAAGAAAAGCCAAAGGAGGAGGAAGCACCAGCTATATCTGAGGAGAAGCAGGAGGAACCAGCTACTCCAGAGGAAGCAAAATCTGAGCCTGCCACAGAGACCGAAGTCACTGCTGAAACCCCTGCTTCTACAACAGAAACCACTGATGAGACCAAACCAGAAGAGGAAAAGGAGAAAGCTCCCCTGGAGGTGTCTTCTGAGGCTGAGGTGCTATCATCACAGGAGAAGGCAAAGCCCCAAGGAAGCCCCCTTAAAAAGCTTTTCACTGGAGCTGGCTTGAAGAAGCTGTCAACTAAAAAACAAAAGAGCAAGAAAGATGCTGAGACCAAGGTCACTGAGTCTGGGGAGCAGGTGGCTGAGCAGCTTCAGTCCTCCACTGATTCAGCAGAGGCTCCCAAAGTTGAAAGTGGGCCATCTTCTCCAGAGGAGTCTGGAGAGCATGTTATTGCTGTGGACGTTGCCCAAATTGAATCAAGCCAGGAAACTGAAGGTGAAGTTGCATCTGATGGTGAGAAGAAAAAAGAGGGCATCATTGCCTGGTCCTCCTTCAAGAAACTGGTAACACCCAAGAAGCGTGTAAAAAGATCTTCTGAGAGTGAAGATGAAGCCACCGGTGAGAAACCAGCCAAGTCAGCCACACTGTCCTCTTCAGAGAGTGCTGCACTGACAGATAAGAGTGTTGAGGAAGAGGCTAAGGAGGAAAAGCCCACAGAGGAAGAGCCAAAGACCGAAACCACTGAGAAACTAGTCAGCAGCACTGAGGAGCCTAAAAAGAAAATGGACACCTCTGTCTCCTGGGAGGCTTTAATGTGTATGGGCGGACCCAAAAAGAGGACCCGGAAAACCTCAGATTCCGACGATGATGAGACCAAGATTGATGAAGATGTACCAGCTGCAGCAGCAGAAGGCGAGCAGGAGGTCAAAACTGAGACCGCCATTGTTGCTTCCCAAAATAGTGAAACTGATGGTGAAGTTGTTTCTTCTCCTGAACCTTTAAGCAGCCCTCCTGCATCTGCCTGGGACACACTGAAACGCATGGTTATGTCAAAGAATAAGGCCAAAAGTGAGGAAAAGGCAGAGGAAGGTGCAGACCAAGTCCAGTCAGACAGTGAAGCCCCAAAAGAAGAGTCATCCTTTTCTCTGAGAAAGTTCTTCCCTGGACGTAGGAAGAAGAAGGCTGAAAAATCTTCAACTGAACAGGGCTCAGGTGAGGAGGACTCTGATACCCCAGCAGTGGTTCCTCTCTCAGAGTACGATGAGCCAGCTGAAGCAGAAAAGGAAAAACCAGCAGAAGAAGCAGCAGAAGAAGCAGCAGAACCAGCTGCAGTCCAGATTAAAGTGACTGCTGAAGATAGATCTCCTTCATGGATCCCAGCCAATGTCGAAGATGCTGATGATAAACATGATCAGCTGAGTGATATTACAGAGGAAGCAGAAAATGCTGCCACACCGAAGTCTGTTGACACTGATATTGCAGAAGATGATGACCAGGCAGCTGTGCCCCCTAAAGCTCTGGGTCGCACAGGCAGGAGACTGTCCACAGCTGAAGTGAAGCCTGTTGCTCTGACTCCATCTTCAGAAACTACCCCTGTTCCTCAGGGACCAAAGTCACAAAGCGCCAAGGAGGTTCTCGAAGGTGTGGAGGCCCAAATCAGTGAAATTCCTGCCCAGACATCTGTTACTTTTGAAGATGTAGCAACAGAAACAGCTGCTGAGAAGACAGAGTATGAACCACCAACTGAGACTGCTGAATCCAAGACAAATGATGTCCTGGAGGTGCACGCCCGCGATGAGGCCATGGCTATTTGCACTGGCCTTGGAACCAAGGAGATTGCCAAAGTTGCCCTGGAGAAATCTGCAATGCCCGTTGTTGAGTGTGTGGCTGTGATACGTGATGCTTTAAGCTCAGAGGTCTCAATAGAACACAAGCCACCAAACATAGAAGAAGCCAATCTTACTGAAGATGCTGTGCTCGAGGCCCAAGTGCACCAAGTAGAAGCCTCTGAGCTTGAGCCTGCCGTTGAAAAAACACCTAATTCAGTGGCAGACATTCAAGCAGCCAGTGAGACTTATGAACCTGAGATTGAGAAGGTTGGAATCATCAGCACCGTTCTGCAGGGATCTGAAGTCATCCAGCAGGCTGCCGTGAGCGAGAACTCGCCTAAAGCTGTCATAGTTAATCCCATTACACCAACATCTGAAACAGCTGTGTGCACCCAGAGCATAGAAGTCACTGAGCCAACTGTAGAAACCAAGGAAGTGAAAATGGACATGGAGCACCTCATTGCTACTGAAGAAAACACCCCCATAACAGAGGTAGTCCAGGTTGTGACTAAAGAGATATCTTCTGCCATATGTGAAAACACAGAGAACACCATCACAGAGGAGACTGAGCCAGAAATTCCTGTAGTTTTACCAAGTGATAAGGTTCCTGTTGTCACAGAAACAGTAGTCCTTGTCGCCCCACTCAGCCTGGAGTCTCAGCAAGTGGAAGTCCCAGACACAGTGGTCATGGAAAGTTCTTCAGTGTCTGAACCAGTTAAAGATGAGGTAGCTGAGGTGAAGGAAGCAGAGGTGAAGGAAGCAGAGGTGAAGGAGGCAGAGGTGAAGGAAGCAGAGGTCTATGCAGTGGTGGAGCAGGCCAGCGAGGATATCACGGATGAAGTGGTGGAGGCCAAAATCATCGAGGCTCAGAGTATGGCCATTGCTCAGACTGTCATTCAGGATGCTGTGGATAAAGTTTCAGAAGACGCAGCTGAACCGGAAAAGCCCATCACCCCATCCGACGCCATTGCAACTCCAGTTCAGGCGGTAGCAACAACAGAAAAAGATATTGAGATTGAAACAGAAATCCCTGTTGTCACAGAGACCCCTGTTGCTATTGTCTGTGAAAAACCATCACCAAAGTCACTTCATGTTGCCATGGAGGTCACAGACGCGATTCCTATTGAGGTCACAGAGAGCCTTGATGCCCCCGTGGAGGAGGAGGAAAAGAAACCAGAGGAAGAGTTGAAGCAAGCTGAGGAGGTAAAAGTAAGTGAAGAAAGTGTCGTTGTGGAAGAAGTGGAAGAGATAAAGGAAGAGAGTCAAGCAGAAGGTGAAGAGCTTAAACCAGAAGAAGCTGTCAGTGAGTCTGTTGAGGAAGTAAAACCTGAATCAGAAGAAGCCATTTCAGAGGCACCTGCAGAGGAGAAGAAAGACCAGGTGATCCACATGCCAGTCCAGGTGGTCCTGCAGACAGCGCAGGTAGTCGAGGATCCCTCAGTGGAAGAGGAGGCTGTGGTAGAGTTCGACAGCAACGGCCCTGTGAACTCAAGTGCACCAGCCGGAGACTCAAAAGCTGAGAGCCCTGCAAGTAAACAGCAAGTGTCAGAACGTCTTTCTACGGTGTCAGAAGAACCTCAGACTTCTGCAGAGGATGCCACTCCCAGCCAAGACGCAGAAGCAGCAGCCAGCCAGACGGAGACGGAGACGGAGACCGAGAAATCACCATCGGGAAAATGCGCAGAGGTGATGGCTCAGGTGATCGAAGTGATTGAGGAGGCCGTGAAGGAAATCGAGCCTGTGTCCACAGAGATCACAGCAGCATCATGAGCAGGTGAGACTAATCTTGCCCCATTCAGAAATGTTACGTCGCAAAAAAAAAGGTTTTTTAAAAGTAGTTTTTCAGCATGGTAGTGTTGTGAGAAATAAAGAAAGGCGGTTATTTTCAAAATTCCTTTGTTGGCATATCAAACAATCTTCTCATAGTGGCTTTTTTGAAACATCAATGGGCCCTACTTTTATTAGGGAGTAGGGGAGGGGATTTGCCCACTGACCAGATGAAAAAGCTTTTGTTCAGACTGCGAGTAACCAGGGGACCTTTGATATCAAAGCAGGAATGCCGCCGTTGACCCCTTCTTTGTAGGCCGGGGTCTTAAAGGGAAGCGGTGTGTGAGGGGCAGATGAACTTGTGCTGAAAGACTGATTATGATTCCTCCACTCCCTCCTCCTGTTTTCCTTCTATCACAGGCTCAGTATGGAGTCAAGAAACCATGTCGGAGTACACATTTGTTAGATTAAATTACAAAGCCTCAAAGAGCTCAAGTTGGGTTTTTTTCAGTTGTTTTGACTGAATTATATCTTCAGTATATACAGGCAACTCTATATAAACAGGCGTTTTTCTACGTGCAATAATGTCTCGGTGTCATCGTGTGGTGTTAAGCGATGTAACCAATGAGGAGGGGGAAGAAAATGTACACGGCGCACTTTAATACTTATTAAGCAGTCATGCAACTCTGCAGCAAAGGAGAGTTTGGAAAGGAAAGCGCTTAGTGAGTTACAGCAGCAGCTTTCTTACATTAAGCACCGTGCTGACAGACACAAAAGTGTTAAATATATGCAGGATATAAATGGATCTTAATGTTATGGTCTTCTTATGTCTTTAGATTTATTAACATGCACACACAATAATATAATAGTATAATAATCCTTATATATAGAGGACTTTCTAAACTTAATTACAAAGTGCTTCACATAAGCATAAAACCAGGTGAACATAGCAAATGAAAACATAGTGGAAAAAAAATGTAAAAGTAAAAGCAAATCAATAAAAGCCAATTAAACATGGCTTTCTGATAAAAGTAAATATATATATTATCCAGCTGAAATGTGCTACAAATATCTAGTTGTACTAAACAATATATAAATATCTCGACAAAGACAAGGTCCATTTATGATTCAAAACCAGGCACAAAAACTCAGAAAAATACATCAATAAATCTTTTTCACATCAGTCAGCAATACTTAGGAAAACCAGTGTAACATACAAAGGGACAACGTAGTTTAATGATGTAATGTGACCACTTATTGTTGCTGATATTTTGCTGTTTTTTTTTTTTTTGTGCCTCTCTCCTCCAGCTGAAGATACACGATTTCTGCCTGGGCGACACACTGTCTGGACCAGGAAGTGAATGATGAGGGAGGAGGGAGAGAGAGAGAGAGAGAGAGAGAGAGAGAGAGAGAGAGCGAGGAGGCTGCGGCTCTGCAATAACACGATGAGACCCGCCCACAGAGACTGAGCGACTGAAAACAAACAGCTCCGCCATTCTCTCCATCTCCCCTTCCACCTGTAAACCCCATCCGGCAGCCGTTTTCACAGCAAAGTGACGTCCCACCACACGTCCTCACTCACTCACCCTCACACACTCATGCATGTCCTGTGCCTCAGAAGCATCTCATCTGGCTTAAGAATCAGTGTGACGTACTGTATGTCTCGGTGACTTTCCATTGCCCTTGCTGCATAAGGCAACCTGGTCGAGTGTGTACCTGCATATGTGTGTGTGCGAGGGTGTGTTTGTATGTGTATAATAGCGAGAGCAAGCTGGAGCCAGAAGGCGAAGAGATAGAGGATTATTATCTTGTATATTGTATTTATATCTTGAGTATTCTTCCATTCAGCCTTTATTTTTTCATTTTTTTGCCCTTTTTTGTTATTGTATGAACATTGTTGCCTTTTTTCTTCTTTTTTTTTTTTTTTTAAATAAAAAATAAAAATCTCACGCAAACTGTGATACATCGGGTATTCTTTTAAGCAACATCACGGCAGTCAATAAAATATGAAAAAGAAACTTCCTGGAATTTAACAAATGTGAAGCCGCTGCTTAAAAGTACCACATGTATCACAGCTTTAACTGTCATTTTCAAAGGTTTTTTTTTTTTTCAAGTTCTGTAGTAAGTGTAAGTGAACCACGGTACAGGTTTGATTCCACTGTCAGTATGCGATGACGCTGACTGCAGAAATCAAAACGGGAGGGCAGAGTGTGTGATAACATGCAACGGAAAAAAGCACCATGTGTTTGACTTTTGACACATACTCTTGTCACAGCGTGCTGCATCCCACCAGAATATTCTAAGCTTCATGTAGATAAGAAAAACAATCACTGCCTGATTTACTGTGAAAAAAAAAAACCATTGTTACACATTGATTATTGTAAAGATACAATAAAGTACTATTATAACACTCTATTTGGTAAACAAATGCCAATTTTTGACACTGTCAGCATCCTTCTGGGTAGACTCGTGTGAGTTACACAGCATACATTATCATATGCACGGTGTTTCATTGTCATGTTTTATTCCTTCGTTTGTGACATTTGTATTGTTGCATTGGTGTGTCAGTTTTATTGAGGTTTAACGTTTCTTACTATATCTCTGAAAGAAAGTATGTGGACACCCTCCGTTGCCTACAAAAACTAGTACGGCTGTGTTATTTTGACTTCACCTCTATATTTTACCGAAGGTGATTAAGTATGAGAACCTGTGTTCAGTTCCGTGTGACGCTAGACCTGCACTATGTTCTTCACCCTGCATGATAGCTCAGGTTCATTACATTGGCACCAGGGAGGACGTAGACCCACTGGTTGTTGATTTAGAGAGGCACAGACACTGCATGGTACCAGAAATAAAAACACAAGATCATTTTACTCTTACTTTAAAAGCCAAATCGGATTAGGATGAATCAGGGAGTCACGGTTTTTCCATTGCTCACAGGATAGGACATCAGTTGCATCCAATTAAATTCCAAAAAAAAAAACAAAAAAAAAAAACATCTCCTCTCAGACACTTTTATTCACTCGTCAAATCTAAGTCATAAGGTCAGGGCTTATTATAGACGTTTATTGGAAAAGTGGAAGAATGGAGGGGTTTTAAAACATTCCTAATTTTACCACCAAAGCAAACACATGACCACGGGTTACACTGGTATTCGTTCACACCCTACCAAATTTTTGCACCGTGTGAACCATTTGGACGTTACAAGAATCTGCCGAGTGCTGCTTTAATCCAGAGACCTTCAATCATTGGCTGATTGTTGCAGCTCTAAAAGCCCGCATTTCATTAAGCTTTATGACCAAACACGAGAGAAAGATCAGGAAGTACGGACCCCCTGATCAGGTTACCACTCCCCTTTACTGCACAGTGAGGGTGTGTCAGCCATACTTGCTTTATGTAAAATAAATTATTAAACGTAGACAAAAGACTTGCTATTGTTGCATAATGTAAAGCAGTCAGTAAATCAGTCCTCCCTGCTTTTTTGTAACACACTTAACTGTGAACCTGTTAACATTTGTACAGATTGTATACCTATGTACTTAAAATAATATTGTTGTAATATTAACTAATAACCTGCATTCATTTAGCTTAATATTCATGTAGCATGGTCTTAATGGTCTTTTATATTTTCCAAGCTGTTAATAGTAAGAATACAGAAACTTGTCTATATTTCATTCAATAAAGTTAGAATAAATCAGTGTGAGCGTCGTCTTGTATCTGTGTTTTAATAAGAAATTAATCATTACGAGGGTCACTGATGTGACGCCCCATCATTTTTTTCATTTAAACAATGGTTTAAATGCATAAAAACATATTCTCATATATGTACTGGCCTTAAATTTTAAAAAAAACTTTAGTTATTTGTAATTTTTCCATCTTTGTAAGTGTCAAAATATCGTGTGGTACGACATTCTGGCTGTGAAATCACTCGAGATTTATGCAAATGATTTATGCAGAATTTCTTTATGCTTAAATTTGCATTTTTTAAAAATAATTTTGATCAGTTTTCAGTGATTCAGAGGAAAAATAAGTCTGCATTTACTACATTCAAGAAGGTGACTGTAACGTTAAAGAACAGAATCATGGGATTATATTTACAAAAACTTTATATTGCTATGTGTTACGCAGGTTAAAGAAATTAGTTGTAAGATAAGGCCACATTGAGTCTATCTAGTTGAAAAAACAAAATCAGTCAATTTCAATGTTTATAATGAATTCACAGCTACAGATATTGTGATTTCTCGTATTTAAAATTGGTCTGTTGACAATCCTTATACGTCACTGACCCATAAACAAGTAGGAAAAAAATGGATAAATAAACTACGAACGGCAAACTCTAGGGAAGTTTGATGTTATGGGTAAGAGTTGAAAAGACAAAACAACAAGAAATATGCACAGTTATAAAAAAAAAAGATGTTTTATTGTTCATTCTTCATTGAAAAACAAAGTTGTTCATACAGAAAACGTACTCACATTCCTGAGAACACATAGATCACAGTAGATGTCAGATGGGCATCGAGGAGCAGGGTAAATATTGTGTGCACTCAAGTATCATGAGTCTTTAATGGTGTTTTAATAACCAACAGAAAACAAACGGTCAAATTTCTCATTTTCCTGAGATACTGAGATGTTAAAACACACAAGTACACAACCACGGAGGTACAGGACTGATATGGGAAGTGAACGACAACAACTGATAGATTTTCTGTAAGGCTGTGCATGTTTCTGTGCATAAATTGAGCTCTTTGAAGTGAATGTCAGTAGTACAGCATTTCAGTTGCCTGGACAAAACACGTTAAAAGACAAATAGTTTGAGTCAATACAAATACTGGTGAGATTAACCTGACGGAGGTCAGTTTTACTCCGAACTAAAAAGGAGTAGAATTTGAATTTATGGCAAAACTGGTCTTATATCTCTATAATTGGCAACTACTACATTAGTACTGAAGATGTCAGCGTTCCTTTTATCACTCTTTCCCTTCACTAATCATGGAAATGTGAGACGATGCTTAAGAAATAGCGCCATCTAGCCAAACACTGGGGTAATTGCAAGGAGGCAAACCGCTTTCTAATAGAACTCATTGCAGGTTTTTAAGAACTTAAACCAAGTTGGATTCAGGCCTCATCCTAATTATCATGAACCTAAACTTACTATGGAAAAAAAATATATGTTTAAAATACTAGGGATGGGCATATTCTCAAAACCTTCAATAACAGAATGATTATAAGGTGTAACATGCAGGGCAACAAACTGAACAAGACTACATTTAAAACAGGCAGATTGCAATGCACATTAATTTGCTTCACTGCAAAGTTATATCAGTAATGACAACACAAATAGTAAAAGGTTAATGGGACACAAAAACCTTTACTTGTTGCCTCTTGGAAACCTGGAAGACAATTTTGTTTTTACTTTATGGGTTTCAAAATGTTGGCGACAGGACACTGCCTTTAACAAATACATTTTTAAAGAAAAATAAGGCAATGTCGTGGTAAGCAATAAAACAACCTGTACAATGTAGACTTTATTACAAGTCAAGACCGTGATGCTCACTGATATGTTTCCAGTATCCGCACATCTAATACACTACTGGTGCTTCAGCAAAACAAATCATAAGTACTACCGTATCACCTTCCTTTGCTTCACATTTAATGGACTTATATGTAGAGATTTTTCACAATTTCAAGTCATCAGTAGTATAAAGTATATCCCAAAGAGTTCATGTTAAGGTGTAATAAATATCATTTATCATAGCATATGTAAAATTCATAGTTTTTGCAAATATGAAAAAAGGGCTTATTAAAGCTGTAAGAATCATGTGAGAATATGTTCAAAGGATCAAAAGAAAAAAAAAAAAAACATTTTGCACAAAATTAGCAAAACATATAGTATGTAGCATAAATTTGTAAAGGGAAAGGAAAAAAAAGCCCTAAATAATTAACTCAGAACAAAGCAGTAACCTGTTCCAGCTCAGATATTACTTACTGCTTTAAAATAAAGATACATGTCATACCCATCCCTAATACATAAACTTTTGCTAAATCAAATCAATTCCTACTTTGAAAGCTATTTGTCTGCTAATATACATAAAGCTTTGCAATATAATGTAATGAATCATTTATAAATGTCACGCTGTATAAAAAAATTAGAAAAGCATGTCAAATAAAAATTAGGGGCTTTTAGGATTAGATTTAAGCAAATTATGCAATATACAGACGTATAATATTGTACAGAACAGCCTCCGATCAAGGTATGTGTGGATGAAACACGTTGCTCCTTCAATCAGTAACCGAAATGTCAGAAAAGAAGTAGAACTGTGAAATGAGTGGTACAACTGTAAACATGACAAAGACCGCTCTCGCTTTTTCCCTCTTTTATCAGTAGAAATTGTGCTTGAAAATGCTGTAATGGAACAGAAACCATAATCGCACTTAGGACATTTACAGAGTACACCAACTAAATGACACTGGGTAGGATGAAAATAATGGTCATTATATTACTTGAAAAGCAATACTGCGACCAAAACACGAGTGGAAGACACTTACTTTCCTGAACGCCTACTCAAAAGAGCACAGATTGTCTCATGTGTGAATATACTGTGTGCTTCTATCTGGATTATAATACAATGCATGATCAGCACGATCAGCCTCTCATTTATGACCACGAACAACAACTCTTCCCAACTTTCTATGTGCAGTATCAGGGGTATTGTTAGTAGCCTGCTCTTCTTCTTCTTCCTCCAAAAATCTAGTTCAGCCAACACATTTCACAATGTGCTGCCGGCCGGAACTGTGTTGGCTTCCTCTTCCTTTTATACTTAAGGTCTGTGACTGCAGCCTCGCCACAGCTGCTCGGAAAAGAAACCAATGGTGAAACAGCCTGAAATATGACGGTCTACTACCAAGGAACAGCAACAATAAAGAGATGAGATGAATAAAGGTAAGATTTACTTCCTTTCCCTCATGGTGTTTAACTTTGCCTTGAGTTAAATTTTAATGTCATTTACTTTTCTGCTGATGATGGGTTTAATCCCAAAGAGTTATTAACTTTGGGCCATTAACTTTCATCCTCAAAGCCGAAAAAAAAAAGTAAAAAGTAGATTGAGAACCTCCAACATACATACCCTGACTAGCTCCACCTTAGTTTACCTATTAACCATAACTTAGAAAATAAACATATTGTTAAAAAGGACAAAAACACAGTTTTGGCACTACTCTACGAGGATCTCCTCAGTCTTTATGGGTTCTAGTGGGGTGCCAGAGTTGGACAGATCAGAGCCTTCATCTTTGGAGAACTCGTCACGCTGCAGCAGGACCCCTGCTCCCGTGTTTCCCTGCAGCCCCACTAACCCCCCCTGGGTGAAGCACAGGTGTTTGATCACCTCATTAGGACTGGAGAAGGTGGTCGCACAAATGTTACATTTGTAAGGCTTTGATGAGCCCATGAACATCGCTTCCATCTGGCTGGTGTCGTCACCTGCGGTGCACAGTTCCATGCTCTGTCGGTCCACCATGGTGTAGGTGTCAGCCCCCTGGTTCAGGCACACATGGCGGGCTGCCTGGTTAGCGCGGCAAAAGCTCTTGCCACAGGCGCTGCATTTGAAGGGCTTGCCTGTGTGGATGTACATATGTTCACGCCAGTGGCTCTTCTGAATGAACTTGCGCCCGCAGGTGGAGCATTCATACTTTCGCCGCTTCACTTCCCGATCCAGATCAGCGCTCTCCAGGTTGTCAATATCCGCGATGTCTGATGGTGGTGGTGTATCTGCCTGGGAATTTAACCCGCCTACTCCCCAGCTGGACGTGGACACTTCTGCTCGGGGAGAATCCGAGTTGGTACCTGAAACAGGTGTCTGCTCGCTATCACTGATTATCTCGACGGCTGTAGCGCCAGCTTTGCTTCCCTTAAGGGCTCCTTCTCCCTCTGCCATGTTGTGTTCTCCAGTTATGAGTGGGGAGAGTGCACTGCTGGGCTCAGACAGTGGCTGGTGCAGAGCCTGGGTGTGCTGGAGGAGGTGCTCCCTCAGCAGACTTCTCTGGCTGAATCGACTCCTGCAGAGATGACAGGAGTAATGCTTCCTGAAAGAGCTGCTCCTCTTCATGATGCTAGGCTTTACATGGAGGATGGCACCACTTGAAGAGCCATCTGCATTAAGCAAGTCTGTTCTGCCCTCGTCAGCTGCAGGCTTTGCTCCACTGGTGGACGCCTCCACATCTGGCGGTGAGAAAGTGAGCTTGGACGGTAAAGAATTTGTGTATGTAGCTGCTGTGGAGGCTGTTGTGGACAGATACTTCCCCTCTGAGCTGAGCTGGTCCATTTCGAAGGGTGAGGAGAGCTGCCGCCGAGTGGGCAGTCTAGATGAGAGCGCCACCTGCTGGTCAGATATCTGGATGCCATAGAGGGAGGTGGAGAGGTTGATGCTCTGCTCAGGATGTGAATACACGGACTGGCTGGCCTCCTGCAGGAGTGGATACGCATGCAGGAATCTGACCCCCTGCTCCAGCCGTGCGGGGTCTATCAGCTGGGGGGCAAGTTTGCCCGTGTACATCAGGTTGAGGAGGTAGCTGAAGATATCTGGCTGGATGTCAGCAGCCTTCAGACGCACACAGTCACTGAAAATCAAACATATTCAAAACATAATGTTAGATCATGATGCATATTTACAGTGGCAGCACTACAGTAGTGTCTTGAAGACAACTTAAATCCCTGATGTATCAGACTTATAACAAATGATCAACACAGATGACATTTACTACAGAACTGTCAATTTTTCAGCCCAATCCAGTCTTAGGTCATCACACTAAAAAGACCTATTGTAAAGAGAAAAAAGGACTTCTCTATTTGAGACCATAAGAACAATTTGCAATGATGTTATTTTGACATGGTACTTACTGGTTAAATTCTGTGATAAGAAAATAATTTAGCTGGACACTGAACAAAAACATTAAATATTAAAAATGAACTAAAAATATCATTAGAATATTAAGAATAAAGATATATGACATTATGCCAAAGATGCTAGTGTATCATATTGCAGAAATATGAAATGAATTTAATCACAGCCACAGGCGGCCATGGCGTGTGACCACTAGAGGGAGTAGCGAGTCACTCTGCTGGTCTCCCATGGTGTCGACAATTAACATCAAGGACAAGTTGAGGTAAAAAAAAACAACAACTTTCAGTCAAGTGACAAAAATAGAAGCATTGCTGTTGTCTTCTCCATTAGACACAGCTCTAAAGTAAAAGAATGAAGTCTGATGAAATAATAATGTTTCATCATCAACATCTACACTGATGAGTTTGATTATGAAGCTTCTGAAGGTATAAAGTCACTATGTTATGTTGTTATGTTTGCGAAGTTTGCCATTTGGTGATACATGGTTCAGACGAAACTGTGACAGTTCTGATTTTGTTTTGACAATTCAAAACGGATCTTTAGTGCAGCGATTGAAGACACAAACCATACAGAAAACGGAGGTGATTTGTAGTTTTACTGTGGCTATTTTTAAAAACAGAGCTAAGCTAACAGAGCTAGAATGAAACTATTGGCTGACGCAGGACGTGAAGATTATAAGACTGCAGTGTTACTTTGACCTGCTGTCTGAGTTTTTGTTTGAAGGTGAAAACTTAATGATACCATAATACCAATGTGTGTCAACAATGAGTTTCAGACTTTATTCAGTGTGTGATAAAGTCAGCGTTCCATTTCTTGGTGGTTTTTATAGCTGCACTGGTACGTGACTCCCCCTGCCATTGATAACTTGGAATATCAATACAACATACTGTATAACCCTTTTAAAGGATTTTAAAGACCATTATAAATGCAGTTTAAGACCCATTTCACAACCAGAACGCTAACTGATGATAACAGGAGTTTACTGCCTCGTGTTTTTTTTCTGACTTTATACCTGTTAAAATCATATGTGAGACATTTTAAAGCTTGAAATCCAGATCAATATTTTTTAGACTTTTCAAGGGCATGCAGAAGCCTGGTGCATGCTGTACCTGTCCTGGTGAATAAAGAGCATTCTGAAGTAGTTGGAGAAGGCAGCGAGGACAGCTTTGTGGGCTTTGAAGAAGACATCTCCTATAGCCACAGTGCAGTCACACAGGAAGCCAAACTCCCTCTGAGCGTTAAGCTGCTGCAGCAGGATAAGACCATGGTTGGCCAACTCCATTCTTCAACCTGCACAAAGGCACACAAATAAACAGACACACACACAGACACAAACTGCAATGAGTTCCTGTTTGGAAGACGACCAGAGTTTATAGTGACCACAAAGTCTGCCTGATGAGGGGGATCTAACGACCTTGTAAAGGTTAACTTAGCACAGTAGTGAAGAACCATTTGTTACACTGAAAACAATGTGTCTACTTCTTATGTCATAGCAGGGCTGAGTGACATGACGATGTATATTCTGTGATGTTCTATCACTTCTTTTAAAGTGTTTTCTATTTACCTTTTTGTATTTTAAACGTTAATATTTTATAGTTAGATGCTTAACTGAAAATCTGCACAACACTTACTCAAATTTGATTATTTTTCTCCTTTCATTTAGAACATTATTAAAATAGGCCTTTCTATGTGGTAATTTTATATAAAATAAATTACTGAATTTACCGAAAATGTGTTATATCGCGATATGTTTTCTCATCTAGATAGGAAATTACATTGATCGGGTTATGAGACATTGGTCATATCACAGCCATATGACATGAAAAAAATAACACAGATATATTGGTCAGGTTTGATTCTTGTATTGTACAATAGACAGATTCTGCAACAGTAACAAAAATGTCTGTGATTTCAAATTTCTTTCATCATAACAGTCTTGTTTGATTTTAATCAATAAATGTCAATGAGTTTAGACTGTGAACAGGCTGCATTGATAGTTTTAAAATCAGTTTTGAACAGAGATAGAGAGGCTAAAAAAACTACACCTATTTGAAATACACCTCTAACTTATTACTTTGGTTTTCAAAGAGAGCCACACAAGTCTCAGTAGCTGAGTTACGGAGGGTTTTAGCCTTGAGTGACCCTGAAATCAAAATGACATGATGTTAGGTTTTTTATCTGAGCGTTTTTGACCACTGAAAACTGAGGAAACACTACGCTGTAGGATAAGGCTCTGAAGGAACCCAATCTCCGGGTGCTTTTCAGAGGTCTGTGTGCTCTGCTGTCCACTGAGATGGGTGTTACTGACCCTAAAGTTCAATAGAGGCTTCGGGCCATCACATGATCAGGGTTATGGGTGTCGACACACATTCCTAAGGCAGAACTGGTTCTACCCCCTTCCAGTGGAGAATGGAAACAGCCCATGGGCAGAGTGAATCTCCATTCTCCAACACTTTCTCCACACTATGCAGTCTATCAACTCAGAACATCACAAATACTTCATCGGCCTCTGATAACTATAATGTTGCTACTGCATACCACCTGCTTGGGTGCATAAACGCGAACATCACTCTACACATCAGAAAGGTCAGAGGGCAGAGATGATGGCACTGCAGCGCTTTGGGAAAAATGTAGATCTCCATGTGTTTTGCAAAAAAGGAAAAGCAATAACATGCACTACAGATGTAAAATATCAACCGCTATGCTCTTGCTACACACAACTCCAATGAACACTCACAAAACGAGTGTGTAGTTAACAGGCACCTCATCTAAAGTAATGCACTCGCATACAACAGCCCCGCGATAACTTGATGGCCATATTTGAGGCTGTTGATTGTTTTAAGAGTTTGGAAAATATATTTGCCAAAAACAAATCCCACTTGGGGTTCTCATAATGTTCCACAGTTTCATAGTTAATGATACCAGAAACAGCCCCCTGCATAAATATTCTTCCTTACACCAATTTCCTGTCACAGCTTCTTTTTTTTTTTTTGCTGGCTGCATGCAAATATTTTTTATATTACTCTCTTCCTGTACATAAGCTTACTCCAGCTGTCTTTGATAGCTACATCACAGCACAATCGTTCGGGGTGTGCATATGATGTTTTATTGTTTTTTAGCTGAGTTTGGCTGAGGGATACTCAAAAAAAAAAAAAAAAACATGAGTACGTTGTGTCTTCAGCTCAGCCACACAGCCTCAGCCTCGGGTGCGATTTAAGAACGAAAACTAGCAGAAGACACTGCCATTGATTAGCCACCACGAGCAAACTTAAATTCACATGATCCACCGAGTTAACAATCAATACTAACTTGTTTCCAACAAATAAAAAGCACCGCCCCTGAAATGATGTAGACACGTGGAACAGTGACTTCCGTACTACAATTTTGGATGTTATTCTGGAAAAAAAAAAAAAAACATACAAAGCTGCGTGCGTGGAAAAACGTGCGATTAAATGTTAAACTCGTTTATAAATAAAACAGCCAAATCGTGAGAACGAATGAACTGCTTAAGTAAAAGAAGTCTTCGTTTTTTTTTTTTTTTTACAACGAAGACATAAAACGCGCCCGGACGGACTCCTGTCTCTGCCTGGGTCTCTCGGTTGCTATTGCTAACGCGAGAAAACGGACATGCTCGATAGCGGACGCGCGTACCCAACACACACACATAAGGGTAAGAAAGAGCGAGACACGCAAGGGGGATGGGGTTGGTCACGAATGCGTTTCTTTTAACTTCCCAGTGACAAATGCAGTTAGCCGGAGCCCGTACTAATAGCTAAATAACGTAACACTACCCGTCAACGAGTCGGTTCGTACGTAGCTAAAGACAGCCGTACCTGCTCTCCGCTTAAATTCGCCGTGTTTGCCGTGTCGCCGTTGTTTGTTACCGGGGACTCGTCCGTCCTCGCCTGGGTTCGCAGCAGCTTGTACTGTTCCTTGCAAACGCAGCATTCGTTGGCGGCGGAGAGGGTCGTCCGTCGGTGCTTTCCGGTTAGGGGTTTTACGTTACAATCACATGACTGTGGGTAAAAACCAGCCAAAAAAACAGCCGTTGTAAAATCCGTTGAGCAAGCTGGGGGCGGTTGAGTTAACGTTAATTTCCCGCACTGTGTAACCGCCGTTGAGTTCGACTCTTGGTTGCCAGCTTCTTTCTTTTTTTTTTTTTTTTTGACAGCCGGTGACTTCGAACATACACAACTATCACCGTGTGGTAGTTAATCATTATGTCTCTACCGTTAGCGGTACGTTAAACATAAAATAGACATGTGGCTCCGCGTGTGTGTGTGTGTTTTCTCCAACCCTCCCTCGCGGAAAAACAAAACAAAAAAAATAACCAATTTAAGGTTTTCAACAAGTTAAAAGACAAATATTTAATACGCGCGTTTACACGTATAGGCTCTGTTTCCTTGTACTTCACGTTAACGTGGGAGCGAATTAAAAACAAAAATACAGACGGAACAGTTTGAGGTTAAAAGTCTGGTTAAAAGACTTAATTTATCCGATAACTTACACTTCCTGAGCAACGCGCGCGCAAGTATTACGTTATAAAATACAACTAACCCACAAATAATAGGATGTAATGGCTACAGCGTTTTAAAAAAATAATGTAAATAGGCCCGCTTACTTAAAAGTTAATTTTGATAAACAGCTGGAAAATACAGGCCATTGTAACAAATATAAATAATGGTAAAATTTGAGTAGTAGTGGACGAGGCACACGTGTAGGGTAATTTATGGATTAAATTACTACACAATTAAATGTGTTGACCAGTTTTTTTTTTTTTTTCAGACATCAGGCCATAATTTCAGTAGGCGACGGGCGGAAGACTGAAAGTCATTCATACAGAACAATGCATAATTGAGGCATCTTCAGGGTGGTTTACAGTAAAACCTGAACTACAAAAAGAATACGCACCCAGATGATGAGTACGCTTTCACTCACCATCACAAGTAAGGGGAAATCTACAACAATCCACCCCCAAAGCCGGTGAAGTTGTTACTCTTGACATTCACAGCTCACACGAATCCCATGAACTGACATAAAGTAGACTACTGAACTGAGCTTCAGCCTGCTTTTAATACATTAATGACAAAAATAGTGTACTGTGTTTGGGTAATCCTTAACAGAATTTGTCTTTTTTGACTGGGTGTAACTATATTGTCGATCAGGCTACATATTTGTATAGCAGAAAGACCAAAAAGGGATGCCATTACAGTGGAAAAAGCACTTTTACCCCAATTTTTCTGTTATGAGCAATGAGTTTACTTGTGTGTAGCCTATAGGAATCTGTGTTACTTTTGCACGCCAAAGTAAACCAGTGTCTAAACTCTGTAATTCCCTTTAAATTGTAAGCGCTATCAGAAACATTTAACAAGCCAATAAAACGAACAGCAAACACTATTTGTGTTATCTCCTTGCTTCTGTAATAACCATTGTACAGTTGTTTTCTGATCTTAACAAAAGATTGCCCATCAAAACAGGTTGTGAACTAACGTCTATATAACACGTCAAAAAGCAGCAGAAGAGGGAATGAGTGGAGGTCTTGAAAATGTATTTCAACCAAACCACACATTTCCTGTCCAGAGGCACAGGAAGTGTAGGAGAACCCCCTCACAGTTGCACTTTGGAGTCACACCAGTATGTTGTCATCAGTGAGTTGGTGGATGTTGTACCAGTGTAAACACCCACTTTTGCCAGACATATCATTACAGTGTGTGTTGCATTTAATCCTTAGGACAGAGGCCATAGGAGGACCGGACTTAAAAAAAAACAAAAAACGCTTGCTGGGAATGCAGAGACTGGGTGGAGAGTCTGCCTGAAAAAAGGAGACGGGATTTGGGGTGGGGTGGGGGGCAGAAATGTGTATGAAGCAGGGCCTTAAAGCCTCTGTTCTGTCAACAAACAACACTGACCCTGTCTACAACTTTACCGAAACTAATTATCTAATAAAACTTGATGCCTTGGGGGCACAGGAGGTTTCTGAAGCAAACAGAAATTGACCACTAATACAGTAGGGCAACAAAAGGTTGTGTACTTAGCTGAAAGGCCCACAGCAGGGGTTTGAGAGAAACAAATACAACTGTTGCCATTTCCACATTGTCATGCATCATTAAAATCTATTCATTTTAATCAGTGCATTTTTCTTGGTGCAAACCATTAGGAAACAATCAGCCTACTCACGCCTGCCTCATGCAAATATCTTTATCTATATATCTATTCAGCAGTTGTAGACTGGACTTTCACATGACTGATGCCACAAACTTCCACAAAATTTAGATTTTTCCCGCTTTAATGCATTAAAAACCAACAGCAGAGTTGAGTGCATGAAATTGCTTAAAACGTAAAAAAAAAAAAGATTTGCGCCTGATTGTTCCAAGAGCCTGCTGACGCCAGTGCACAAAATCAGGCGATTTCACACAAACACATTCGGTAGCTCAAGTAAAACGCCACCGATCCGCTGTTGCTCGTCCTGACACACCTGTTTAAACAGGCGCTTTAACGTTAACTGCAGCCCTCCCCCAGTTCATGGCCTGTTTTGAAACCGGAGTGGTGAGTCACTGCTCTCTCGGTTTAGAAAAACAGCCAAGCTCAAGCTTGGAGGGGGGAAGGGAGGCCGGCGGTGGATGAACACCGGAGGTGGACGCAGCTGGACTCCCACTCCCAGGGACCTCACATCCTGACAACGGTCCGCCGTGTTCCCATAGTGACCGGGGCCCGGGGGTGTTATAAGACAGGAAAAAAAAAACACGGCAAGAATTGATATGCGCCCAGTAATCGTGAGCGCAGCCAATCAATTGGTCATGTTCTTCAAAAGAAAGATCAAAAGTGTCCGTCCGCTCCCTTCCCTAAAAGTCCGCAGTATAAGCCTGATTTTTGCCATGCATGGGAATAAGTGTGTTTTTACCCCTTTTATATGTCATAGACTATCACAATCTCATAATATTGGTTTCATTAATCTATATAAACTTTGTTCTTGAGCATACAACATGATTTAGAAAAGTTCCAATCCATAATCTTGTCTCTTTCAAATGTAAAGATAGAATTTGCTACACGAATATTCTCACAACATAGTAAATAATCGCAGGTACAGGCTTCATTCATTCCCAAATGAGTAGTCAACATAGCAAAACATGCTAACTAGCTTTATTGTGGGTTCAAATATTTCTCATTTGTGAATAATTAGAGGCTTCCATTTGGGCCTCGCTAGATATTATTTCCACATCCGAAACAGTATCCCGCCCCCTCCTCCGTTTCGCGCCAAAAAGCCTCGGGGGTTCGAAACAAATCCGTCCTTTCCTGCTGGGGCAATCAATGTCTCCATGACAACCGTTGCCCCGAACAACAGGAGATGCCTGAGGATGCTGCTGCCCCAACAGCTGAACCACATGCGCAATGCGGCAACTAGGACTACATCATCCATCTCTCCAAAGAGCCAATTTAAAGTATTTAAAATGGAAAGCGGAGAGGTGGCACACAAAGAGAGGTACGGGTCACGGTGTGGGAATCCGTTCATAAAAGCATGGCAGCTGGTGACCACGGCGCACAACTTGTAGACATTGCTGTTTGCGTTGTAACCATTAGATGGTAGTATCGCATTCCAAATCAAATCCAACCAAGTATGTGAAGCCAGGAAATAAACACCTAAATGTAAAATATTTGTTGCAGGAAATGTAGGAAATTAAATTTCTGTCCCGCTTTGTTAGGAATTCTAACTGAACGTTAACGTCGTTTTCACTGCCTGCCGCCAAACTTTGTTCCTGTATTGACAATTGTATTGATAAAGTTCATTCAACATTCTTCCTCTGCTAGAAAGATGGCGGCTGATCATACTGTTCACGGAGTTCCTTCACTATCTGCCAAAGTGGTTGGGTATGTTGACAACTGCTTTAACTACTTGGTGAATATCCTAAATGTTGTAGGTAACGAGGTTAACTAATTAAGCTAACTCTACATCAAACGTCTCTTTACCGTATCACTGACGTAACGCTACCCAAGTCAGCAGTAGCGTTAGCTTTTTGCTAACATAAATCCAGTTATCAGTGAAAAATAACTATCGGAAGGGTTAAAAAATACAAGTATGTAACGTAACCTCAATTAACGAGTTAAAGATTTTTTTGACTGCACCGTTATGCTAGTATGTGACATTTATGTAGTCGAACTGTCCGCAGAGCAAATGCGAACATAACTTTACATCTTGGTAATTAGCTGGCTAGCTTACTAGTAGGTGCATACACCTGCTAGGTGCTAAGGACAAATAACGAGTGGGCTGTATCTTTCTCCGACAGGTCATTTGCTTATTTGACTATAAAAGACAGGTTGCCGACCATCCTGACTAAAGTTATAGACACAATACATCGCAATAAAAACAAGTTTTTTGAAGAATATGGAGAGGTAAGGACTTACAGTATTGGCAAGTTAAATACTTATTATGAACAACAGTCAATCAAAAATGAAATATATTTGAAAACATGACATCTGTGTTACCTGTGATTAACAGGAAGGCATTCAGGCAGAGAAGAAAGCAATATCTCTACTGTCTAAGCTGAGGAATGAGCTTCAAACGGACAAACCAGTACTACCCCTGACAGATGATTTGGGAGATGTAGACTCCTGGAACCAGTACTTGGAGAGACAACAGAGGCTGCAAGGGGACCAGGAACCTGTGAGCTGGTTCAAGTCTCCATGGCTTTATGTGGAGTGTTACATGTACCGCAAGATACAGGAAGCCCTCTGGCTCAAGTGAGAAGATTTAACATTTAGATTAGCTTACCACGTTATTGCTCTTGAGTACTTTATCATTTGGTCTGAGCAATATCTCACAATAACTGCAGTAAATGTTCTTGTATGTATAATATTTTGACATCATTTGTGATATGTTTCAACTTTGTTGCAGTCCTCCCATCAGCGAGTTTGACGTCTTTAATGAGGCAAAGACCCAGAGCTTTTTTGAGTCTCAGCAGGCTGTGATAGCTTTATGTACATACTTGGAGGGGGTGAGAAAGAACATGGAGGAGCTCTCTAAAAGCCAGCTGTTTGAACATTTCAACAAACTGCTACAGGTTGGTTCTTTCGAAATGCTCTTTTATGATGATTCATCTGTTTTTTTTTTTTTTTAATTAAAGCAATGACAGTAATAACTACAAGCACCATTAATGTAACAGGCATTTCCTTTTCCTCCCCTTATCTTTCGTTTTCTCACCCCACTCACACAAGACCACATCAGCCAGTCATTGCCAGACAAACAGGCGTCATTGAATAACAGTTAATCAATAGATGCAATCATAAAAAGGGAGTAAAAAGTTATAAAGATAATTAAAAATAAATAAAAAATCAGCAAAAAAAACAGCAATGAAAGTCCAGTTAACCTGTATTTAAAATTTTAAAGCTAGTTAAAATATAAAAGGTTGCCAGGCAACATAAAATTGATGAACTGACCCCTTTATAATACAGTATAGTAAATCTTTTCTACTTGGATGTAGTACTTACCTTCCTTCATCCAATATCCATATATGGGTGGCAGTGCGTTCTTCTATTTTAGTCATGTGACATTCTTCTAGCTAAGAGAGTACAGAAAGGTATGTTGTCTTATAGCTCCGTCAAGTTTACATTTCATGTAGTCACTCAAAAATTGGCAATAAATGGACACGGTTCTAGTAAAGTATTGCATTTTCCCCCAAAAAAGTTACTTCTGTCCAAAAAATGTATCAAGGTAGCAGGTCCTTGTCATATGTGGGGTCAAAGTCTCATTTAGTCTTGAGCAATCTTGCTTTAGACCAGTGAAAATGATGTGCAATTTTGAATTGATTTGATGAGCCTTTGATCTATTTTTTTTATTTCTGCAATGTATCTGTATGTTTTAATGAAGTTACATGATCTGTTTGGTCAACATATTTAATGTCAAGGGGGGAAAAGTTTTGAGTTACAGTAGGGTATTATATTGAGCACTCTTTCAGTTTATTATTTAACTTTTCCTAGGTTTCTCTCTGGGGGAACAAGTGTGATCTGTCCATCTCTGCTGGCCAAGACAACTCACAGAAGGCCAGCCCCATTGATTCCCTTACGAGTCTGAAGCCCTTCATCTTGGTGGATGACTCTAACATGGTATGGTCAACTCTTATTTCCACCCAGAGCTCAGGAAGAACCGGGTCAGGCAGAATTGACATCGTTCTAGACAACGCTGGCTTTGAGTTAGTGACTGACTTGGTTCTGGCAGATTTCTTGGTTTCTTCTGGTCTTGCTCGTGAGATCCACTTCCATGGCAAATCATTCCCATGGTTTGTCTCTGATGTCACAGCTAAAGATTTTCAGTGGACCATCCGGCAGACGATGGCAGCCAATCACATGTGGATGTCCAGAAGTGGTGTCCAGTGGCAGAACCACCTGAAGGATGGCGCGTGGTCCTATCATGACCATCCTTTCTGGACTCAGCCCCATGAGTTCTGTGACATGGCAGCTGATGCTCCTGACCTGTATGCAACCCTGCAGGCGGCAGATCTGGTGCTGTTCAAAGGCGATCTCAACTACAGAAAGCTAACTGGGGATAGGGACTGGAACTACACAGTGGGCTTCGATACCGCACTGAGGGGCTTTAGACCAGCGCCACTCTGCAGCCTGAGGACTCTAAAAGCCAATGTCCAGATGGGTCTGCAGCCAGGCCAAGGGGAGAAGCTCAGCTCTCAAGAACCAGACTGGATGACCAGTGGCAAGTACGCTGTCATTCAGTTCAACAGCCCACTCTCTGAACAGTAAGACGGACCTCTGGATATCACAGGGGAGATGTTAATACGCAGGACTATCTTTAACAATCTTTAAGCCATAAGACCATTTATTTATATGAGGTTCTTAAATCTTGTCTTTGTTCTTCATTGTTAACTCATCATTATGTTTGATAAAGAAAAACACAATAACAGAAGAAAATATTTTTCACTCAAGTGTTTAGCATCCTATGTACTACTTAAAATTTTAGCACTTTTACTGAAAAATATTTTCCCGTGATTTTAACACAGCAAGTTAACAATATCTGCGGTTCACAAATGTATCCATAAAGATGGCATAACACAGTGGCATTTGTATGCAAATAGTTTATTGTTTGTGGTTGATGCACTGATGAGTCATAATGTTTACATGTGTATATATAGATTATGTTAATTATCAAATTTAAACTGAACAAGAATTTGGCTCTTTGCATCTGAAAACTACAGCAGCAACACTTTTGCTTTTGCATGCAGTTGAGGAAAGTGCTGATTGTTACACACGGGACAACGACGCAGTCATTTTAAATTCACAGAAGGCAAATATAAGTAAACATTTTTCCCAGTCTGACGGATGGCGCAGTGGAACAATAAGTCACAATGTATGCATGTTTAAGTTTTAAAGGAAACCCAGACTGCTGTATCTTTATTGGTAAAAGTGGATGTCTGTGCACGCTGTTATGTCATCGAAATCCCCACTGTCAGTGTCAATACCTCAGAAATCATATAAACTGGATTCTTCACAATGTGGTCAAGGACAATGATATCATTTGCAATTATGGGTATGATCAAATAAAGGACTGCAATGACGATGCATTTTTTCACACTGTCATATTTTACAAGCAGGAGAGATGGACCATGTGGTAATGATAACTTCCTTGATTTGGTAACACAATATTGTCATGACTGTTTCCTGATGATGTTGAAATAACTACCATTATAATGTTACGTATCTAGTTTATCTTTGAATTAATTTCATTATTGATCACGTCTGACAAATATCTTCTTGATCAGTTGATGGAAACAGGAGGAAAAAAAAAATCATTTAATACGAATATAACCAGCAAATGACCCCTTTTGTAAACTTGGTACATTGATATGTTTAGTATTTTAGTTAAATAAGAAAATGACAATTATCACGGTTGTTTACTTTTTATATGACTGATCAATTAACTAATTGTTGAATATTGCAATATCGCCACGATTACTGGATGATTTGACATGACAGTTTGTAGACGGGTGCATTTTACTGATCCTTAAAGGTTTCATCTAGGTTATCATCCGGTCAGTTTTGAATTTTTTTTTTACCACATTGTAAAACCAACGGTATTCTCTTTAGCCTCAGCTGCATTAACGCGACCACGCTGGTGTTACTAAATGTACATTTTATTTAAATTATTTTCACAGCAGTTGTTACATGTTGACCTTTTGCATCCACTGGGTCAGGTTGGACCTAGAAACCCAGCCGAAAAACAGCTGGAAATACTGCAACATGTGGATTATTATGCCTGATGAGCTGGGAAAACCAACTGGCGTGATTTAGGTCACTGAAATGCTACGTGAAAGTGGTCTGTTAAGAAAATGCTACTATGTGAAGCAGCTATCTTTAAGCCTTTTAGGTAATTTAGTTGTTTTATTCATTGCCCTCCCTTTATCTGTTTTTGAAGTATCTTCACATTTATTCTTTGAAAAAGCAAGAAAATGCATATCATCATCAGGGCTACTTGTTTTCCACTTGACCTGACATGTCCTGAAAATTGGGCTGTTTACTCAAGAAAGATGTTGCAAAGGGATGGGAAAATGAAGTCTCTGCCAAATGTTCAGTTTTTCCTTAGTGTTGGAGCAGATACATAGTTGTGTGTATCTGAGTTTAATGAAAAGTCACACTATATAGATCTTATTAAACCTTAATTATTGACTCTGAAAGTCAGTTTCAGTCTCAACTGGGTGGGCCGAAGACTTCTCGCCACCTTGAATCTTAACTATTTCAGCAAAAACTAGATTTTATTTTACACCTGCGATGTATTTTTGAAAATAATCCACACTTATGTATTTGTGCTTTTACCTTTCTCTGAAGTGGTTCAACTCCAAACATGCAAGGGCTGGAAGGAGGCGCAACAGTCACAAAGCGACTGTTTTTTTTTGTTGCTGTGAACATGAACACTGATACCCTTGAGTCTTTATTTGCATAAAAACTCTGCCCTTTTGCTTTGATTTGTTTATATGTAGTGTTCTATTCAATGTGTATCTTCAACTGATAAAGTAATGATCGATGAACTGGTAAACATGTTACACACCTTTCAATGACATATCACTGAAAAGTATGACTTTTCTTCAGCTATCCTCTGTCTTTTTAAAAAACAAACTTTTAAGAAGTGAAATACTGGTAATACACTGGCTGATACCATCAATTCCCATTTGGGGAGGTTGATTGTGTAATTATTGGCTGTTGAAATGAATTTTGACCTTTTGCTCTGTTTGCTGTGTTATGGTGACCTGGCACCTAAACACAGCACTTTTATCGATCTGGCTGCATCTTTAATTTGTTTATCCTTTTTTTGAACCTTACCACTGTTCCCATTGTGTCCGTTGAGCTAGATGTCTGAGAGTCCGAGAGATGAGAGAGGCGAGCAGAGATTGAGAGAGACACAGCTCACACCCTGTATCGCACAGCAGATATGAGGAGGATTCATGTGTAAGAGGTGAGTACTGTATCATGGCAGAATGGGTTTTATTAGGGCTTCTTATTTAAAACTAATGTCCTAATGTTTGTCATTTCCAATGTGATTTGATTCACTGCTGAGTCTCAGGTGTATTCAATAACGTGGCTACAAATAGACTCATACGTCATTGTTTAACGTGTTTAGTATCAACTAAATAAGTGATAAATATTCAGAGAGACACTTCAGACCTTGTTTTTCTTGAACATTTCAAGGAAATGTCATACAGAGTTGAATTATAGTGCTATTGCCATTTAAATGATACTTGGCTTAGCTCAGAGGGAGAACTTCAATGTTCTCCTCTTATTTTTAACGATTCAGTTTTCATCAATGGCTCTAACAAGTTGAGAGTGTTACTAGTCAGTATTAAAACGTCATCAGAATGCAAAATCAATTTATGGTCTTTTCCTCCGTCTTTCTCAAGACTGATTTATAATTTCTTGGAAAAAACAACAAGGCGTCGAAAAAAATCCCAAACGATGATAATGGTGAGAGGGTGAAAGTAAAAAAAAAATTGCAAAATGATGCCCTTTGCGATTATTGCTGCCTTTAGTCTTTTGTGAAGTATTTTAATCCATGATATAAAACTAGGTCCGAACCCAAGAAATGAGAGAGGCCTAACGAAAACTAGTATTCTCTTTGCAGTTCTCATTAGGGCTCCATTTTCTCTGCATAGCAGCTATAAGCACCAGGCAAGATGGAAAGAGCACATTTCAACAGTGGTGTGAATGGAATCTGTTTGGGAATCCAGGGTTTTCCCAAGTTTCTTGAGGGCTTATATGCTGTGGTTGCAGGTCACATGATCGTGAACTTTGATAAAAAAAAACTGCATTCATTTTCACTTGATGACGTCCATGAAGTCATTTAGTTGTACTTTTGATGCTCTTCACATTGATTTTACATTAATTTGGCTTAGGTGGTGTGTCTTAGGCCTTATAATAGTCGGGAAAACCCTGCAAATCATTACTTTTCTTTCCATTTTTCTCTTGCCCACCAGTCCTCTCAGACTCTGTCATATTAGTGGACATGTATTAGGAGTAAAAGAGGCAAAGGATCTAAATGCAAAAACCTTGTTGGTGGTTGGGAGGAGTCTTTTTTTTGGGTGGGTGGAAGCACAAGGCAGATAGAACAGCAGCGGAGAGGAGCTGGAGGAAAAGTAGACCCTTCAAGTTGTCTAACAGGCTAAAGTGAGGCAGGGAGAGTGAGAAAAGAGAGAGGCAGAGCGGCACTCGTCTCCACTCCCCCTCCCAGAAAATGGGAGAGCAAGTCTAAATCATGTTGCTTATCAGTGCTGTTGTGCTGTGATGTTGCTCAGGCAGAGCTCGGAGCAGAGCAGGCAGCCTTGTGGATCAGTACTCAGACCCAGGATCAGCTCAGAACTGGAGAGCCTCTCTCCTCCTCGTCTCTCGTCTCCGCCGCGTGCCCCCCTCGGTAACATGTACCCCGAAGAGAGCCGGGGGTCTGGAGGGGTAGCCACAGTGGACTTCCTGGAAGGGACGTACGACTATGCCGCCCCCACCCCTGCCCCAACTCCTCTTTACAGCCACGCCAGCACTGGTTACTACTCCGCACCTCTGGACGCACACGGACCCCCCTCTGATGGAAGCCTTCAGTCCCTGGGCAGCGGGCCCACCAGTCCTCTTGTGTTTGTGCCCTCCAGCCCCCGGCTCAGCCCCTTTATGCACCCGCCCAGCCACCACTATCTGGAAACCACCTCAACACCCATCTACAGGTGAGCAAATACAGTTTGTTTTCTCCAGAAGTGAAAAAGAGTCACCCATTTGCGTGTGTGTTTCTGGTGTATTCTTGTGCATTATTTTATTTTTTAATGTATTTTCCAGGAAAATAATTTGCAGGACTTGCCACCTCCAGTGTCTGAACTCACTGTTGGGTCAGTTTTTGTTTGTGCTGTAGTTTGGTGATTATGTAACTGATAGGAACAGTGCAATCAAAACATCACTGAGGTGGTGAGAGTTTGCTTTTTTCATTTTGGTTCTTTTTGCTCACTCCTTTAAAACAATATGACCCATTAGGAAAAAAATTGCTCTTATTTTATCTCGTTTATAATAATTGATGTATATATTTTCTAATATTTTTTCTGCTTCTATTGAAGGGCAGTAGGACAAAATAATGCTACAATCATTATCTTACAAATTATGGCATTGGCACTTTGTACAGTCCTCAAAATGTTGTCAGAAAACAAAACATAATTATATAACAGCATTGTTTTGTAATCTCAGCTTCATAGAAAACACTACCATTATCTCCATAGAAAGGATCAAGCTTTGCCCTGGTTTCTAATTCCAGAGATTAAGGACTTTGTGAAGGACCTTGAAAAAGGAACAATATGTAAGAACAACAGAAGTACATGTACAGTGCTCACGTCTTTGCCACTGTTGAATCAAAATCAGTATAATTTTTTTTCCTTTTTTTTTTTTTTTAAGGTAAGGCATTTATTTAAGAAACCGCAGGCACAATATATGTGAAATAATTACAATCTGTTCCCGGTTGCAGGTCCGGTGTGCCATCCAGTCAGCAGCTGTCATCCAGAGACGAACAGTGTGGTACTACTGAAGAGTCATACAGCGTGGGGGAGTCCGGATCTGGGTCTGGGGGGTTTGAGATGGCCAAAGATACGCGTTTCTGTGCCGTGTGCAGTGACTACGCCTCTGGGTACCACTATGGGGTGTGGTCCTGTGAGGGCTGCAAGGCCTTTTTTAAGAGGAGCATCCAGGGTGGGTACAGATAATGTCTGTTTGGGAATAGTGGACGTATGTATATTTCAAGAATTTTGGTTGCGTTTGAAGTGTTGTGTTATTTTGTTGCAGTGTTTAAATGTTTTTTTATATTAGGCTTTTCTTTATTTAGTTAATTCATGGGAAGATTTTTTTAAATTATTGATATGGCATCCACCATTTTATCATAACAAGAAAGTTGTTTGACAATTCTTAGGACATTTTATATTATGAACCCCCCCCCATTCCTACTTTGTTTAAATGCATCTGATTAAACACTGGACATTTTAAACATGTCTTTTTCTATATGACATATAGACAGAAGCACTTAAAAAGAGTTTTGCTCTCATTTAAATCATCTGTTGGGTGGTTTTAATGCAGCACAACAACTCTAAAGAACATCAGCGGAGAATAATAAAAGTTTGGATTGCTAGTTTTGTGTGCATAGAAACACATACGCTGTCTAACGTTTTTCCCTCTGTGTTTGCATCCCATGTCTTTCATACATCTCTGCCTCTGTGTGCAGATAAAAGCTCCATCTGCTCTAGCTGGCTTAGTCATGTTTTTGATGTGTTGCTTTGCCATATTGATCCAAATTCTTCCAGCGGAAGACTGGTCATAAAGAAACCAATAGTCTCCATGGCGATGACAAAGCCAAGACACCACATTTTAATTTTCTCCATCTCAGATCCATTTAAAATGGGAATAGAGTGTTCCTGGCTACTAAATAACCTAAATCTGAACTGAACACATGAGTGGGGGGCTTGAAGTAATAGATTTTCTTCCATTTCAGGTCACAATGACTATATGTGCCCAGCAACCAATCAGTGCACTATTGACAGGAATCGCAGAAAGAGCTGCCAGGCTTGCCGTCTTAGGAAGTGTTACGAAGTGGGCATGATGAAAGGAGGTAGGTAAAAGGTGCACTGGATTTACCACAAGTTATCACAGTGATTGTACTTGTTTGTATTTCATTAGACTGTTTTAACTCTGATATTATTTGATTTGCTCAACTTAGCTTTTCTTAATGTTGTTTTGTATACATTACAATGTTCTTTTGGTTGCCTTAATGTTCAGCTGTCATCTGTCGATCGCATCTTGCTGTTGAGAGTTTGGCAAAAATATAAGCGTGCCGGTGGATGCAGATAAGCCTCAGACTAACTTTAACATGACCTTGAAGTGGTTTCCTCTTAAGGAGTACAGCTACTGATTAGCACACGCCCACATTTTTGTTTTCATACTTCTTGAATCACACAAGCATCCTTGTATCGTGCGCTGTTGTTTTTCATGGCAAGAACAGCATATAAATAGTGATGGATGAAGGATGGATGTGAATTTATGCACATTTTGAATGCGTATTTGCATGTTTTGTAATTATACCCCGTTGCCTCCTCAAGGTGTTCGCAAGGACCGTGGTCGTGTTTTGCGGCGCGATAAACGACGGACTGACAGAGACAAAAGCTCTAAAGACTTGCATCACAAAACATTGCCACATCTTGACGGGAGGAAACACTGCGGCAGCGGTACTGGAGGAGGAAAATCTTCTTTAACTGCGATGCCTCCTGACCAGGTATTTAATTCCTGTGGGGGAAAGGAATATCTAGCAAAGTTTATGTAAATTAAGCCTTTACTTCTTAAAATATCTTGTCACTCAGCAACTCACTCGGTCGTCAAATGAGCTCTCTGTTGTCGGTTTTACGTTCTGCTTTTCCAGGTGCTCCTCCTGCTCCAAGGAGCCGAGCCCCCGATACTGTGCTCCCGTCAGAAGCTGAGCCGGCCCTACACAGAAGTCACCATGATGACCCTGCTCACCAGCATGGCCGATAAGGAGCTGGTCCACATGATCGCCTGGGCCAAGAAGCTTCCAGGTAAGGCATAAATGAAATGTCCTGTAGCCTGGAAATGTAGTCACAGCATAACCTAGAAGTGCACTCAGAGAGCAAAGACCTCCACCAAGGAATCCACTCTTCTTGTCATTCCACTATATTATTAAACCACTGGCCGCTGGTTAGTTTAACTGACTAGTTATCATGAAACAATGGTCTGAGTTCTAATTTGTCAGTTGGTGCCACTAGTTAGTTTATTTATTTTGATTTAGCTGTGGCCATTCTAAGATCTAAGTTAACCTGGAACTCTCTTTATGGATGTGCTCCAAAATTGAAGTGGTTCGTCTTCGGCGCATGCACTACCCTTCCACCAAAGTTTATGAAAATCGGTGCAGTAATCTTTGTGTAATCTTGCCAACATGAAGACAGGCAGACAAACAAACAGGCGTGATCACATGACCTCATTGTGGATGTTATAAATATTCACAATCCTCATCCTCAGCAGTGCAAACCGTTTTATTGGAATTTGTGCAAAGTGGAAACCATTTATTTGATTTGTTTCAGTTGCTCTGAAACAATTTGATCCCACTGCAGGGCTTTTTTGCTTGTTAAAATAACCTTTTGAGGTGGGAGACGTTGAAAACACTCTTGAGAGTTTTGTTGGGGTGCGCCAGTCTGCAGATGCTCATGAACCGTTAACATCCAACATGTCCTGTCTATTTTATGTTATAAGTTATGTTAAGTTATGCACCTTTTATTCAACTTTTTAAAAAATTTTATTATAGCAATTTCCATACAAAATATACCCTTAAGCAGAAAGCATAAATAAGCTTAGAAAATTGTCGGCCAAATTACACCTATTATTTCATCGAGACTGTATTCCTTTCCTTTATTCCTTTATTGATCCCCCATTGGGGGAAATTCCAACCGTTCCAGCAGCACGAGAAAATTTAACAGACTT
>JAPQRN010000017.1:20387875-20398362 GCA_037367275.1 Coranthus polyacanthus
CACACACACACACACACACACACACACACACACACACACACACACAAATGCAGAGCCATTACAGTGACGGTAATTACAGTCATCACCTTTGAGAGGATTGTTTGGCAAATCTGCTGGCACCCCATAGAGCCTAAATGCAGTATAACACATCACCCTTTTGCATGCACACACACACACACACACAACAACACACACGCACCAGTTAGACCTTCTAAGTGAGTAAATCCTGATTTTGAGGTGTTACAACCTTGTGCGTCACTAAAAGCCCCAAGGCACACAGTTTTAATTGCGAGGGGTCCCAAACACCACAGAGAAGGGGACAATGGGAGTGAATTGGTTGTAATTGCATATGAATTTAGACAGCTGAGTGCCAGTGATAAGGCTTCTTGTGAGAGCAGAGAAGATTGCAGATGGTTTAATTTAAGTAGCCGTGCCCTGCCAGAAAACAAGAGCAGGCATATTTTTATTTTTGTGAGTGGGATGAAGGTGCACACAAAACATTAAACTCTGGGAGTGTTAATGTTCAACACCAACACCACCCACCCCTTTATGCAATTATCACTGATAAAACAACACTTACTGATAACAGATGTTTTGTCGGCGTTTGGCTTTGTTCTGGATTTTACTGAATAATTGCTGTAATCAGTCTAAAAGCAACTTTAGACTGACACGCAAATGCCCATGAATTATAAATTTCTGTGATACGATGACACTGAAGTTGTGTTGTTAGTTTAAGAGCTAATGTAGTGTCAGAAGAGGTGCTCAAATGTATCTGCTGCCCCGCATTGCTCATTGTTGTGTACCGTGTTGTTTTTTGTTTTCGGATATCAAAGTACTAAGTAGAATAAAAGAAAATATATATTCCTACAGCACGTTTCATATATAAAATGTAGCTCACAGTGGTTTACAGAAAAAAGAAAATCCGACGCATGAAATACAAAAGTACAAGTCATAAAAATAAGTTGGTAGAGATAAAAACAATCTTAAGATGGAAGCACATGAAAGAAGTATTGAATAAATGTGAAAAATGAATGTGAAGAAAGGATACAATTAATTAAAAGCACGATCATAAAAATAGTAACATACACCACAGGACACTTCCTCCAAATATAAATACAACAGTCTATTCATGGTGTTGGATTACAACATTGACCCTTAAGTTACAGATACAGATAACCAGCTGGTGAAAAAGGCCCCACATAAGCATGTACTGACACTGACCGAGCTTATTTAGTTGAGACTGCGTCGCTCTCATGAGCAGTCAGTTGTTCCATTGTTGTAATCCAGTCTTCGTAAAGGGATGATTGCGTCTCAGTAGTATCCGTTTGGCTGACGTAAGAGCCCGGATATTTGTTCCCATATTTGTTCCGAAGAGCAGAAGCCCTGGAGTTCAGTGGGTGAACTCAGAATGGACATTTTTTGGACAGATTTGAAAGTTTTTTTTAGGACTCCAAACATAATCTCTTGAATATTATTCCACCAGTCCTTCAGTGCTTGACGCAGAAGCAGTAGTTTTCAGTTGAATAAACCACGTACTGTGTGTTTTCCCAGGGTTCCTGCAGCTCTCCCTCCATGACCAGGTGCAGCTCTTGGAGAGCTCATGGCTGGAGGTTTTGATGATCGGGCTCATCTGGAGGTCCATCCACTGCCCCGGCAAACTCATCTTCGCACAGGACCTCATACTGGACAGGTGCTGACGAATACTTCCTCACCTTGATCTCACGTGCACCTTCCTATTCTTTTTCATCTTTTCCCTGCTTTCCTCCTCATTTGTCTGCCTCTCACACAGATTTTAAGAGTGATATATCAGCATTGTAGATTTTCCATTTCACACTTTACCAGCCATTGTGCCATCCCAACACGTCCGTCAAAGAGTGAAAGACTAATTACATGTTCCCCGTGGAGAGGTGCCTCTCTACCCTGAAATACCCCCTCATCATTACAGTGCTGAGCTGGCAACCAGGACAGAGATTTAATCAAAGCCTCAATGCAAGGAATGATGGAAAAGGAAGAAGGGAGAGGCAAGAGGGAAAGCTGAAGGGGAAGGAGGTGAAGGAGAGAGAGCTAAATGACGAGCAGACAGGATGAGAAAATAAAGATGCAGTGAGACATAAGATGTGGCTGTTTTCTGCTTCGCAGGCACAGCCTGTTCTCTCCGTTTCGCCCCTTGTTCAAGTAAACAAGCTGCCCGAACCATAGCATGCACCTCAGAGGAAAAAGCAAGGGGTGGAGTAAGACAGAGGGATGAGGGAGACATACAGACAGACAGAGCTTTTACCCTCTGATGTGCCTGATGGTCCCATTTGATTCTGATGTGTATTACAGTATTACAGAGTATTATCTCTAAAACCTGCTCTGTCCTCACCAATTGGACATGATGACTTAAACGCTGTGGGTCAGGTTTGACAAATTCCCTTGGCTCAAAGCAGTCCAAGTTTATCCTGCTCTCTAACTACTGGATATTACCCATCTTCCCATCACTTTTCAACTGACAGATGGAGTGTTTCAATCATTCAGACCATTAGTTTATCTGGCCTCTCTTTGGATACGTTCATAGTCACACATTAAATCAGTTATTGTTTCCTCTGATTCTTGCTTTTATCAGAGACTTTTTAAATTCTAATAAATGTATATGGTGTATAATCTTGATTTTTTTTTTTTGTAAGAAAGATAGAAAACAAAAATGAAATCATCAATCATCAATCTAAAAGCAGTCTTTGTTTTTAAATTCTGCTCTGCAGAAACGAAGGTGACTGTGTCGAGGGAATGGCTGAGATCTTCGACATGCTGCTGGCCACCGCTTCCCGCTTCCGCATGCTCAAACTCAGACCTGAGGAGTTTGTCTGTCTCAAAGCTATCATCTTGCTCAACTCTGGTGAGGCAACATGTCTCGTCTCACAATACGTGCCTGTTCTGCCAGTTTCAGTCCTGTGTAGCTTCAGTCGGTTGTGAAACATTTTCAGGGAAACTGAGAGCAAGTTGGTGCCTAAAAACGCTGATACTCTTCTAATAAAAACACAAACTCTTACACATATTTTTAAATCCATATGCAAACAAAAGTTTCAGTTTCTGTAAGAGTAAATATTGACCAGTGCTACACCTACAGAGGTGTGGCTCTGAACCCTACTCAGACACATTAGGCGAACACAGTGTTCTGAAAGACCTGTACTGTCAATATGCCCGATAACTGTTCCCATGACAACATGAGGCAGCACAGAGGGCTGTGTTTGTCCCGGAGATTGAGATATTCTATATGGGAAACTACGTAGACTAAAATACCAGAGGGATGAGACAGGCGCAGCTGCTGGGTCAGATGAACTTTTGATTGCTGTGTGGGCATCACTGCAACTATAATTAATGTGCCATTCTCATATGAACATCTGAATCAGATGCTTTATTAAATAAAAGTTGGATATTCTTGGTCTTTGATACAGTGTAGTTTTAACCTGAGTTTTCTGCCAACTGAGTGAACCTTAGGGCATCAGGGCATTCATTTTACATGTGTGTGTATCCATACATGTTGCGTTACTCCTGTATACATAAGTCTCTTTCCTCTGTTAGGTGCCTTCTCTTTCTGCACCGGCACAATGGAGCCTCTGCATGATGGCGCAGCAGTGCAGAACATGCTGGACACCATCACTGATGCTCTCATACATCACATCAGCCAATCAGGATACTCGGTTCAGCAGCAGTCGAGACGGCAGGCTCAGCTGCTGCTGCTGCTCTCCCACATCAGGCACATGAGGTAAAATTAAATTACAAGAGGTCCCTTTTTTACCCCATTAGAAGTCTATAGATTCAGAAATGTGACCCTGAGAAACATGATTAAATTGTTATACAGTGAATCTGTAGAATAGAGCGGAAGGAGCTTCGAAAGGGTTAGTGTTCCTTTTAGAAACATAATTTATTGCATTCTTTCAGGTAAGCTGGTTTAAGATGGACAGGAAGGCAGATGCCCTTTCTCATCTCCATTCAAAGTTATTTCTGTGAGATCGAAAGATTTACTTCAGTAGGAATCAAAGGGTTTGATGCTGAATACCATAGGCAGTTAGGGAAGTCCAAACACACTGCACTACAACATTTGTAACTTTTCTTTTTTATTGAATTGTGGACAAAAAGAAAAACGTAGAAAAAAGACTAGTGTTACTCTTTTACTAAGAATGTGGGTTGGCTTGGTGGTCCCACCCTGTTGCATGTCATTCGCCATCTCTTTGTTAATCCAGTATTAAATAAATGAGCAAAAATGCCTCCAGTATGACAGATTTGATGGATAGGTCTCTGAAAGAAACAGAAACAATGCATCTGATATTAAATACACGATACTTTGCTCATTATTTGACTGACTCATATACTCATATGCTTTACTTAAATCAGCCTTTTGGTGTCGCTCCCTGCAGCAACAAAGGCATGGAGCACCTCTACAGCATGAAGTGCAAGAACAAAGTGCCTCTGTACGACTTGCTCCTGGAGATGCTGGATGCTCACCGCCTTCACCGACCCCTCAGACCAACTCAGTCCTGGTCTCAGGTCAACAGAGAGCCTCCCTCCACAACCACCAGCAGCAACAGCAGCAGCAGCAGCAGCAGCGTGTCCACCTCAGCTGGCTCCACCTCAGGACCCAGAGGCAGCCACGAGAACCTGAGCAGAGCCCCTCCAGGTCCAGGTGTGCTGCAGTACGGAGGGTCCCGCTCCTCTGACTGCACCCACATTCTATGAGATGGAGCATAAGCCAGCATCTGAAGGTCGCATACATGCCATAATTTATTTTTATGGATAAGGTGCATAGTTTAGAATGGCTTGAATGACAAGAGATGTATTCGAATTCATTTTTTGAGCTGATTATTTATAAATTAAGTGATTTTATAGTTGGTAGGCATAGGTTAGGTAGAAATTATTCCGGCGACCGCAGGTATTCTTTTGCACTGCTCTAATTCACTGCAGCCTGAGCTTCAATGCAGTTATCTTCATGCTGCTTTTCATAATATCTGTGATTACGGCTCTGATGGCTCTACAGTGCAGCTTTCCAAAATGGCAGGTGTTAAGTCATATTGTCCGCTACTGTGATTTAAAATGAGGAGCAGCTAATTTTTCTTTCTATCGCCTCGACCAAAGTGCACTTCTTGTTGGGTTTAAGGGGCTAATGGGCATTATTTACACTATGATATTGAAGGGATAATTGCACTCTAAACTATGATAAACCCTATGATAAAACCTGATAAATGAATGTGTAACTTTTGCACAGTTTTCAAACTTGATAAAGAAAAGCAATTTTCATGAGGAAAAAGACAACGGCTGAGAATTTATCTGTTAAAAATTGATCAAACCATTGTAATGAAGGAAGCCAAGTTTTATTGTTGGGTAACTTCACCCTATTCAGCGCTTTTCTTATACAGCAGGTTTGTTCTCTGTGCTTAATGCACCAAAGTTTTTCTGAATTAGTTTTTACTTGAGTGTGTGTGTGTGTTTTTGGACGAGAGACTGACAGCATTTGAGCCACTGAGCTACAAGTGGCTCCAAACTGATCAGATGATTGTTGTCTTGCCGCAACTGCAACAATGTGAAGGCTTCGACCAGTAAACTATTCATCCACTACTTATGTGATTACATGTTACATTTGACTGGATTTACACATCTCGACAACCCCAAAGATCATAAACTATCTACAGGGTCTGATCCTCGACATGTATATCTGTGCAAATAGACTGAAATGAATGAACATTTCTAACTGGTTTTATGATACAAATATTTTCTCGATCAATCAATCAGCCTGAAAACGTCAAAATAGAGAAAATTGTCCATCAAAACATTCCAGAGATGAAGATTGTGTCTTCAAGTTGTTCTTTTGTCCAACTAACAAATTTGTTCACTTTACAACTAATCATGTAGTTGATCTAGTATATTAAGTTTAAATATCCCACAACCCCATAATCATAATGATGCTTCAGGGATAAGTTTGTTGAATAAAACCTTCTCTAAAACCTTCAGTCCAGGTCACTTCACTTGAGTGTAAATCCAGTCAAAACCGACCAGACTATCATTTTGTTTACTGTGCATAACAATAAAATCATTAACTGGGAAAATATTGTTCATCATCAACGTTTTTGACAGTTTTAACCCGACACTGATTTCCTAACCCTAAACGTCAAGATCAAAGAGTCACAGAAAACAGCAGGCTAAATATTTCAGGTTTTATTTTTTGCAAAGAGAGTCGGCATTAGCAAACTGTACATACATAAATAACCATTTTCATATTTCATTATTTTTTTTTTTTTACAGATTCTGGTTTAACAACGCAGTGATTCTGATGTGTCATCACGGCGGAATAATTATTACCATTATTACAAAGCACACTATCTTAATGTCACAGCTGTCAACTTAAACACTACCAGTGATTGTTTGGCTTTCTTAAAAGCAAGGGACTTTTAAGTGCATGCTCAAACAGATAAAAAAATAACTGCCCTGCCCTGTATTTAAAGGGCATTTCACCATTAATGTACAAATCACTTATTTTGAACAAGAGAGCTCCTATGTGTTTTTCTCCCCACATTTGCCCCCAGATGATTAAATACTGAAATTAAAAACAGGAATACAAGCCTTGGCTTTTGGAGAAAGAAGTCGGCCATCTTGGCTGGACGGCTTCAGTGCAGTACCTTCAACAGTGCTCTCAGTGCTTTTAGCTTTAACATTAAATGAAGACTTCATTTCCGACTTTTAGCAGAGATTTGTGGAGCAAAAAAAAAAAAAACTATCGAGCTACCTTGCGTCCTTCAGAAAGTACTTTCTTTTTTATTTCTGTGCTGTTTCAGTCGTCGTGTCTGAGTAGTCCTTTAAATGTGTCATTTTGGAAAGAAACTCTTCACATCTAAGACTGTGAATGATTGCTACTCAAACTGCAACTCTACTCTACAATTTACAGGTACAATATCCCACACTGAAGGTGGTGCTTTAGCTTCATGATTACTAACAATCTATGAACTGATTGAACACTAAATAAATAGTAGCAGCACTGGATATCATGGACAAAAAGCACAGTCGACTTTGGCTCCCAACATACAGTATATAAATAGTGCTTTGCTTTTCATTGATTTCACCGGTTTCTTCAGAAACCTTAAAAAATAATATACACATTTAAGTTAAAACAGATTTCAAACAACATGAAATATTTGGACTGGGGGAGGGGGCTCTCCAGATGAAGGTCCGTTTATTCTGGAGGGGGGGTTTAAAGGGTTGAGGTGATTTCGGGACAGTGGGTGTGCAATGTGAGTGAGAGGAGTCTTCATTTCACCTCTGATTCACTTCATAATGCATGTAGCTTCCCAACAGGGACAAAGTTTGTTGCTTTAGGGCACGGGGTGAAGGAAACATTCACAGGAGTCAGTGGAGTCCTTGGCGAAGCGATAGGTAGATATTTATCTGATGCTCATATGGGCGGAGGTCCGTTGGTGTAGCGCAGCATCGGATGGAAGGAGCGGGCGAAGTTGTTGGCGTGGTGGCAGCTGTAGTCCTCCTCCGTCATCGGAACCAGGCAGGCCAGACCGATGAGGAGCAGGAGGAGCAGCTGAACGGGGAGCGCAGCCCTGAGGACCCGCAGCAGGAAGGACTGGCCCTTTGCGGAGGAGGACGACGAGGTTGAGGAAGAGATGGAATCTGGGAGGTCAGAATGGGAGGAAACGCAACCAGCGGCGCCTGGTGATCTGCTCCGGCTGCAGGAAGAGACAGAGACGAGTTAAACACAGCACGGAACAGACCTGAGTTCTCTAGTGTTTTGCAATTGTGCTAAAGTAGAAGAAGTGTAAGCTCTTCTTAATGTAAATGACAAAGCTGGTCAAGATATGACTCTTTTACAGGGTGTCTACAGGTATCACATGACAATTGAATAATTTGTACGAATTTTCACGATCATTTTTAAACAAATTTTGGAGTTTTGGACAAATTATCTTTTTCTAATTCAAGTATTGCAGGTAAATGTAAAGATAAGTAGTATACATGTGGTTCTGTGCACAGAACACAGGAATATGGTTATTAGAGTGAGTTAAATTAATAAACATTTTGCCAAAACGTAAGTGCAAATGTAAAAAGAAACAGTATTTAAAGCTTCGTAGCATCAGAAATGCTTGACACACTGACAAAAATAAATTACAAGATGGATAAATTAAATTAGATAAAATGTTTGACCATTTCGTGACATTTAAGACCTAAAATTTATAAAAACTGAATTAAAGATTTTCAGGACCCGCAGACACCCTGTTTTAGTGAATAAAAAAGAGGTTTAGAGATAACATCAACTGAAGAGGCAAACTGGGCACTTCTTCTGCTTTAATGTGAAAACATGTTTATTGCAAATACTATTTTACCAATGGCCTGGCCAAAAAAAAGGTAGTCCTAATGCTCAACAGGAAGAAAAGCAAAAACACAGAAGTGTAGGAAATACATCCAGATCCAACAAGCAGCTTGACACACAACAGTAGAGTGACCACACATATACAAGACCTGCAAACACGCACAAAAAAAACAGGTACTAACACACATAAGACGGAGACACGCATTCATAGATAGGCGGCTCTTCTCTCACACGAAGAAACACTGGCTTCAAAGCCGAGTGTGTAAGAGTTCAATGTCACGTCTCATTCCAAACAGAAGCAGGAGAAATGCCAAATGCCTCTCCAGAGATTTCCACTGTTACAGCCAAGACTCAAGGGGAGGAACAGTGTGTTCTTACTCCGTCTCATCTCCACTGAAGCTGGAGGAGGGTCAGACACGCTGACTCCCATCTCCTACGGCCTACAATACAGCTGCTGTGGCAATACACGAGCAACAGGATGTGTGTTTTTCTATACGTTTATAGAGCTCAAGAAAACCACTCTTGGATTACAGTTTCTGCAGCCCATGTCTTTGTGGTAAAGAGTCCCTGCTTCTCAAAAAAAGGGTTAAAAAAAAAACAAAACAAACATGTTATTTCTACTGTCTGTTGACTTGATTGGGCTGAGATATTCTGGTGTTTAATGGTAATCACACAAAGAAGAATCAGAAATGACAGATGTGAGTTAAGAGGTCTGGAAGGAAAGGAGGAAAGAAAGTGGGAGTTAACGTGGAAGAATAAACTGTAAATGCATCATATCCTGCTTAAAAACTAAGAAGAGAATGAAACAGGAAGGAAACGTGAGAAAGAAAAACAGCTAAAAGGAAGGAGGTCTAAAAGGGGGGGGGGGTTATCGGGATTCAGATAATGCCATCTAGTGGCTGAGAAGAAAACTACAAAATAACAGACATGAGAAGCAAAAGGGCTGTATGACAAGGCAGTAGATCATGGTGCCGTTCAAAAGAGCAAAGAGGAGCAGCAGCAGTGCAAAGAGAAGCAGGGAAATAATACATTTAAAGAAGAAAGGGAGCGGCCTGGTGTAGGCAATTCCCCACTCGTTTAAGAGCTGGTAACATGGACTCTGGAATAAGGGAGGATCATGGAACACAGGGTTAAAGAAGCTACTAATCAAATGATCAGATTATACTGTTTTTGCAGCTTTAAATCCAAAAATTCAATGAGTACAACTGATTGGTTGTGATTGGTTGATTTTTTTTTTTTCATTATGCATCATTACAAATCAAGGTTCTAGCGTGGGGTAGCTTTGGTTCCATCATCATCCCATGCTTCTAGAGTCCAGGAGAGAGGTACCTGTGGCGCGGTCTGCTCTCAGGGTGTCCTGGGTGGGCCTGACTACTTTTGCTTCGGGGCTGTGCCACGTAATGAGCAGGGAGGGGTAAAAGAAAGAAAAGAATGTTTCAGTCAAGGGCAAATAAAGCTTCAGATGAGAGAAAAAACAACATAAAAAGAGCCATAACATCGCTAGAGAAAGAACATCATCAACCAAAGAGCAGCAACATAACCAATGACGGTGATTGACTTTCAGAACCAAGAAATCTGGCTTCTCAAGACTAAATAATGAAAAGTTAAATAATAATAATATTAATAATAATGAAAATAATCTGCCAAAATTAAATGCCTTTTTAACTCCAAGTTAAAGTTTCTTTTTATACATGATGTCAATTACAGAAGTGTGTGTCATACTGAAACGAAAAGCCAGGTTTTCTTGTATATTTTTGGCAGATCGATATGGTGTTGGCAGCAAAAAAACATCTCAAAAAATAGAAGGGGGCAGCAACACATTTTTGTGTACATGTTAGCAGGGGGAATTAAAACAAGGGAAAATTTATAATAACCATAAAAAATAAAGCGCTGGAGGAGAGGGGATATCTATGAGACATCTATTTGGGAGGAAAAGAAAAGAGCAGACTGTGGGCTGTGGGTCAGGTGATGTTATTTTGCTGTCTTGTATTGAGCCCCCGCCCACTGGAAATATGAAGGAAAAACATTACCAGTCGTCTGCGGTGGACGGTCACCTCCGACACAGGATCAGCTGATTCACACATCTCCAATTTACTAACAGGCAACGGTAAGAAATCCTGAAAAATACATTTAAAAAAAACATGAG
>JAPQRN010000017.1:20404783-20458501 GCA_037367275.1 Coranthus polyacanthus
ACATTGTAAACAAGGGCTTTTCTGTTCACGTGACAGAGGGTAAAGAGTGACATCAAACAATAGATTAGAACAATGTAACATTATCTGTGTGTGTTTTTACGTCTGTGTATGTGTGTGTGTTCATGTTTCTGTGTGTCCCTGTGTATGCAGGTCAAACTGACCCAAAGGTCCCCATATGAAGGATGTAGGATGTGTTTTTTTTTGTTTATCACAGAAAACAAGCTAAGGCCATTGAGTTTCAGGTTGAAAAAATGTACCCTTTTTCTTTTTGTAAAAATTGGAAACGGGTCAATTTGAACCGAATACCGTACAAGGGTTAAGTACTTGAGTAAAAGCAGCGTTCATCAGTCTTACCCTGAGCTGTTTTATCTTGGCCTGTACGTCACACTCGGAGAAGTGCTCTATGTTGGTGAGCTGAAGGTCCATCTCAGTCAGCCACACCAGGATGCTGTCTCGTGCCGTCTCAAACTCTTCCCTCTGACTGATGAAGTGCTGTATGGGACAAAAACAGACATGCTTCATTGTAGAGTAAACTGTGTTTATTGTGAATGCTGTTTAATGTGACTGGAATAAAGCTGTGGGATATTATTGATATACTGAATATAGATATCATTCATTTCATGAGCAGTTCCATTTTCCCCGAATGCCATGAATTGCACACCTACTAAACCTCAGATCACGTTACCTTAAGTCTACGTAAGATGGCGGCCACCCTCCTCTGCAGATTATCCCATCGCCTGTTCCCATCATGCACCATTTCTCTGAGACGGCAGGAGGAGTCGGTGCGGTTCTCTCGGGCCAGACGGCGGTACTGCTTGTTGATGAGCTCCAGCTGTGTCAGACACTCCTGCACCTGACGCTGGAAGGCCTGCGACAAAAACATAACACATGCACATAAATGATAATGTTGAAGGGACACACTGAAAAAAATAAAAATTTGTCCTAATTTTTCACATGGATGCAAAAAAGAAACCAAACAGATGGCACTTAATATCTGTAAGGTACAAAATGTAAAAGAATAGCACTTTAAGTTATTTGTAAATAGTTAATAACTCAGTACATCTAAGAACAAACTTAATATGATCATTAATATGTCTCGCAAGATTGTGTGTCAGCACCACCACAGCGTGACACTGCTTTGGTTGTTCACAATCATCAGTGACGAATCAAACCCTCTCTATGGTGAAAACGCAGTATAGGGTACAACCTTAGCAGATTTCCCAGAGGTGACCATGAGATGTACTTGCATTTTGTTTGATTAAATTCATGATTATTGGTGATGTTGTTGTAGAGCTATTTGCTGTTTAATGTCTGTCTTTAGTTGTGATATTTTTTTCTATGGTGGTTGTATTTGTCTGACAGATGCAGCAGACAAAGAGAATTTCCGAAAGGATAAGGAACAAAAAAACTATGCTGACAAACTGTATGTTTGACAACAGTTACTTTATGGCCATCAAGTAAAAAAAACAGGGCAGATGGTTCAAACCAGACTCTCAGTGAGCAGGAATGTGCACGTGCAGAGTGATGGACGGCAGCAGCTGGACAGACCAGTGCAGACGAGTTTGAGTAACATGACACTAATCTCTACGTCTTCTCTGCACTGCTATGGCTGTCTGTCTACAAATGTATTTTGCTCATATGGAGAAATTTTAATGCCTGACAGGAAATGCATTCTGAAAACATTACAAACCATGCATATGTTTCTTTATTTTTCTTTGAAACCAGTTTAGCTGCGTGCACAAGCAATTACACAGTCACTGTAGCAGCTTTTTACTCTTTTACTCTGGTTTACACACCTCAAACTTCTTGAGTTCCTCTTTAGCGACAGTATAGAGAACTCCAGAGGAGTTAGGCAGAGCTGCTGTTCTTTCTGAGGTCTTCAGCCAATCCTCAAACCTGGAGTAATCATCCAGAAACTTCTGCCACAACCTCCATGTCTCCTCAATCCTGTTCAGAAAAAGTTGCAATATGAGGAATGTAATATCATAACTTAATATTTTAAAACTTTAAACATATTTTTGTATGAAAACAAAAATGGTTTGTATGTTAATACAACGGAATAAAGTAGATAAGACACAAATTATACAAGAAGCACTGACTTGAGCCTCCTCTCCATGGACATGGCACAGATGTTCCTCCAGCGTCTGTCCAGGCCTCTGGTGGCCTGTTGGATGGAGTCGCACTCTGTCTCTGTGGAGCAGGCGTCGCAGTCGTGGAGCAGGACTTCACAGAGGTTCAACACAGATGCCACACCTGTGCTGTGTTTCTCGATGTCCCTCTGCAGGTCCTATAAACCATGAAGAATAGTAACTAAGTTTGTGCAGCACTTACATGTTCTACAGGTAGCATTCTGCATTTTCCTCCATTTGAACTTAAAGAGAAGGTGTTTTTTTCTTCTGTCATCACCCTCCCTTATGTCACATCACTTCCAATGTGTATGACATAAAAACAATTGTTCTATATGTAAAGCTCCTCGTGCTGTATAGAAAATCCAACAAACTAGAGACTAGAATTTAAAAATGTGGAATGTAACGCAATTACTTTTACTCTTGTTCTTAAGTACAAGTTTGAGGAACGTGTACTTTGAGTATTTCCATTTTATGCAATTTATGCAACAAATTAACTCTTTAAAAACCCTCTGGTTTAGCTGGAAAATGCATTGCTGCAAAGCTGAAAACAGGGCTGAGCTCATTAAAGTTGACTTTAATACATGTGATGAACATATGATGAGCTGTGGGTTAAACTACCAACAGTAATAAAGTAGCTAAAATGATCTCAACCTTAAACATGTACTGTACTGTATATATGTTAATGCAGCAGTAAATTAATCCACAAACCTCACATATTACAGTAAAACACTGCTTTTGAATGCAGAACCTTTACTTGTAGTGAAGTATTTTCACAGTGTGCTATTAGTATTTTTACGTATGTAAAGTCTTTGAACACTTCTTCCACTAGTGCAGTCTGGTAAACTAAATCCATGTGTAGTTAACTCTGGAGCTTTGAAGAGGAAGGAGGTCTGTGGGGTCGCAGAATCCAGTCCTGATTTAGAGCGGCATCTTGGCAGCAGGAAGGATACTGATACTGACTGTACTGACTGTAGGCAAGCTTAAAACAAACACTCAGAGGTGTATGTGTGAGTCATGCTATGGTTTCCTCATGTGCTTCAGTGTCACTCATTTTCCACCAACTCAGTTTGAGTCACATTGGAAGTTATGTTTGTTTACCCTCATTTACATGTTTTCCATAACAGGCAAAATGGAATATATTTAACACAAGTCAAATGTTGTCAGGTTTTGTTGTTTAGTTTGTTATTTAATTCCTCTGGGGAGCCCAGGACTCGTTCTGTTCCACTTGCCTGCTGCTGGTTGAGTTTCCTCTGAATCTCCTGGTCATCACAGGTGTCATAGACGATGGGTCTGGACAGCTCTGTCTCGATGTGAGCCAGCCAAGAACGCAGGCTGCTCATGTTTTTATCCAGCTGCTGCACTGCCACCAGGGTTTCCCTCAACTTCTTCACCCTGAAACAGAAGCAGAGGGGGAGTCAGAGTCCAAACGGAGGACGACTCTGAGCAGAAATCTGTGAACATATTTTTACAAATCTCCCTCAGTCAGTGTAACAACGTGTTGTTACAAGTGTGAAACGTTTCTCTATTTGCTTTTGTTTCTTCTGTTTCTGATTGTTTTTGCACAGCAGAACAGGGAAACGTGATAATTCACCCCAGAAACATATTGCAAAAACAACACGCCACAACTTCAACATCTAGCTGTGAAAAAAGTAATGTAACTGAAATGACACATATTTACGTCTCAGCCCCACAGAAACCAGATTTTGGTTCATACAAAATAAAACAGAGAGCCGTGTTCAATCAAACAAAGCTGCAGTAGATCAATATGTCAGATATAAGCGGGTATTTGTAGATCAGAAAGGGCACACTTGCTCTGCTACAAGAGGATAAAACCTTATTTGAACCCTACACACCAACTGGAAACCAGCAACAACAAGTATTGCAATCCATAAAATGTAAATCATGTTATACTTATATATAGCACACATCCATCTGTTTACAACGATACATCCGGACATTTAACATTCAAAGCCTCACCCTAAAAAACAATGCAACTTTTACAGACTTGATATAGGAGGCAGTGACACATTCAACAGGTATGCTATACGCTACGAGCTTAATGCTTTTGTGCGACTTGTTGTGTAGAGCACATGCACAGATCAACAGACAAATGAATGAAGAAGTGCCGCCATCCTGCAGCTCTGTTGTGCAGTAGCTGCATGGCATCAACACCACACCGAGTCTCCAAATTCCTAGGCTTGCTGTAAATTTCCTTACAGTACAACATACTGCAAGTCGGAACAGTTTACATACGTAGCTCACCTGAATAAAACACTAATTGCAAATAAAAGTTATCTATTCATGCTTGTTTTAACTTTCTTTCTGTTCAATGTTGCATGGCTTCTCTGCATCAGGTCAGGTTAATCACAGTTGTCAGACAATATTAACACTTAAAACAACAATCAAGGCACAAGTTTAACCACATTTCTTCTTAACCGTGAAACTAAAATAACAATGTTGCAGACAAAAAGACAGATTGTAAAAGTAACTATCTGTTGTTAAATTAAGAGAGCACCTGAGACTAGTTTGCTTCTTTTAAGGCTGTAGATTATTATTATTATGTTAGTCTTTAAAAAAAAATCCTGCCTGTTGATATCGCAGTCGCATTCCGGCAGATCCTCGCTTGGGCATCCTGCCATGTTATCCAACCCTAAATCCAAAACCATGGGGGTGCCAAATTCCCAAAGACAACGATAACGTCAGGAAGTGTTAGTCTGTAGATCCAAACACCCTTCTCTTTCGTCTGTGAGTTCCACATGGGACTTTCTCTAAAGTCTGTCTGTGCAGAGGGGGGAGGGCGAGCAGGTAGTGTTGGGGTGGCACAACTGTGACTTATCAACTGTTGCCCTCCAAGGTTAAAAAAAGAGAAGCCCAAACAGGCATGTGTGTATATGCGTGTGCGTTAAAAGAGTTTGAGTGCCTGAGAGTGACAAGTACTGCTGTTTCTAAAAGGAGACTTACAGTCAGAGGCATGAGCCACAGAGCCGCCCTGTGTTGAAATTTAAACAAAAAAAAGAAAAACACATGCAAAGAAAAATGCTGGAGGCTTCATGCATGTGAGTAACCTTTGATGGGCAGGAAGTTTTTCCAAAAAAGCATGTTTGCAAGAAAATAAAAGAAGATCCTTGTCTTTTCGGAAAATAATAAGTCCAGAAACTGCTCCTCAACTTGATAAAATTACTCAAGAAAACACCAAAAGCAACGCTTTCTCCTCAACGTGACAACTAAACTGTCTCCTTCTTGTTTATTTTGTTGTCGATGGATATAAGAGACAAAGAGAGTGCAGCTGCTGGTATGAGGTCAGACACTACCCTCCCTTTTTCCCCTCTTCCATTATAGTCCCGAAGGGCAACAGCCGGAAGAAAGCAAGGAGAGCCGAGTCAAAGTTTGAGTCAGGTCAATTTAAGGAAGAAGAGATTCCTTAATATAAATCAATGATAAAGATGACATTTAACCCAATTTCACGTCTCCAGAAGAGAGAAAAGGACAAAAGGGAAGACACGAGGAGTGAAGAGGAATGTGACCTCTCTCTCTGCTCTGTTTGCTGCTTCACAGAGTGGAAGCCACACTGACAGCAGCAACGGGCTCAGGAAATGCCTTAACAGCAGTGTGGGAAAATGAATTTCCAACCCTGTGTGCTGGAGTGTCACGAGAGATGGCATGTTGACGAATCCAGACCAAGGCACGTCTTCACTTGGGCTACATTTACACCGCAGGCTAAAGTGGCTATGCGATTCAGTTCTGTTTTTTTCATGACAGTGTGAACAGAATCAGTCACATGGAATCTGATTTTTTTTCAAATCTGATCTGGGCCGCTTCCGCATGTAAGATGAAGTATGTGAATTCACGTTCACTCTCTATCGACACTCATCACAATTCTGCTGGTGAGTGTCCCTCAGTGAATACAAACATGGAAGACGGCTGAGATGGAGTTATTCAGCAGAGGGACAGTGACGTGCTAGACCTCATAAGTATTTGGGGTATTTCTGTACAACCAAACCTTAAGGGGACATCTCACATCCACACACCTTTGCTCCAGAAAAAGCCATAATTAAAAATGTGTGTTTCTCTCTCTCCCTAATCAAACTTGTTATGATCTGCTCATGGATTTGTTGGCTTCCACTGCACATCAACTTATAAATAAAACTGTAAGTGCTGACTTCATCTGCCTCCATCTTTACTTCCATATGACAATATGCTGCATGTGATGTCAAACAGTTCACACTGGAGTCTGACACGGATCACAATTAAAAAATAATGTGAGTAGCAAAACAAAGAGACTGGGAGGAGTGATGCAGTCACTTCAGTTTTTTTTAGCATGACAATAAAAGCTTTTAAGACTGGTTCTGGTTCCTTTCGTTTCCAGTTCATGTGACAGTTTTCCCTTAACCCTCACAGAAGATCTAGTATTAAATAACACTCCCCACACTCACCTGGCAGCGATGAGGTCCAGCAGGTGTTGCCAGCGCTCGCTGACTTTGCTGAGTTTGTGTTGGATCTCGGCCGCCTTGCTGTCTTGGCTGGCCCTGGCCAGACGCTCACCCATAACCTGCAGCTGCTGCTTGTTCTCCTGAGCCACACTGATCTCCTCCTGGTAATCCTGGAGGGAAACACCATGAAGGTTAACACAGGGTGGTGTGTGCATACGTTGTGCATCAGGATCACATTAGTCAGCCAAGACCAAGGGCAGCATCCTTTTTCTGAGCAATGCAGTTACTGCCTGGTAAATATTTAATATCACTTAGTTGTCAGTCATATGATTCATTCATTCATTTTCTGTAACCGCTTAATCCTCTGGAGGGTCGTGTGGGGGGGGGGGGCTGGAGCCGATCCCAGCTGAAATCGGGCATCAGTCATATGATGTATATGGAATGTGAAATTATTATAGCAAAGAAAAGTATTAAATCCAGTTTTCAAACTCTGAACCAAAAAGCTGGGAACTGTTCTCTTTTTTTCACTTCTATGTATGTCCACTCATTCTAAGAAAACATAGGACTATGGTAAGTGTTTACAACCTGTTTCTACAAACCACTTAAGAAAAACAAATTTCTTAAATAGTCTTTAATTAATCTTCGAGAATTGCAATGAAATTCACATAAACAGCATTTGATCAGTTTACATAATATATATGTAAATAACTTAATAGGTGATAAGTAGTAGAGAAAAGTAGGCCATAAAAACAGTGTAATGTGTGGACTTGTGTAGACATATGTAGATGGTGTGAACACGTTGTAATAACTTTACACATATCTATGCGTCTGTTACATTTTCTCTTATGTTGTGTGGTGAAATCACCTTGCGCAGCTTTTCAATCATCTCTTCGATGCTGATGTCTCCATTCTGAGAGACCCTGCTCTCCATCTGCGTGAGCCACTCACACAGCTCCTTGTTCTTCTCATTAAACACGGCCCATTCATTTAACTTCTCGCTCACCTGCTGCCTGCGCAGGGAAAGCTGGTGGGACACAGAGGAAGATAAAGGAAGAACGAAGAGTATGTGAAAAACAGCAAAAATCTGTGACAGAATTTTGCAGTTTAGAGGAGAGATATATTGATAGAATATAAACCAAACATAGTTACAAAATAAGAGGAGCTCTGATTGCACACTGCATGCAAAATCTGCCTTGATATGTACTCCAGTAGTAAGAAGAACTACTAGATTTGCAGCCCTGGTAATCAATCAATCAATAAATCAATGGAACTTTATTTGCATAACACCTTCTGTTCAGGTTAGTGTTTCACAGATGACTGATAAGCTGATAATGAAATAAAAAAAAGTGTAGACCGTAACAGAGCGAGATAAAAACAAGATGAAAAACTAGAAGAAATACCTAGATTAAAAAGGCAAAATATGAAAACTATATAAAATAGAACAGAATTTCCAGCATAAATACAATAAAATAAATAGAATAAGGTAAGTAGCGCTTATGAACCATACTACATATTCAAATACCAGACTGAGGAGGTGTGTTTTAAATTTAGTAATTTAATTAATTTTAGCACTTCCAGCTGCTCTCAGGTCTGTAGGCAGTACAAGCAGCTTGAAGCATAAAAGCTGCCTTAACAAAGATTGTAGCCTGTTAGAAACAACTAACAGGCTCGTGCCAGAGGATCTGTGGGGCTGTGCTGGTTCTTAAACTGTAAATTTGTCAATTAATCAAACATCCCTTCACAATAAAACACAGACATAGTTCTGGTGATGTGACGCCTGAAGTGTTAGCCATGGATATGGAAAGTTAGGCACAGCTGAACTCTAGTCTCGGAAATGTACCACAGCTGTTAGCACTGTCTGTCTTCAGCAAGTACTGGCTCTGAAGAGGAATATTCAGTGGCTCCAGTAGAATAATATTAAACTTGGTGATTTGTAGTTTAGCTCTGTTAGGTTCAGAGTGCAAGTTAAATTCACAGAGAAAGAGGGAAGATCCTCAAGAATATAATAAAAGAAAACACTGATTACTATGGAAATTACATTACATTTTCAAACACTTGAGACAAAACACAATCGCAGGTCTGTGTGCATGTGAGTGCAGAGTGTGTCTACCTGGTGGCAGACCTCCTCCCACTGTCGCTGGAGCAGCTGGAGGCGTTCCTGTAGGACTGTGATGTCATCTGCACTGACCACGCCCTCCAAGGCGTCCCTCAGCAGGAACAAGGAAGTGAGGTCATCAGTCCAACCCTCCACACTGCTTTCCAACTCCTGCACACACATGACATGACAAAAAAACATGAAGGACGAAGAGTATAAACAAAGCGGCTCATCAACACTCATTTTCATTAGATATTAAAGAATTATTTCTGTCAAGACACAAAAATGGTTTCATATAACACACAGTTGAACGGACAGAGAAATCGAGCAGGAAGACCACAGTGATGCTGCACCTGCTTTACCATCAGAGATATGATGAGGAAAAGCAAAACAACAAACTGACAGTGAATGTTTCAGCATGGCATTGTCACAAAATGACTATCATTTTAAAAGTAAGAATGCAGAATGTTGGTTTTCTGAAAACAGCATAAAAATAAAGCAACATTTTACAAAGAATGAGAATAAAACAGCTACATTCAAGGTTAAAGCAGGATAAGAAAACACGCATCTAACCTTGTATCTCCTTCGTCACTGTGACGGTTTTGCTGAGCTGTAATCATTTGTGGACCCGGAGAACGTCTCCATTACGCAACGCACACAAAAGGAAGCACACACACGCGCACACATTCATACACCCCCACAGCAAAAAGGGATGCTCGCTCTCTCTCTCGTTCAGTCTCATGCGCATGCACTCTCTCTTTCTCCTTCTCTCTCACCCCACCCCCTCTCTGTCCTCAGCTGATGCTAACTGTGCACAGCTACACTCCTGTCCCCCCTCCTCCCCGAGGAGCTGACAACATGCCATGCATGAAACATGACTGCACACAGTCTCCAGTGGTTAATTCACAACATTAATTTTCTCACAAAAATGAGATGATTTCTGTGGGAGCAAACAAGGATAATACGACACTCCCCATCTGCTCAATTCAGCAGCATCCTGGCATCATTTCAGCTCAAGCCGTGTTGACAATTCTTTATTTAAAAAGTACCTTTTTTGCCAAAGTACAAAATCAAAACTTGCTGTTTACGAAATATAAACAACAGAAGGAGAATTAAAACTATTATACTGCCAGCAGTCATAACATGATAAACAAGGTCACACAATGAGACGGCAGCTTATTTTTTTTCAGCTGTCTGTCTGTCTGTCCCTGTAGCCAGATTAAGAGGGTAGAGTGAGGACAAGTATGTGTGTGTGCTTGTATGTACAAACTGTATGAGAAGAAAAGCCAGTGGGATATTAAGTAGGTGGTGCCTTTGCATTAATGTGACACATGAACCTAGAAATTCAAAGTTAATTGAATGTGCGCATGTGTGTATTATATCCTGCTCACCTTGCATCTGATTTGCTCTGAGTGTAGCTCCTCATGGTGGTCCGGCAGCAGCAAAGACAGCTTCCTCTTAAAGGCCCTCAGCTTCTCAAGTGACGCGTCAATACCCTTCTCACATCGCTCCCAGTTCTACACAAACAAACAATGAGAATTAGAGGAGAAAAAGGAGAAAACACGCACATACACTCACAGACTGCTGAGCTTATTGCACTCAGAGAAGTTGTTATAAATTCTTCCCGCAGCTGCAGCATCACAGAGTAAACTGCAGCATACACCAACATAAACTGACACACATACAGTACATACTCTGTGTATAAGGCTGAAATCAAGACACATCAGTAATACTGAGCTCAGCCCACTCAGTTCTAAACCTCCCAAGCAACAGCAGAGAGTGATACAGCACATATCCAACGGGCAAAGGAAAGAATTAACACAAAGAGGGAGGTTCTGCTCCAAAGGGTACCGATTACAGCTATTTTCAGAGCCTGAAACCAGTCCAGTTCAGGATAAAAAAGGGTAATATTTGGTAAGAAATGCTGCAGTAGAATAGCATACCTGCAGAAAGAGTCATGGTAAAAGAAAGGCAGGACAAGAATAGCTACTGTAGCTGTTTTCTAAGTGCAAACCCAGAAGAACAGAGAGAGAGGGAGAGAGAGTGAGAGAGATTAAGAGGAAAAATGGTAGAAGAGAGAAGCATCCTCAACAAAAAACCCAAATTCCCGGATGTATCTTTTATTTAAACTGCGTCACTCTGTCCCATTCAAAAGAAGGCACCAACACAGCCCTGTATAATCTTCCTCACAGGGACCAAATCATTGCAGTTCACTGCACAGTGTCTGCAGTGTGAGAGTGTGTATTTATGTGTATGCGTGATCTGGACTGGTGCATTTGTATCTTTTTTTCAATGCTTAAGTTTGTGCGCAGGGTGCACACGCTTTGCATGCTGTTTAGCAATTTATCTGAAGACAGAAGTCAGTGTTCTTCATCTCTGTCCTTCATTTCTTCTGGTGCAGCACTCATGTGATAACCTGGTTTCAATAGCGTACAAGCGGGCAGAGACATTAAGCACACGGATGAGCCAATGCCCTTCAGCACCCTTCACAGCACCTTCACACTGCAGCATGATACTGACACAGCTTCTAGTTTAGTTTGAAACTGCTCAAAGACAAGCTAAATACAGAACACTCCCTCGCTATGTCCACAGGATGTTTATTTTGAAATAAAGAACGTAAGGACAAATGTGATGAATACATGAACGACAGTTAAACAGGGTCAAACTATGGAAGAGTCCTAATAATGAATTTAAAAATGTAAAAACCATTACAACCGAAGGAAGATTATGCAACAACAATGAGAAACGACGAGACAAAAATGACAATATGATTCGTTATTTGTGTGTATCGGTCTTTGTGTTGTGCTGTGGTGTTGCTATACAATATTTTTGTTTTCTTTGACTTGTTATGTGTTTTATGGGTGATGTGGACATGCTTTGATAAATGTTAAGGATAGGTGCAATAAGCTTAAGCTTCAGTCTACACCTTTATTTTCAGTCAGAGAACAAATGTTTCGTATTGATTTACATTGATGTAGTTTTATTTAAGTATCTTCATAACTGGATGGTAAATTAGTTGTTAGTGTGTGTGATGGAAATAATGACCTAGAAAAAACATAAGAATAGAATCTAATAAATTGAATAAATCATGATGCAGTGCATTTGCTATGGTGTCATGTGATTTAAGGTTAAAGGACATGGGTCCACAGAAACCAAAAACTAAAACAAGTATGAAGTTTCGTAGTTTACTTTACTGACCTTGAGCAGGCTGTGCAGCTCCCTCCTCTGTTGGTCCAGCCGGTGGTGGGCGTGCCTCCACTTCTCCTGTATCTCCATCAGCTCCGTCTGCAGCGTGGACTCCGCCCGGGCGTCGGCTGACAGCAGCAGGCTCCTGCCAGCCTCCACCGTCAGGATGTAGCCCCCCTGCTGCCTCTGGAGCACCCGCTCCCTCAGCTGCAGGAGCAGAGACAGAGACAGTGGGGACAAGGGATATATAACTACGGGAGTCTACGGTTGGAGAGGGATGAGGATTATTAGTAGAGGGGTTTAGTTTTTAAATGTACAGTGTGTAATTTCTGCTGCTGGAGGTCTCTAAAGCAAAACAATAACAAAAGAAGTTGTTTGATGATGTTGTGAAGTAGCGTGGGATCATGGGAGCTTTCACCATCATTGCAGATGAAAATCTAATGTGACTCATATTTAGAGATGAGGTAATGTATGAAAGTTTTATTCATATTATTGTGTCATTTCATTCTAATGAAATAGCCTCAAATAACATTAGCTAAGGAGATGACAGGTGATGTGATGTTACGTATTATACCTTTAAAGAAAGTTGATTTTTATAACAGACATGTTTAAAATTGAACATATTAGACAGAATTTTAATGAATTGTAATGCTTGTAAATGTATATACTGTATAAGTCATTATAGTTCTAATGCTTTGTCAATATTGTACAACTAAATGATCATGCCAATAAGGTTTGTTAGAGAAAAAAGGTTTTTAGTTTTTCAGTATGGAAATAAGCTCAAAATCCCCTTCCACTGACCTCATGAAAAAAAGAAATAAACTTCTCAAACAAGCTTTATGACAAAAGTTTGTCGAAAACAGGCTGAGTGGGAATGTCTTCAATCTTCAATCTAGTCAACCTGCAGTATTTTGAATTTTGGTGGGGATATGAGTGATGGTGATAATAAAGCATTAATATTTCAGAAAAACAGATTAAAGAGAAGATTGGGAGTGAAGATAAAAAAAGTAAGGCCTAAGCGGACCCCTTTTGTGTCATAACCTACCTGTATCTGGTCTAACAGGTTTCTGGCCTGCTGCAGGGCGACCGATTCCCCTGCCTGGTGTATGTCTGGGTCGTGGGTCACTTCCTGGAGCCATCGAAGCAGCTTCTCAGCCATCTCCCGGTAGTTCTGCCACTGTCGGACCAGACTATCAATAATGCCCCTTCGCTGCTGGGCCCGCCTCACCACGCCCTGCCACTGGTTACTCAGCAACGCCAACTTCACACTGAAGTCATCTCTGTTAAGGGGACGAGAGATAAAAGAGAGAAATTAGCAACAACACTTACTGATTTGTTGCCATGAAACTTGAGAAACAGAACAAACTTGAATTTACTTTAATGCAATTTAAGCAATCACACAAATGCAGCCAGATGGCCACACAATATCATTTATGGCCATTATTCACATCACACTCAGAGGATCAGAGTAAATTTAATTGCTATTTTCCTATCCTATAACTAAGACATGAAGTCGTGACTATCCTATGTGTTAAACACATGTACTGTATGCTGCACACAGGTGTATTCATTTTTTATAGTATAGGCAAAATTTTGGTGTGTTTACCTGTCATCGACCTGTCCTTGGTCCAGCATGCGATGCCCATCACTGATGATCGAGTACAGAATCTGCTGCCTGCTGAACATTTCAGCCTGGAACAGCTGCAAATGAATAAACACAGACACTCAATGACAACATCTTGGACACACGACACACACAGTAATGAGCACATATACAGTACACCCACCTCATGATCTCTCTGTTGCTCCAGCAGACTCTGGTAGTTGCCTGAAATCTCAGCAGCCAGCTTCTGTTCAGTCTGAGACAGGAAGTCCATCCAGGTCTCACATTTCTGGAGGAAGCTCTGATGTTGAAGCAGCACTGCCTGCAGCTTACTGATGAGGGACAGAGAAACATCACACTGGTGTAGTATATCGGATTAACAACATGCTGTAAAATTACACTGTTTAGTATTGCAGAGGAAAAATGTTGCAAAATAAACACTGAATTTATTTAGCAGCTCAGATTTCAGGGGTTTATGTACCTGAACCTCTCAGTGAGGTGAGCACAGTGGGCAGTCCAGGCTCTGTTGAGGCTCTGAAGGCGTTTTACATCTCCATCACTGACTGGCAGTCTGTACACCAGATCATTAACACGCTCGAGATCTGGAGAGAGACTGCTCAGCTTCAACAGGTGAACCTGAGAAAGCATTGGCACATATTTCAGGAAGACAATCTCAGCACCAGTCATGCTCAGTCACTCAATGGTCGCAGGGTTTTTGGTACCTTGAGTTTTTCCATACGTGTCTGGATAACAGTGAGATCTGGAGAGCCGACAGGGTCAGACTCCTTTAGCACCTCCTCAGCCTCCTCAGCTTTACTGATCAGTGTGTCCAGCTGCTCTCTGAAGCCGTCACAGGCCTGAGATCCAAACTACAAACAGTCGCACAGAGAGGGAGGAAGCTGAAGTGATGGCCTTCATCCACTAAAACGATTGTGTGCGTTGCTAAAACTGACAGCGCAAGTTTTTATTTATGGACGTCAAAATCAATTTAAATATTACGTTTTTTTACAGACAGATTTTAGAAAAAAACTATAAAAGGAGGAATAAAAAGGACAATTGATCTAACAATAAGAAAGGATGATGCTGTGTTGCAGAAAGCTCGGTACTGGTGGAACCTTTCAGAATTCTGGAAGCACCCTTTAAAGTCTATTTGCATAAAATAAGAGCTGGCCATTGTCCTACTAACTGTTTAAGTTTGAGAATAATCCTTGCTATCCCACCTGCAGTACTTCCTGTTGCCTGTGAAGGGCGTGCTCCAGTGTTGCTAAGCGATGTGTGAGTGACAGGTGATCTGACTGGAGGGCTGCCGAGGACGAGGCGTCGACTTGGCTCTTCAGCTGTTCCCCTAAAGCCTGCAGCTGCTGGAGGGACTGCTGCACAGAGGCCTGGTCGCCAAGGCACGTCTGCAACAGTAATGCATTCAGAGAAAAGCACTTTAGGAACAATCAGTCTGCCTGTGTGTGTGTGTGTGTGTGTGTGTGCAAAAACGTCATAACCAAAATAGACACTTTATTATATATTTGGTGTTTATTCAAAGGAAAAAGGAATATTTTTCCAGTGTGGTAATTGGTTTCAACCCACAAAGAAACATGTTTCTTTTGCTGAAGTCATGAAAATCAAACTTTCGTAAACAGTTTCAGGATGAGGGTTGTGTCTCCTGTGGATTTGGCTGAGTAACAACAATGAAAGGGGCAGTGAGGGAAGAAGTATTCACATTCTAAAAATACTAATGCCACACTGTGAATATACACCACAAGTAAAAGTTAGTTACTAAAGTATGTTAGTATTATCAGCTAAAAATATTAAAGTATTAAAAGTCAAAGTAGTCATTGTGCAGTAAAATGGTCCCTGTCAATGTTTTACTGTTATATGTGATGTGACATATGATTCATATTACTGCTGCATTAATGTGTGTGTTTTCTGAACCCATAAAGGAACACTTCATGCTTCAGTTTACCATAAACACTCAAAAGCAACACATTTAGACACTGGACAGTGGAGTTATGAGAAACTGTAATCTGAAAAGTAACTAAAGCTGTCTGATGAAATGGAGTAAAAAGAACAATATTTGCAATGGAAATACAGGTAAAGTGCAAGTACTCAAACAAGTACTTTGTTACATTCCACCACTGGAAAGGGTAACCCATGCACCATCATTTACACTTCACAGCATCTTGTGACTATAGCACCAGTGATCCTCAGTCAAAATAAGAGTCTTCTTACAGTATTAAATAAAATCTCTAGACATCGCACAGCATGGCCCTACAAGCCCAGTGTGACACCGGGGCACCCCTGTAGTGTAAATCAGGGGCCTGTCGTTCCCTTTGCACTCCTCCTCTCAAAAGGCTTTTGTTACACTGTGCAGTGAATCTACATTCAAGCAGACAAAAGGACAGACTCCAATTTGGTATGCAGCAGAGGGCATAGAGGCTTTGTGAATCCTTATATCGAGCTGACAAACTGTTTCTGAGCTTATCCACAATTCTTAAGAAACTAGAAGAGACAGAGGGTGAACTGAAATTTCAACGTCTTGCTAGAGTCTAAGGAGAAAAACTACTTTTTGGCCACAGACGTGTGGACTTGAAATAGCACTAATAGCTGGAGTAGGTATCATTGGGCAAAAATTCCTTAATAACCTTTCAGCATAATGTAATTCGAATGGTCTGAGAAGAAACTAAACCTCTGCACATCCTCTGTGCTCTGTTTTCAAGCTCTAGAAAATCTTGCTTTTGATGGGAGACTGTTCAATCACAGGTCTTTTTAAAGAGAGGATGTTTCTATTAGCTTCTGGTAAAGGGGAGGCTGCAGGAAGAGGGTGTGTATTTTCTAAATATAATTTGACTACAACCTCACCTAAGTCTGTTACAGAAGAAACTTCTAAAACAGAGCACATGGAGGCCTACATTGTTCCGTCTCTACTCACGTTACAGTCCTTCATCCAGGCGCTGCTCTCCTCCTCTGTGATCTCCCTGTCGGTGGCGCTCTTCAGCAGCCGATCAGCACGTTCCTCCTGTTTCTGTACTGCTGTCACACACTGGCCATACGATGTCCTGTAGCGCTGCCACAATGCCAGCAGGGCCTTACTGCTCCTCAGCTGCTCTGAGATCTGCTCGAGTAGACCGTTCCACCTACAGTGGAGCGCATGCGTTACAAACAGTGACCTCAGCTATTTCACGTAGCACCAATTAAATCAAAACACATGTTTTTCAAATGTGATTATGTTGTGACCTGATGTTGACGTCCCGAAGGGCTCTGTTGAGTGTTTCTGCCACAGATGGGTGACACTCTGTTAGTAGCTGTTGTGTTACGGAGCCAAACTTCCTCAGACTGCTCTCCTGTTTATCCATCTCCTCCTGCAGATTCTGAACAACAAGGTAACCCATTAACAGTTACTTTTCTCCATCAATATTTTCACAAACTTACTCAACACATTCTTTTCATAGCAGACTACTCTCAAGGTGATCTTATTTGAACACTGTCTTTTAAATACTTTGCACTCTGACTTTGAACAGTTATGATAAAATGAAACTAAAAATATGCATAATAAGGTCTGTACTACATATCCTAAAAGAGTGTCTACTTTGAGCTCTCCTCACCTCCAGACTCTCCACCTGCTGCTGGACCGCCTCTAGAGACCCATTAAGGAGGTGCAGCCTGGACACAGAGTACCTCCCCTCCATCAGGTAACCATTAATCTCCTCTGCAGCTCGTCGGTACAACGTCCACTGCTCCAGCACTGACCGTAGGCTCACCTTCATCTGACTTATCTGATATATATAAAGGGTAAAGTGTGTAAGTGTCCTGACAAAACGTTGACAATCATTGTGTTCATTCATAAGAGGCCTAAGAAGCTCACCATGTGGTCCAAATGAGCCCACGACTGGTTAAGACCTTTGAGGGTCTCCTTGACGACAGAACAAGCTTTTCCTTTCTTATCCTGAATGAGAGCATTTCCACGTTCCTCTGCTTTCTCTAGATCCTTCTCTTTTTCCTTCACTAATTCCTCCAATTCCTGTGGAAGCATCATTTATTTTAAGACATATAGAATTGGTCTGATCTGATTATGGGAGGCATGCATAGCATAGCTGTATGTCTACCTGACAGTCTTTAAGTGCATTCTGCACCGATGCTACATCCTCTATCCTGTGTCTCTTCTTCAGTTTCTCCTCCTGTAATGTGAGCCAGGATTTCAGGGCCTGGACTCCATTTTCATGCTCTAACCAACCTTCCAAAAGTCCTTCCAAAAGCTGAATCTAAAATACAAACAGAGTTTAGGAAAGTTTAATTATTTTAGCATTAACAAATAAAAATGTGGAACATTTTGGATCTAATTGCTGCCTGGTATGTAACTGAAACATTACCTTTTCAGTGATAAGCCCCTGCAGTATCTGCCATCGTCTGTTCATAGCTCCCAGCTTCTCAGCAAAATCTGTTTTGTCACTGCGCTTTCCTTCCACATCTTGGCTGCTGATCTGCAGCACTGACTGGTTAACGAAGTCCACGGTTAGCTGCTTACATGTCAGGTCTATGCGGAAGCCCTGTAACACAGACGAGACATAATGAGACCGCAAAGAAGAGGAAACCGGTGAAAGGAGGGGCGGGATGGAAAAGGAGATGGGGAATGGGTATTTTTAGTGAATAACATGCCAATTTCTACTTTTACATTTTAACAAGCATGGGACATTTTGATTGATTGACTGATTCTTTTATTTTTCTGTCATGTAAACAAAGTGCATCATGGGTTAAGAGGACACCAAAAGTACATATACAATGGTCAAACATTAGTCCGTCTCGAGGGCTAATGGTAATATTCCTGAACACACCTGTCCACATAGGGATCTAAGTCTTTTGTTTCAATTATACTTCCCTTAATCTACACTGTATTTATTCCTTATAAGACAATAAATTTGTTTTTTTGTTTATACCATAAATCAACTGACCATTTTCTTCCATAAGAAACATTTTGCTCCTGAATATCACAAAGTAATTTGTTCTGGAAAATGAATCAATAAAATAGGGATTTCAGCTCATCAGGCCAGAGATGCCTACGCAAAATGTCTGAATTAAATGTCCTATTCTTTGGTGGTAACAGTCAGGTTTGAGACTGGTTTGTACCTTATACTTCTGTAAGAAGTTCTGGACCACCTCTGAGCCTACAGCTCCCAAAATCTTGTCCTGGTCTTCGTCTATGATGTTTTCCATGAGAGAGATCCAGCTCATCAGCTCTGTGATGGCGTGACGTGATGCCAGCTTCTCCATCTGCAACTAAGGTGTGAGAGAAGAAGGGTTACAATGGTGTCTCAAGACAAAATACATATCTGTGCCCTGTTGAGGTTAATACCACTCGGGCCCATTAGACAAACAACACCCTTTAAAGTATAAGTGTTCCCATACCTGGTGCAGCTTTTCTTGCACTACAGGGATTCGAGTCAGCAGCTCAGCCCACTGAGTGTCAACCTGTCCCAGTGCTGTCCTCAAACCAGCTGTATCTACTCTTTTTAACCGCAGGAGCTGGTTTCCTGTGCTCAGTACAGAAGAACGCAAAGACGACTTGGCATCCACCTCCTTGGAAAATTCCTATCAGAAACACAAATAATAAGAGAAGTTGAAATTTAACCTGACAGTCATTACACTGACCTTAATATTGTGTAACGATACTATTCTTAGACCTCTAGTATGATGGTGATAGGATAATTTGACTTACTAAGAAGGCATAGAGGTGGTCTCTGACAGTCTCCAGCTCCTGAGGCACCGTCACTGACTGCGTTGTCCAGAACTCCAGTCGATCCAGAGCCGACTGCAACCACTGGCTCAACTCTGCTGACTCACTCTGGTATCTGGTATTTTCAAACACACAAGACAAAATGCAATATTTTAATTAAGTGCCAACAGCTTTTGAAAGGTTTAGGGGATACTTTTTACAGTATCAGGGGTGCATGTGCTCCAGGGGTTTCTTCTGCAGGACAAAAATATAATAATCCACATGCATTTGTTAAGAAGGAAAAACAACCAAATAAGATTACAATGCGACGTCATGTCTGTTGACATGAGTCAGTTGAAACCTTTAAACGGCACATTTTTCACGTTGACAGTACAGTTAGCTAGCTAGCAAAGTCTGGGAAGTAGTGCTCTATGTATAAAATCAGGATTTCTAACACAGTCGAAACTAACAAAAGAAAACTCAGACCACAGTTAGAGCCTGACCTGCTCCAGTGTTTAAGGGTAGAGTCGAGGCGGTGTAACTCCTTGTTGACTTTGGTGGTGGATGAGAGCCAGTGCTCCCCAAGCTGGGTCAGCTGGTTCTCCAAGTCTGAACAGCCAACGGACAGAAGAAGCCTTTTGCCTTCCTCCAGCACCTGGTAAAGCTGAGGCTGATGCTCTGTCAGACTGGCCTTCAGACGCTGGTGGACAAGAGGGAGGACAGATGTATCATTGATGAGTTAAGATGTAGAATGATACATGTGAGACAGGCTGGGTTCTGATATTACATAATAATAGCAATGACTGTATTTATATAACATCTTTCAAAACATGGTTACAAAGGGCTTAACAATTAAAACAACAATGAATACAGTTTATACAGAACAGCGTAAAGCAAACCAAAAAAAAACATACAAACTCAACACATCATAAAATTCCAACAGAGTAAATTAAACTACAATGTCATGAAACATGAATAAAACCCACCAAAAAACAAAGCTGAAAGTTACTTAAAAGACACAATATGAATAATACAGGGATATCTGTGCAGCCTGCAGGTTGTTTACCTGGTAGAGACTGATCCTTTCAGTTAGCCTCTCCTCTGTCTCCTCTACCAGACCTACAGAGGGGATGCTGCACTCCACAGCCTCCAACTGTCTACACAAGGCCTGGTAGTCCTCCACAAGCCGGCTCCATGACTGACAAACACAGAACAAAGCAGAGTCAGGATCAGGTGTTACATTTCAATATGCTGTGTCATTTATTTTTACACTTGAAACTGAACCGAACAAAACTGTATTGATTGTTTCCTCGGCCCTTGTATTGATCACTCATCCTCACCTCCAGTATACCCTCCAGCTCCATTCCCCTCCTGTGGGCCTGTTTGAGCACACTGTGCGCTGAGGCCATTGTCTCCTCCAAAGCCTGACTCTCCCTTTGTGTCACTAGACCCGATACTTTACTGAAAAATGTCTGAGTGAGGATCATATGGCACTCCAGACCCTGAAAGAACTCCTGCAGCAAAGAAAAGACAGAAGGAATAATAAGAACTCATATTTCTCAGAATGAACAACAATACTGCCTGTCATATTCTGCCATCATATTCTATAAGATCATCATACGTTTCATGAGCCCAGAAACAGCCCTGTTTTCAGCTTTGCAACAATGCATTTTCAAGCTAATCCAAGAGAGTTTTTAGAGTTTATTTAGCTTATAAAGTGGGAGAATTTTCTCAAACCATACAGGAACAATGCTTTAGTTTATCACAAACACTCAAAATCAACACATTTTGAGATACATGGTTTTCACTACACAGGAAGGTTATGAAAAATTGTACTTAGAAAAGTAACTAAAGCTGTCATGGAGTAGAAGTGTAGTGGAGTAGAAGTATAAAGTTGCATAAAATAGAAATACCTCAAATTTGTACTTAAGTAAAGTACTTGACTAAAAGTTTCCACTGCTACGTAAAACTAATCTCCTTCACCACGCTCCTTACTTTGTGTTTGTCCAGTAACATCTGGACCTCTATGACAGACGCCACCGTCATCTTCTGGTCAGCAGCCATCTTGTCCTGAGCCGTGTCCACCAGGTCCGTGAGGTCGTGCAGCGCAGCTTCATACTGAGCCTTGAGAGACAAGCCGTGGTTGAGGCTGCTACGTCTGGAGCCCACCATCAGCACCAGCTCCTCATACACATCCTACACAAAACAATCAACATGTGAGTAAATAAACATCACCGTGCGTCAGGTGTTATGACTGTATGACTGACAGATATTACCTGTAGTTTCAGTAGTTCCTGGTTGGAGATTTGGTCTCCATGGAGTCCTTCTGATCTGGCCTTCAGCTCAGTGACTCTCTGCTCAAACTCCCTCAGACTGTCCTCCACCTCTGATAATGTCTGCATAATTCAATGGAAACATAATGAAACCAAAATGAGATTTCAACAAGCTTTATACAAGATTTTACAAGCTTGGACAAATAATGAAATTCCACAGAAAATTTGTTAGCAATCAGACTTACAGTTTAGGATGCATGTGAGTCAGACATATCAAAAATGTGTTTCTCAAAAAATTCAGGACCATCTAGTCAGGTGGACTTTGTAGAGTGAATATAGATGGATGCAAAGTGAATTCTTCTAATCTTCAAGTTCTTCTGAATTTAAATTAAAGTAAATGTTACTTTTTTTGTATCTGCCCTGGGTCAATATCATACCTCTATCTGTTTGGATGCAGGTCTGTCCACAGTTCCAGCCATTTTCTGCAGCAGTTGGTGTTTGCTTTCACTCAACGCAGTAAAGATCATCCTTAGTTCACTCTGGCAACAACAGCGGAAAAGTATGTTAAAAAAGAAGGCATCCTCATGATTTACATAATGTACGACACGTTTAATTAAAGCCTGATGGTGTGACTCTCTTTGGTACCTGGAAAGTGGAGTGCTCTTGCAGCTTGTCCCTCATGCCGTCACAGTGCTGCTCCAGGGTTGAGTCCAGCAGACCCATCCTCTCCTGAAGACCCTCCAGGGTGTCCTCCATCAAGGCTCGCTCCTCTCCTCCACAGACCCGTCCCGCTCCTCCACTCAGCAGATCTCTGCACTCGTTTACCTCCCTGGTCATTTCCTTCAGCTGCTTATTCAGGCCCTGAACAGAAGAGCTGAGCTCAGTACCACCGTGGTATATTCATCCAGCAGAGTGTAGTTATACCAACCACTGGGATCTTTCATAAAATCTATTAGCTGTGTTCATATAATTGCAAACTATGGGTTTACATATATCTCATGGCAGAGTGCAAACCACAGGGGAGCTGGGATCCTGTTAATAAGACATGAGCTCCCCTGAAAACGTTTTTATTTTATTTTTCTGTATCTTCATCATCATGGATCATGTGTAAAATTGGGCTATTATTCTCGCATCATTGTTAATAATATGAATGATGAATAAAAGCCTTAAGCACCTTTAAATTAATGGAATTAAGTTTGTGATAGTTTGCACAGTGCCTCATTATATTTCTGTATGAGCGAACCAAATTGATCAGTGCATTTCATTCCCTCACCTCTAGATTTGTGAGCTGTGTCTCTGTGTCCTCAGACAGCAGCACAGGACCAGAAAGCAGCTGATTCTCAGCAGCATCCAACCAGGAGGATGCTGCTGAAACTGCAGCGTACAGATCCTGCTGGACTGTCGCTCCTCCCAAAGACACCGCCATCTTACTCTCTCCACCCGCCGCCTGAAAAAAAAAAACACAAACAAAGAGTATTTACTCAGCACATTGAAAGATTGACAGAAGGAATGTTTCTGTCGTCTGTAAAGTAAAGAGATATTCAAATAGAGAAATTTGTGTCACCTCATGGGTGATTCTTTCCAGAGTATGGCTGCAGGCCTCAAACAAAGCTCTGGGAGAAAGAGTGTCCTCACTGGAAGTCTCGCCTCTGAACACCATACTAGGACTGGACAGACGGGACCGGTGGAGCACCTGCAAATAAAAAACACATTTCTTTTCTCAGACAAGCAGGTAAACATTAGGGCGATAATGCACAGTGCGCTGGTTAGGCAATGCAGGAAAAATCAATAATCTCATCAATTTGTGATTATTTTATTGCTTCTACTAAATATAACAGTCTCTTAGATTATACAGTTGGAACTGCATATAGCACAGCAACAATCTATTACACAGAAATAACAGACAAACAACTATCACTGACCAATCAGAATCAAGAATTCAACTCTAGTAAATATGATTATGAATGTCTGAAATTATATGGAAGCTCAGCTTTAAAATTAATAAACTGGTTGAGAGGGTTAAATTACTGAGCACAGTAAAGAAAATGCAGTAACTCGTGCATCTTAAAGGCATTTGTACCGGACTAAGCTGGTCCTGTTCCAGGGAGTTGAGGGAAAGCTGTAGTTTTGTGCTCTGATCTTTGTTCAGGTTTTCCCAGCGCTGCCGTAACTGGTCCAGAGGCGAAATACTCTCCATCTCCAGCAGGACTCCTCCTGGTACCGACACCTCACTGTGGGAAAGAGAGGGGAGTGCTGACTTAATAGACAAATATTCTTATTTCTTATTCAAAACCACAGAAGCTCATCCTCACAAAATTATAGAAAGTGTGCAAAAAATACAGAGGGAAGTGCACCAGTACCTGTCCCCATTGGGTGTGGTCTGTTGGCTGAGTAACTCTTCCCCGACACTGGCTACAGACTGGAGCAGCCTCCTCTGTTCAGCTACTTGCTCCTGCAGCTCCTAGAAAATGTAGAACCTTTATTAGATTTATTTATTTTTTTATCCACTGGCAAATTATTTAGTACGACAATAACAGACACACAGACAATCAGCAGTGAGTTTATAAATGTCCAGGGTGGTCTTACCCTCTGTCGCAGCAGGTTGTCGTGGTGCTGCTGTGTGCGAGTGGATCTGGCCTGGGAAAGCCAGTCCTGAACATTAGGACTCTGGGACAGAGATGAGTCTGGCTCACTGTCCTCCTGCTCCTGCAATGAACCCTGGGTGAAAGACAGAGCGACGCCAGACATTAGACAGTTTAGAGTAATGCTGTTTGTTCTAAAAAAAGAAAAAAAAAGGCTTCAGAGCTCAAAGTCAAGTCACATTTAACTCATTTTTGTTTGGCTCAAAACACACAGAAAGTACACTTGCGTATTTCGTTGCAGAGCTGTATTTTTTGTCATGTGAAATGTGTCATGACTTCATAATTTGAGTTGTGCTACTTTTTTTCCCCCCATCTTTTGAAATATATTAATTAAATCAAACCTTAATTTTAAAAATCAATTTTTCTAATTACTTCCACCAAGGAAGTCATGCAATCACTGCCATGAGTTTACCTGTCAGCAGAACTATCTATTCAGTCTGGCTTTTACTTTGTGTTTTAGAATTGTATGGACTTATTTTATTTATTAACATAACTTATTTTATCAACATTTGTACTACTGATTTTATTCCTGGCACCATACTGTCTGGAAGTTGCTATATAAATAAAGTCTGACTGATTGATTGATTGCCGAAGGTCTCCATTCTCTTCTATAGTTGAACATGTCTGCTACGATCATTTCAAAATGATTCAGACAAAGAAAGCCTTTGTAGCTTGTGTGTGTTGCCGAGTGACGTTGTGCCTAAGGAATCTTACTCTGTCACTAAAACAACAGTCTGAGGGAGGTCAACAACTCAGTCTAAAACCTGAGAGGTTTTAGGAAAAGATGGAGAGATGACTGTTTTTTCACTAATGAGACACAGTAAAAAAAGTTAAAATGTTGTGTCGTCAGAAACACACCTGCATGTAGGGTAAGCATGTGATGAGGCAGCATCTTTTTTCTGGTGTCAGAGGCCCATTGTGAGACACACAGGCTTTGTTGTTCCATAGTGGAAAACAGTGAAGGAGCATCACATGACCTTTAGTATTTAGACAATACTACTATTGACTCTGTGACTCAGTGCAACATAATGCGGCACAGCACAACAAAAATGACACAGAGGCAGGGAGGAAAGAGAAATGGAAAAATAATGTGGTAATGTGCAGTGGAAGGCAGCAACATGACGGTGGCGGCACGAATACAACCTCAGCCTGTCTCACCTGTATGTCGACCTGTTTGTCCTGCAGCATCTGCTGTAGCTCCAGCAGGCTGTCTTTGAGGGAGCGCAGCTTGAGGGTGAGCTGCTCCGCCTCTCCTTTGGTCTCGGCCCGGCCCTCCATCACTAAACTCTCGCTGTGGACGGACAGCTCCGACAGATACGACACCTTCTGCTCGATCTCAAACAGCATGTTCTACAAAGACAGGACCACAAAAACAAATGTTGTACATGACAAATGAAATAATGTGTCTCCTAAAAAACTCAGAACTGTGCAAAAGCCAATAAAAAACTAATACATTAGATGGTCAATACATTAGATGATAAAAACAGGTAATGAAAACACATTGAAAGTTGTCAAAATGCTGATTCTTTAAGCCAATCTAAATGAAACGGCTATATTATCGCTGCTGCACCACTTATTTTACAGTACATTTGTTATTATTGTCTCTCCTTCTCTTTTTTGTCTTAGCTTTACTTAATATTTAACGCATTCTCAGACTCTTTTTGTTCTTTTCCTACATTAACATTGAAATCCTTTACAAACCATGCCACTCATTCTCCTCAATCATTTTGAGACAAGAAAAAACAGACCCTCCCTTTTTACGTGTCGGCTAATTGCAAAGTGTTCCCAATTGTACTGAAGTGGAGGAAAAGGGGGATTAGGGTTGTATCCCCTCCTTTGACAGGAGGATACAAGAGCCCTTAGTAAAAAATAGGAGGAATTCTCCACAAAGAATTTTCTCAGACAACACAGGCTACATTTAAACTCAATACAATTCACACTTTTAATTTACACTTCAGTGGTTTCTCAGCGGCAAAAACCACCTCACATAATTCTAACAAAAAATCCCAAATGTCTTTTCTTCTATTACAATCCTGGATTAAAACCTTTTCATGGCATTTCAAGTATGAGATGAGTAAGTAGGGTCTGCTATACAGTATATGGTGATGTAATGTGTGTCAGCTTCACAATAAAGCAGGGTCTGCAGGTATCAGACACTTACATTTAAAGCTTTTTATTGCTCTCTACTTTTAAAGAGAATTTGTAAATCTATTTAAAACACATTTGTGGGCTTTTTCTTATTCAAGAATTGCAGGTAAATTAAAAGGTAAGTACTATATACTGTATGTGGTCCCTGATGTAGGTTTTATGTAAGAATATGGCTATTTTGCCAACAAGTACAAGTATAAATTCAAAAGACAGTATTAGTTTCTGCGGTAATTTTAAAGTTTTGTAACAATACAAATAGCGACTTTAGAAGAGCTTGACTCACTTGGACAAAAGGTAATTAAAACATGGATAAATTAAATGATATAAACTGCTAGTGGTAAATTCAAAGACAATTTAATGACGTTTAAAACCTCATGTTAATAAAATTGAATCGAAGTCATTTTAAGCACCTGCAGACACCCTGTAAAGAAACCGGGGAAGTCTTCAGTCGCGACACATTAATCATGTGTGTTCTGAGCTGCTTAAAATGTATATCACCTCTCTTAACTCATATAATTTTCAACACATCTCGCCTCTTCCTGTGGATCTATAATGTAATTATCTACGGTTGTACACAATCCCATGGCGATAAAGATCCACATGGATCAGACCATTAGACCTGAGCTCCACAGGAGCCATATGTGGGCTTTAATCAGCTTACTGTGTCGCAGCTGCTACAAACACACACTTCAAACACTCATTTTATCATTTTGTCCCACAACTACTGTAATGCCAAGACGCTAATTATGATGAATGTTTTAACACTTCTTAACATTAGTTTGGAGTTGGAGAGTTCAGATTAATTCACAGAAAGGCTACCAACATAAGAGAGAACACAATAATGCAATTAAATACTTCAGAGCGTTAATTAAGATACAATAAAGGAAGCACAAATGTCAGGAAGGTCAAGATGTGACACTGGCACTGCTTTAAGCTTAAATGTAAAGCAAATGTGTTGGTACTGAAAGCCCAGAACCTTCTTCTGAACAAGTTCAACGTGGCTTTTGTGGTTAAAATTAGTAAACCAGGAAAAAAAATACCAGTCCAAATCCCCACAGTAAATTCCATTTTTTTCAAGGACACATGCTTGTGGATCAGTTACTATTTTTGCTAACATTTTAGCATGGAGGCTAATTATCCCACAGATAAAAGGGATGTTACCATAGAAACAGGATAAAGGCTTGGGGCAGTGCAGGAATGTCAGCGGGGGGCACAACGGGAAAAGAAATTCAGGACTATAATCGTTATCCTAATGTCTGAATCTTTTAAAAACGTAGTGTGCTTTTTGAGGAAGAACTGAAGTTTATGTGTGCCTAAAATAGCAACAGTAATATGATACCAAGGGAATGAAGCCATGGATACGCACTATTTCTGAGCAATTTCTCCATCAGATATTTCACCTCAGCCTTTGACAGTTTGCCCTTGATAAACATGAAGCATCAAGGCTTTTATTCTGTAACTGGGTAATAACAATAAAGATTCAAAATCTTTCTTTGACTGTGTCACCTCAGGAAAATTTCACATACACCATACTGCACATAAACATAAATCAAATGTCAGGAGAGCAGCGAGCTGAACATCGTCTACACAGGGTAAGTTCACGGAAACTTAAAGTGTTGGGGAAACTTCTTTGAAAGCTTTGCAAACTACCAGCTACTTCACACTGGAAGTAGATGAATTATAGCAAAGCCATTCTAGGGAGAAATCTAGTTTGATTAACTAAACCTGCCTGGAAAAAGTTGTCAAACTATTTTGTAAAAAAAAAAGAACAAAAAAAATTATTCAGAATATTCAAGTTTACTTGAAGGAAAAAATGGTTCAATAACAGTAGAGAAGAAATGGTAAAATAAAAATACTAAATAATTCCTTTCTTTTTGTGGCCCAAAATGGAAGCTTAGTAGTTAACTACACAAAAAGTTAAAGTTTAAGTATCTGAATCGCTATTAAAATATGAATGTGTGCAAAAAGTAGTTACACGACTAGTTTAAAAACTACATGTGGTTCACTACTCCTGGGAACTTGAAACACACTTGCTGTCGATCCTTCAGGCAACTTTAACTTTAACACTATAATTGATGTTAGTCTCACCTGACAGTCGATGAGCTGCTCCTCCATGTCCAGGTCTTCATTTTGGGGCTGAAGGGCAGAGCTTAAAGTGGCACGAGTGCTCAGCAGCCAGTGGTCGAGCTCCTCAGCCTCGCTGTGGTAACGCTGCAGCGCCTGCTCCTGCCGCTGTTCCTCTAGCTGTTCACTTAGTTTCTCCTGCAGCCATCAAAGAAACAGACAACTTAAATATCACCTAGTGTGCATTGGTAGTGCTGGCCAGCAGTTAACAATCAAGACAAACAAATCTGACACTTATCTGACATTAAATAAGAAAGAAAGAGTGATAATGTTTGAACTACTACCTCCAGAAGCTGCCGTTTCCCAGAAGCCTTCATTCGGATGGTGGCCATCCTCTCTCCCAGCACAGTGAGCGTAGACTGGAGAGCCAGCTGGTCGCCAGGCTCCCCATCACTGTCGCTGTCTGCCAGCTCCTCAGAGAAACACGTCTGTAACTCCCCGATCTCATCCTGCAACATCAGGATCTCATCCATCAGAGCCTAGACAGACAGAGGTGAGAAAAATATGAGAGGCAAAATAAAGAGAGCAAGCTGAAAAAAAGGTAGAGAAAAGATAAACTGAAAAAGGAAAGAAAGGACTGAAGAGAAGCTAGTGAGGCAGCGGCAATAGAGGCTTGTCCAAATCGCCTGACAGTACTGTTACAAAAAGGAACTGTAGTCAGCCGTAGCTGTGAAGTTGGCATAGCAACGAAGAACAGTGACATGCAGTCTGTGCACCCGTTGCACGGGCTGGTGCAATATTAAACCCCTCAATCAATCTTTGTTTTCTAGGCTTATCCTATCAAGGTCTCTGACAGTAATTTAGCTTAATATACATGTGAAATAACTAACTTTGAGATTTACTAAGCAAAAAAAAAAGAAAAGTAAATATTTTAAAACAATCTTAAAACAATCTGCTCTTGCATAGTATATTATTCTCAAAACAAGATAAATAAGGCTTTAAGGCTATAAATACGAGTGCAAGTCTTGGTTAGATCAGGACTTTTTGCATTGCTCTGTTTTAATTCGTACTTCACATGTTCTTCTTTCAGAGTCATTACATGTACTGTACCCCTTGAACATGAACATGAACACAACCTCCAAAGTATCCCCAGACATTTGGACCCCCTCTTTTTCACTAACCTGGTGAGCAGCCATCTGGCTTTCCGGACTCTTGTTGGGCTCCAGGCTTTCATTGAGCGCTCCCTCAATGGACTCCATCTTTGTGGAAATGGACTGAAGTGACTCCTGATAATGCTGCTGCCTCTCCAAGGCCTCATATAAACTCTTCTGCTTCTCACTGATCTATTGCATAGAAATAAATAAATAAATATATATGGCAGCACAGTGGTGGCGGCTGGAGAGATGGACGGTCAGAAACACTGACGATGACTTTGTTTTTTTCCTTATTTTCCGGGGACAATGCACATTAATTCACATTTCAGTTTACACATCAATGTAAATGTGCTGCTAAAGAGCAAATTTTCATCTGTAGTCCCTGGGCAGGTTACAGTATGATACAGAAATACCTTACAGAAGTAAGAAAGATATATAAAAAACATATAATACAGAGTATGTAAAGGCAGTGACACAGATAAGGAGGTAAGATTACTCATGATTGCAAGTTTGGTTTGCTTTAAGCCAGGCCTTATGATGTGTGTGTGTAGGTAGACTATTAACAGACAGAACATGGCAGGAGTTAAACTTAGTAAAATACATGATGATAATGAACGTCCATCTTTGTTTCAGTCCCATTTTTGGCACTTGTACAATGGTGTTATTGAATTCGCTGTCTCTTTTAAATAAATTAAAATACATTATTTTTGTGAATAGCAGGTGTGACGTACCACATTTTTTAGTGTTTCCCAGGATCTCTGCAGGTCATCCAGGTTAGCAGCACTGGTCTCCATAGACGGGTCATACAGTTCCTGCAGAGGTGCTCGACTGAGGGCCCCTCGACCCTGTTGTATGCCAACACAGCGAGTGTGGATTGCATTAGTTCCGGGGGGCTTTGTTTGTACATACCTGCTACAATATATTTACTTACAATGAAGAGGATGCACCACCACGCAGTGTTTTTATGAATGCACTGACTAATGAGTTGTTGTGTGTTAAAATGTCCTTGACCATATATATTGTGTTTAAACATACTGTGTGTACGTGACACACTATAATGTAAAAACTCATAAATCAGTTCAAACGAAAATGCTGTCAAGTTGTTGCTTTTCTGTAATCGAAAATGCACATAATTCCTTGGAATTTAAGTTAAAAGAAGGACCTTTGTGTGCCACATGGTTATATTAATACAGGCTACTTAAACACAACAGGTTCAGGCCAAAATCAAATCTAATTTAACCTCTGAGTTTGATCTGTTTTTACTTTCAGCAGCATCTGGCTGATGTCCCATGAGATTAGGGTGAACTCTTTCCCATGATACTTTCCTTCTTCACTGCTTATGACCTTATTGATTCTCGTCTTCACTCGACAGGCAGTTGACAAAGGCTCACGCATATCACAAGGCAGTAAAATGTTTTTTACATTTTACAATAACAAATGCAGGGGGATGCATCCCACAGAGCAAAATGCTACTGTCTCACTGCTGTGTTCTTATGAGTAGAATTCACAAAAAGTTATTTTATAACTGTAACTGTAATTTAACTACAGGACAGGACACTATCATCTCAGCAAAAAACAAGGAAAAAAAACCAAAAAACTAGCAAAGTAAATCTGCAAAGCTATGCTGGACAGCAGGGAAAGCAGGGGCAGTGCAGCAACTCTCCCGCTGTTTAAAACACACATTGTGTTGATATTGGTGATGAGTTGAGGTGATGGTTTGGAGGTGGCAGTGGCGGTGGGGAGGATGGGATGGGCGGGAGACGTAACATGTCCATCTTAGCCAGTCATTTTGCCTCACACCCAATCTTAAGATATGAATTATTGAAAAAAGTGAATCATTCTGAAAAGTGTAGTATGATTTGAAAGAAGGATCACTTGATTCAATAATTTACATCCTGAATATTTTGAAATTCAATGCACAGATACTGAAAGAAAACTTGTATCCAGCGATGTAAATTGGTGCAAAAGCATCTCCAAGTCAGGTTAATTTACAACGTTAAACTGAGTGGCTCAGTTTTAAAAAGAAGCTGTTTAGACTAGGTATTTAAATGGTCCAATTATTCAGACAGAGATTTTGTAGCATAGGGTGAGTGGAGGTTTTTTGTGACGTTAGACCGAAAATGTAAGGTGAATTAAATTAAAATGGACAGTGGTGGTGTAGCGGAGGCAGGTCAGGAGGGCTTCGGAGGTTACCAGGGCTGGGTTTGCAGTACCTGGTTAAGAGGAGCATCAGCGTTAGCCCCCGGGGAGGGGGAGCGGCAGGCAGGGGGAGAGGAGACCTCGCTGTTGGTGCCCTCCTCCCCTGATTCTTCCGTCACAGGGGAGAGGAGTGTGTGGCAGCGGCCGGCTGTCATCTGACCACACAGACACACCACACATCAAACACACACATCAAAGAAGCAGGGAAGAGGGAGGGGGACCAACAGAAGAACGCCCAGATGAAAGGAGTGAGGACACAGAGAAAGACAAAAATGCGGTGGGAGAGAGGAGGAGAAAAGAAGAAAGCATAAAAATTAATGGGGGAGTGCAGGTTAGGCTGATTGCTGAGTAATTAGAGTAGTCAAACAACATGGAACAGAAACCTATTAGATCACATTACTGATATTGACATCAAACACTTCGCAACACAAAGCATTACAGCATTACTGAGAGCAGAGCATTAGAGACATAATGTAGTGTAGCATTTGTCTGTGCTACCACGTGGACAAACATTAACTTGAACTGGTAATGAATGAGCCACTAGGATTTTTACAGGATGCATCAGGGGAAAGGAATGGACATTACCAGGAAGCCACACATACAGTAAGTGCACACACAGATTTCTCGCACCAAACTGTTCAAGCTGCAGTTTCAGAACTGAAGCAGTTTCTCTATGATCACAGAAGGTAGTAATTTCCTGTCTTAGCTGTATCCAGACGCTATCACAAACTTTAATGTGTAAATATTTATGCCCTATTAAATATTCCTCTTTAAGAACTAGAAAAAACAAAAAAAAAAGGAAAAAGCATAAAGATGAAGACCTACATTAAAACAAAGCATAGCTAAAATATGGCAGAAGCGAGTAGAGAGTACAGCAGCAGAAGCAGCAGCAGCAGCTGTCCTAGAAGTAGCACAGTTGTCTGTGTTTGCATGCTTCAGTAGAGAGGCAGAGCTGAAATGTGAGCCAAGCTCTACTGGGCTGCTTTTTGGCAGTTAATGCACAACTTGGCTGCCCGACTCAGGACCGTGTTATATTCTGAGGACTTTTTTCCCGGGCTTTATGATGCAATGCAACGCAACGGAGAGCATCAGCATACCGGCATGTGTGGGAAAGTCAGTGGTTCTGGAAAGTGAGATTAGTTTGAACTCAGCAGCTGGATACAAACCGTGTTAAACAACTATAAATCAAGGGTATCAGCAGTTCCAGCAGCCTATTTATGCCATTCATACATTTATGCTCAGCTCACACCCGAACACACGCACATGCAGTAATATCCTGTTTCCTGACTGCTAAGACCGAACACACCACAAACAGTACAAACAAGGCAAGGAGAAGAAATCTGAATAGATTTGAAGAGAGCCACCGAAACAGAGAGGACGAGAGGAGTGTCTGGTGTTTTTTTTATGTGCTAACAGTAAGGAAACGAATAAAAAGGGTGAGCAGTATAAACTGTAGTAGCAGGCAGACAGATTTAGGCTAACATGAAGCAAAGTGACATGACACAGCACAGGAAACCACCAGAATAGTAACACTTAAGGTGCAGGAATATAAGGGAAGAAGCTGAGGTTATTTATAAGAAAGGTGAGCAAAGAAACAGTACAATATTATGAGAAAAAGTCGTTCAGAATCTGCAATGGATCACCAAACAGTTGCACAAGAGGAAATAGCAGTGGCAGCATTTAACGTTTGATCGAAATTATTCTCAAATTTGGAATAAATAGTGAAATATAGTGTATAACAGGGTCGCAACTAACAATTGTTTTCAGAGTTGATTATTTTCTCAATTAATCGATTAGTAGTTTTGTTTCTAAAAACTCAAGATGATGTCCTCAGATGTCTTGTTTGGACCACAGACAAACTTCTCAAACCTATCAATCAATTATTAAAAAAGTGGTTGATTAAGTTAATAGTTGATAACTAATTGATTAATCGTTGCAGCCGTAGTATATAGTACAGTGACACTGAATTGTTTTGCACCCCGAGATCCCCTACGGGACTCTTCAGGATGCCTGAACTCCACTTTGACAACTAGCTGGACAGAAAGGAAGAAGGGTAAGGAGGATATGATCAAAGGCAAACAAACTCACACACAAACCTGGGTCAGACAGACATACAGCCATGCACTGCGTACATGTGCGTCCCTGTGTGATTGTGTATATCCTAAAACGGCTTTGCCACTCACCATGACGACGGAGGGGTGTGCTGGAAGCTGCTTGGTGGCGGCAGCTGTGGTGGTTGCCACAGCACTGGGCAGCTCCTCATCACTCAGCTCGTCCATGCCGTCTGAAAGGCCCTCCACCTCACTGACTGTAAGCAGCATGGTGGCGTGTTTGGCCTTCACTGTCAGCATCTTACACTTGGAGTGGAGTGAGGCGATCTGCTCCTGGTAGCCACGGATCTTCTGGGCCAGCTCCTGTCAAAACATGCCCCCCAAACAGAAAACACCACCACCCCCAGGGTCAGGAGAGTGTGGCTGAGTCCACAACACAAGATCAATAGTTCCTGGTTAAATTAAAAAAGGGGGGGTGGCTTGGTTTAGCGTTGAATGTGGTGCCGGTGCGAGTGGAGTAAGTGGAGCGGACGCATTCTCTTTCGTCCCCGGTCTCGGCTTCACAGTGAATAAGCGTAGAAAGAGAATAGCACTGCCTCACTCTCTCTCTCTCTCTCTTTTTTCCTCTCTATCTTCTATATCTCTGAACCAATCAGAGCAGCACAGAGGCGGGTGACTCAGAACGGCAGTGAAGCCAACACACAGGATGTTTGGTTGAGAGAAAGACCCTCGCAGAAATAGTTCAAAATCCCTCAGACACTCCCTCTCTTACACATACACAAATGGTAAGGAAAAACAGGAAATGATCTCACTGCCTGCCCCTCCCCCTTCCTTTGCCTGCTGCTCCCCTCTGCCACCAATCCCGGGGGCAGATTCCTTCCAACAAAAGAGAGCCGCAAGGAGAGAGGGAGTGTTTAGACTAAGAATGACAGAGATGGTGTCAAATTACAGCTTCGGTATAGGCCAGGCCGGGTCCAGCTGCTCCTTCCCTCCTCCTCTTTCTACTCCCTCTGTCCCACAGATGGTCAGTTCACTGATAATCAGGTCATGTGACTAACTGGGCCAGTGGAGTTGCAGCTATGTGCTCAGTTTAGAGATCAAACTCAGACATAAACACTGCCACTCTGCAGTGAGAGAGAAACTGCAGCTACAGGAAAATGTATACGAATACCTGGATTCATGTGTCGCCTGTCCCTGCCTGCAGGACAACACAGGGAAAGTTAGAATTTAATCTACAAAAAATGTTGCCTGCAGAGAGATTTGATCTGTTTCTCTGCAGGTTTTTGCCTCTATCAGGTTGCCCTCCCTCCTTCACAATTTCTCTCTCTCTGCATGGGAGATCAAATACACTTACTCAGCAAAGTAACGCTGCAATAGAAAGCACAGTGCTCAAACGACAAAGGTAAACCATATCAAATACAAATCTATGCAGAAAATATTTACATACGCTATCAGATAAAAGAGGAAGCTGTGTGTGCTGACTTACAGAGACTTCATGCTCTTCAAAAAGGCCAGTATGGTTTGACTACTAAGTGACAACACTGTTGAAATTAGGTTAAAGTAGCAGGAGTTATACTCGAATTTCAAACATTTCCAGTTCTTTTCTTTTCATAACAGCACAGTGGGGAGAAAGTCCCTATTAAGCAATAACAGCAGACAGTTAAAATGAAGATCTTAATCTCTTCAGCTCAATGACTTGCAAAGTGCAGTCAGATTCAGTCATAAGGGTTGCCCTCAGCTCCTCTAAGGCATACCGTATATTTCCTGTTCTCTCTTTTATGCTGTTTTAACTATTTAAGTACAGGAAACATATAATGACTCAAGGTCTCTGTCTCTCTCTGCCCTTTGATTTTGAAGAAGCTAACCTCATTAGACATCACTATTACTTCCTTAAATGGAGGGCAACTGACGAATGAGAACTAGTACAGTGCTTCTAAAAGATACACACATCTATAAATACTTTGTAGTTTTGTTCAAGGGTTGGTAATGGTTTAGACTGGGATCTCATAAGTCCAGTTCAGACCAAAGATTTACAATGAAGCGAGTTGAAACTTGTAACTGCTTGCAATGTGGTGGTCTGCAACATTGTGAAAACCAGTTTTACACCAGTACTGTACTTCTGTTTCAACTGTTAGATTTCAGGCTTTTTTTGTAGCTGGATATAATGTGCATCTTATCATATGAATGGGGTAGTGATATTAAGTTTCTTGCTACCGTTGCTATTCTAGTATTGATGAAATGGCAAAAACATAAAAAACAGGATGAAATAATGTTGAAAATTTGGAGCCGCCCATGCGGGTTTCAATAGAATACCCAGGAGGCTTATGCAAATTCATGCCATGAACTTGAGACAGGAGACGTGTGCTCTGCAGACACAGCTGTTCAACAACAAAATGAAGAGATGATCCTCCCTTCCCTACGTCCAAAACTCTGCCGGTTCAACCAGTTGACAGTTTGTAACTGGCCTGACCAGCTGACTTCTCTATGAGCTGATTGGCTGTTGAAACAGGTGACATGCCTTACATTCTAAAAACCTAGTGACTTGACAAGCTGCAGGCAACACCATCCGCTGACTTGAGTCGAGCTGAGACGAGCCAGTTCACGCCACTGCGACTTTTCCATGCCACGTTTTAAAATGGTTTCATCTCATCTTGATATGTTTCGTCTGAGCTGGGCTTTAGGTTTCATTTAGAGCTTATCTTAATGCTCCAGCAAACACCATTTCAGACAAATGGTCAACTCTTGCTCAAGGTACTTTTCTGTTTAAACATGACAACATCAGTACTTGACTTCAGTAATGCTCTTGTGGCTGGATGAGAGCAAGTCCATGCATATAGATACCAAAATCTTATGAAATGCTTTCCTAAGGCTGTTGCAAAAGCATATGACCATGACTTTTGGAATGAAAATAAGGGTGTTATATTTATTCAGTATGTGGACAAACATATTTGTATTTCAATGAGACAAAGCTAAGACATGAGTGCGCCCTCTCTCACCTCATGGTGATGTATCTGAGCCTGAAGTTCCTGTATGTTATTCGTGGAGACGGGCCGATCCTGAATGATGCGATGGGCTTCTTCTATTAACCTCTGGAGGTTCTTGACCTCCTGTTCATACTGCTCATACTGCACCACAGCCTCCTGGAAAAAGAAGAAACAAAACATTTCTGTCATTGGAAATAAAAAATGAGAAACCCCTCTCAGTGAAACACAAAAACACACAAAGCAGAGCCTCAAGAAACAGACTGGAGTGTGCTGATTATGTTTTTCATTCAGTTGGATTATTTATAACTCCAGTACCTCAGCTACGTCTGATTGAAGATTTCCCTCTATGATTACACTAATGTTTAAATCATTATATGAACACTTACTCTGTTTAAGCAATGAAACGCAATTTAGCTTGAACAGTGATGTGAACCATATCACAATGAGAATACAGACAGATTGAGGATTTCATATCCTTCTGGATGAGGTGTGGTTGGTTAAAAAGGCTTATGTGCTCCGAGTGTTTGTCCTACAGATACCATAAAGCCGAGCTCTAAAGCTTAATCTTCACTACAGTGAGCTTAAAAGCAAAATCTGACAAGAGCCAAAGGACTGGGAGATAACAGTGGTCATATGGGGGCTAGAGGAAGACATTCCTGAAAAGGCCTGTTAGGACAATACACCACAAGTAGAAGCGCCCAATTCAACACATGACAAATTTCACATTAAACAATTTAGAAACTCAACAGACTGATCAACAAAATGTTATAAGAAAACCAGGAGTAGGACTTTTATCTATTTATGAATACATTACATCAGTGTTTCTCATCCTTTTTTTCTGGAGACCGACTTTATAAAAATGACAATCCGAATTCGTAAATCCACAAAAGTGAATTTGTACATTAATGAACACTCTTGACCATCTTATCTGACATTTCATAGTATTACAAGACTTGGAGTATCTAAGTAAGAGTATCTTGAACAGGTCAACAAGCCAATTTGAAGAGATATATGTTAGATAAATCACAACTTTGTTTTATGCATGTGTTATTGAAAACATAAACATCTTAATACTAAATAATAACATTTAGGTAGAGGAACTTTTTCCCCCTTTACAGTAGAACAAAAAGAATGTTAGAAGCACACTTAACCGAACAATATGAACATTCAATACTAGGAAACACATGCTTCTTGTTAAAAGTTTTTTGAAATGCAAATTTATTTGGTGACCCAAATAAAATCTCCTGTAACCTCCTGTAAATCTCCTGGTCCCAATCCAGTCTTTAGGAATGGATGCAATGCATTAGCAGGAACACAGGTTTCTTAATTTCAAAGTATATTACCAACTTTGCTGTGTTTTCAATATGAGGACTGCCCTCTACCTGCAGGATGTTGCACTGCTGGATGGTGGTATGCTGCAGCTGGCTGGCCTCCTGCTGCAGCGTCTGAGCTGTGCGGCAGATCGGCAGACTGACCACTACTTCCTCAGGCAGCCGGAGGGCGCTCTGACACTGCTGCACGGCCGCTACCTGCTGCTTAAAGCCCTCCATTTCCACTAACAGACGCTTATAAAGGAAGAGAGTTAGATGTTAGAGAAGGTTGGTTGCTGGATGGATGCTGGATCATATGGATGTAATATTGCAACTATATTCTCATACAAAGAATTACAAACATGCATTACAAAAACGTGCATCATTACCTGTCTCTGAGTGAGCTGCTCTCTGAGGCTGAGCCTGTTGAGGTCAGGAGAAGCAAGTGTGACCTGGATCTGGTCTACAGCAGCATGGAGGCTCTTCACCTCTGCCTCCAATCGCAACATGTCCTGAAGAGAGACAAAGATTTAATAAGCCTGTAGTAACAGAAATCTTAAACACATTGGTCTGCAGAAGCATGTTTGTGCTGACGTGCAGTCTTCATCAGGGCGTGTGAGGTTTCAGTCTTACAGTTTTTGTGCTTTTTATTGCTAATTTGACCCATCCCTGTCCTCAATGAGCACCTCATTGTTTTTTATTACTTTTATTCAGTAGGTGCAGCTCTCACCTAATTTTATTTATTGTGACTGAGTAATTTATTTCAGTCTCTAAATACATTCAAAAACTACATAAATACATAAATTATATGTGCATTTTTTATAATATATGCGGACATACACATACACCTGAAGACATGTAAGCCACCCAAATGCCCAACAACCAAAAACAAAATAGAGTATTGACAGAAAAGGCGTCTACTGAAGCCAACGATTATTATGCCTACCCTTATCACATAACAACACTTTACCTTAATTATTAATTTAATTTATACAGGCTGTACAGTTCGATACAATAACGGTGATGTCTACCCATATGCACATGATGTAATTAAAGTAAAGTCACTGGGAATTAACAATTGTGCTGTGTCTATATTGTACACCTTGAAAAAATCCAAACACATAGGAGAAATTATGAATAGATTTCCAAACACACAGTGTTATTAGCAACAGACTGTCATCTGTGTACCAGGTGCATAGCAATGAGATTAGCATGACAGATTACTGTCGCACACGCCTAAAGAGATGGCACATTCCAATATATTGGTGTAGTACCAGTTAATAACCACAGGAGAGCACTGTTGGGCTACAGTTCTGATGTATTTGAGCGTCAATGTGTCTAGATTTGTGAAATAAAAGCAGCTCTAAGGAATATTTAAAGTGATAAAATAATCAGATCACGCCATCCTAAACAGATTTAGAGGTAGAAGTATTTCTGATGTGTTTCCTTTAATGGTCATGTTGATGTTATTTACCTTAGCTGCATCCTGCAGACTCTGCAGACGAGTCTTGGCCATCTGATGCAGCTCTTCTGTCCGTCTGCTGAGATGTTTCACCTGCTGACTCCACCTCTCAGTTTGTAACACCTCACCCAGCTGCGCCTCCCTCTCGCCCATGGCCTCCAAGTCGCCATGGAGACCTCGACACTCCCGAAGCAATGCCTGTCACCATAGGAACATAAATTACAACTCAAAGAGAAGAGCCTTTTCTGTTGAGCAATTATACTAATTAAGGCCAGCCTGCATACTGTACTGTACATGACATGTAACTGAAAACCAAACGGGTGTGTGAATCTAATTAACAGTACATTTCGAGGGCTTCTTCACATTTAACATGTTAAAGCAAGAAACTGTCTTGTTTATTTTTGTGAAAAGATTATTATAAAATGAATAAGAACACATTTATGCACAAGTTAACAGCTATCTTTAAACCATTTACACCTCCTGCTCATTAAAATGCTGACCTGGTGTGCACGAATTTGTTCCTGCAGCTGGGACGCAGAGCTCCAAATGATGTTACCAGTAACTAGAGAATCTGCCTTTTCAGTCCAGCCCAAAATGAATGCCTTCATGCCCTGATATTCCTCCACTTGTCTTTCTGCCTGCTCACAAGAGAGGAAAAAATGAAGAATGAAAGCATCTACTACTGGACAGCAAATAAAATACAACATTATCGGACAGTAACATGGTGAATTTTAATGTAAATCTCGCCTTCTTCAGTCTGTTAGCTCTGTCCAGGGCCTGCTGTGTCGTGTGCCGTTGAACCTCAGTCAGTTTGGCCACAGCATCACCCAGCTGCTTACAAAGGAGAGGGTTCTGCTCTCCAAACTCCTGCACTGCTACTCCTAACTCTGCTAGAGTTCGACCACAGCTTTCACACTCCTCACAAAGAGTCTGAAGAGGAGAGAAGAGAAGAAGGTTAAGGAAAAAGGAAACAGAAGAGAAGTGAGTTGGAAAAAGATCAAAGAGTAAGTACTGTAGCTGAAGGTTAAAACTTAAAGGGAAGACTAGTAAATCTTACATCCCCTGTGGCTCTGCACAGAACGTTATTTTTACTACACAAACTGCATAGCCTTGTGTGTCAGATGGACAAAGAAGAAAGGGAAGAAACAAGTGTCAAGAAGGAGGAATGGGAAGAACAGGTGGGAAGGGGCTCAGACTCCCACCTGGAATACTCCTCACAAAAGTGGGTCAGCACTGAAGGCAGAATTCAGTTCATGCCATTCCAACTCTCGCACACTCATTAACCTCAACATCTGCAAAATGAATAGCCAATTTAACGGGGGTTAATTGCTTGTTAATTAGTCAATCTGTCTGGTTGATTACTTTGGTTTCTTCTTTGGCCTCCTCCAGGTCGCCACCCTTGTCTTCCAATTTAAGAGCAATGGTCTTCAGCTTTGCCTCAATGTCCTGGAGTCTGGAGCTGAAGTCCTGTTTAACGTCTCTGGTCTGCTGCACCTCTCTTTCCCTCGCCTGGACCTAAAACAGATTTCAAAGTGATGTTCAATGCAATCATAAGTTTTTGAACAGGGCTTAATTTGAAGAGCAGGAATGTACAGCTCTGGAAAAATTTGAAGATCACTCCAAATTTCCACACCTGAACCTGAAATTCAGGATTATTCCACCCAACATTGATTTCTGAACTCTTCATAGTTAAAACATTAGTATAGCACTGTTTACTTGTTTTCTTTGCATTATTCAAGATCTGAAAACACAGCTGCTGCCAGTTGCCATATTCAGTAGTTCTGTTCAAACACAAACCTATAAATAGCAAAACCAGTGCTCTCTTAATTTTTCCAGACAAATATCAAACAGCAGCAGCAGACCAAGTGAGTGCATATACAGTACATTTACATACATGTTTGATGCATATGTTCACTTTAATACATGCTCTTATGAGAGTGAAAGCTGCAGCATTGAAGCAGTCGTAATTACACATAATAAGAGCCCTAATTAGGTAATGAGGCTAAAACAAGTAATATCTGATCTGTAACTGTGTCCAGTAGGAATTACCTGATCTTCAGCAGAGCCCAGAGCCAGAGCCACCTCAGCCAGCTGCATGCTGAGCTCGGAGGGCAGACCAGTTTGGAGGTCCTGGTACTTGGACTGCTGCAGCTCCGTCATACGCTCCACACTCTGACGCCTGCTGATGACTTCACCATGTGCCGTCTACAACACACATAAAACGATAACCTTTTTCCATCAACATGACATGAGAGCATATTTTTTTTTCCAAACAATAAAAGTTTCATACTTTGCCTGGGCCGCCATTTGCACAAATACCATCTTAGATATTTTTCTTTTAAACCACACTAAAATGCGTGTTAAAGGGCACTTTGATGCCTTAAGACATCTCATTACCTGTCTCAGCCAACAAGTTGTTCCTTTCTTGTCCACTAAGTGCGTTAAAAAGGAATTCTGAGGCACAGTGATTTCTGGCTGCTGCTCACTCACTTAATGCCTGCAGTTATCTTTATCATGATGATCTTTAACTTGATTCAAGGTCCATTATTGTCCGCGACAACAAAAAGCACTTTAACATGCCAAGTCGTGTTGTGTTAACATGCCAAAATAAAAATATACCTGTTAACGTGTATTGTAGTGACATTTAAACATTACGTGTATGGTCTTTGCCTGTGTGTTCATGTAGTGTACCTCAAGCTCATGCAGCAGTGAATCTAGGTCTGCGGTGGGACTCAACAATAAGCCACGAGTATCCTGGATCCAACCTTTGACCAAACCCAGCTCCTTCTCAACCTCTTCTCTCTCTCTCAGCTCCTGTTGAACCTGAGCCCTGCTGGCTCGAACCTGCAACACAAGGCTAGACGAGACACAAAAAAAATTATATAAACGTGTTTGAATTTAATGTGATTTGTAATTTGCATTAAATACATTTAATTTGGTTACAAAAAAAAACACTTTGCGACTCACTCACCTGTCATACTGCTCCTGCATGCTCCTGATTTCCTGCAGCCATGAGGTCTTATCGTGTCCATTCTCTGTCTTTATCTCCATCATCTTCTCCTCCTCTTCCTCTCCTCTGAGGCTGCGAGTGAGTTGACCCAGCAGGGCCAGGATGGACTGCTCCCTCTCCACCTCCAGGCTGAAGGAGTCGTGGTACTCCAGCAGGCTCTGGAGCGCCGCCCTGGTGGCTGCCTTCTCAACTGTGCTGTCTGGGACACGGCTGTGGAGGTCTTTGGACACGGAACGCACCTTCTCCATCTGAGGGACAGGGACGATTATGAACTTAGACTGTGATTCAGGTGCAGCAGCATTTCTGCTGAAAAGATTCTGATAAAATCACTCCAGTAGGCAATTACACTCTATCTGTGCTGACTGAGCAGTTAAATTAAACGCCTCCTCATTTTCAGTTTTCCCTGAACATTCAAACCTTCAATTCCTTTGCAAATAAGTTTACTACATGTCTGCATGCCATCCACTCAGAAAAGATTTTTAATTTAAACTCTGAGTGCAGTTAGCGTTTTGTAATGTATACTGTATTGACACAGAAATAATTTCTTTATACAAGAGTTGTTTGCTTGTATAAGAGGTGGATAATGTTGCTGATTTAGTGTAAAGTTATGCAAAATAGCCTACAATTTAAAAGATATTAGTTAAGTAATTAGAAAAAGAACTGTAGTTGAAGGTTGTTTCTCCTTTATTTCTGAAACTTCTACCGGCAAAGGCAGAAACCAGAGTCCAGAGACTGAAGTGCAGAGATGACATCATGTCCAGTTAAACAAAGGGGCCATAGAAAACCAGTGGACAACAGGAATGTGCCACATATGAGGAAGTGACCACCAGTTCTTACAGTTTAACCTCATTTCCTTTTCAGGAACAAGGCTTTGTGGGAATTTTTGCAAGTAGAGAGCATTCACACTTAAAATAGGTCGAAAGGCGGGAAAACGCTTCATGACACAATGTTTTGGCAGAAGGAAACAACTGGCCCGAAGCCTGGAGTTACATCACGCACACCAACTGGTATTCAGTCGCTGTTGTGTTTGACCTAAATCTGGAGATGCAAGAACAGTTTTGTGTGTAGTCAGCTGTAAGTGAAATGTGAGTTAACGGTTTTGTACGTAAATTCAAGCAGCTGTTGGATGACTATGGGGACACTAGTGGTTAGGTTCATGTGTATGGACGAACACACAGAACAAACACAGACAAATTCAGGAGATAAACCTTGTACAATAGCGTTAATAAGTGTGCAGCGTCGTCTCTTCACCTTCTCTGTGAAGTTCCTCCACTCCCGCACAGTGTCCTCCAGTGCCCTCTCCTGGGCTCGGGCCACACTGCAGAGTTTTGTCCAGCGTTGCCATAGCGATGACACACAGTGACTTGTCACAACCGTGCTGGACTCGGAGATGACCTGCTCTAACTCTGCCGCTTTCTCTCTCACAGCATTTAAAGGCAACTCCAACAGGTCGATGTGAGCCATCAGAGACTGCAGACAAAAGGCGACACAAGTGCTTTCATTAGTGATTCTTACATTACTCTACCAGGTGAGCTACCCGGCCGCCCAAAATTCCCAGATTAATCTTGTCAATACCAGAAGACCATTTTTCTACTCTTTATCTGCATGTAAGGCAGTGTCTCACCTTGTATCGCTGACACTTGTCCTCAGCCTGCTGTATACTGATGGCTTTGGCTGTTGTGAATGTAGCCATCTTGTTCTCTGTGTCATTCATCTGTTCAACCAGTTTGTCCTTCTCATGTTGGAAGGAGGCCCACAGAGCTGCACATCTGAGATTTACATAAATCACACATTTATATTAAGTCGGATTATATAAAAATTTGTAGAACATTAATGTAATGTAATAAACTGTATATGCTAGCTGTATACTTCAATTCCTTGGTTCCACATACTGTAAAAACATGTGTTTTAAATGACACCTTAATAACATTCACACACCTCTGTAGTGTCTCTTTGTGACCATCCAGTTGCTGTTTGACTTCTTTATTTTTGAGCTTCATTTCCACAACTTCTTCTCTGACTTTGCTCATCACACCTGGTTCTACAAATTCCATCAGCAGAGGATCCAAAGTCCCCATCTCCTCTAAGCCAGCTGTGAAGCTCTTTTCTTGAGCTGAAATTTCTTCCAAATCCCGGATACAATCTGTCTGGTTCTCAAGCTCCACCCCAGAGCTGGCCCTCTGGAGGAAAGCCGCAGCACAGCCGAGCCATTTCTGCACGGACTGCAGAGATAAGTGGTGCCTCTGGACCAAGGAAAGAGCATGATCCACAGCCAGCTACAATATGCAGAAGGTGAGTTCATTAAATTTTCAAGTTTTGAACATGCCTACCAATACTTACAGTTAAACTACTGTGTGTCTGGTGATATGCAAGAGAGAGAGCTTTATTTTAACTGTGGTATTTTAAATAGGAAGACTTGACAGAAAAGGCTCTGCTATAACTTATTCAAACAGAGCGGGACATTTAAAAACTTTAAATCCCCACATTATCTATAAATGAATCATTTATCGCTTATTTAAACTTTATGCCATCTCTAAAAGAGTCTCTTAGATGTTTCAGCTTCCCTAAGTCTATTAATATTAATAGCTTGGAGGAACAGGAGATGTAAAATAATATTCAGTAGGTTTAAGCCATATCTGATGGCTCAGATTACTGATAAGATCTGATCTCATAAACTATATATTTACAGTTTAAAAAGCTGATGGCAGTGTTTAGGAATCTGTTACACTTATATGTAATTAGACTAAATTAGATTAAAGATACCAATCAAAATGTTGGAAGGCAAAAAGGTTACATCTGAATACAGTATAGTATAGTAATCTGTAACCTATTACATTTTAAAAGTGACCGTCAAACACTGATGGACAGAGATGTTACAAATGACTGTATAACGTACCTGGTTTTTGTTCAGTTCTTGTTGAATTTCCGCTTCGAGCTTTGTCAGTTTCTGTAGTTTCTCTTCTACATTGACTTGAGAAGCTTGCTTTCCTCTGCCGCTCACGACATCTGCTAACGTCAAAGCACTTTTCACTTCCTGTTCCATGGTTTTCAGTCTCCACACTTTGTCTTGTACCTGCTTAACTGTGACCTCCGAAAGGGTCAAGGGCTTCTCCAGTTTGACCTTAACAGTCATCAACCACTCAAATACTTTCTCGTAATCCTTTGTGAAATCTTCACTCTTTGCAATATCCTTTACACTTTCTTCAATAAAACATGTGATTTGACACTGTGCAGATTGCAATGATTGTAGCTGTGAGGTAACTTTCTGAAAAGCAGTGGGATCAAACTTCAGATCAAGGCCTTTAGTTTGTTGGTTACATTCTTCAGTTTGAAAGTTCACACAGTTCAGATGTTCCAGCAGTAAATAAAGAGTTGTGATCTTGTCAGTGGCACCTGTTTCTCTGTCTGACTTCAGTCTGTCCAGCTTCTCTTTCACAGACTTTAATTCTAAATCCAACTTGTTTAACACTCTGTTATGCTCAACTATTGTTTTCAAGCAGTTGTCTAAGTCTTTAACTCTCTGATCATTTTTCCTCTTCAGTGCGTTGTGGAGGCTGATCAGCTGCTGCGTCTCTTCAGCTCTGTATTGCTGACCCCTACTGATAAACATCTCATTTTTGCCATTAAGTTCTCTTACAGCAGGGCTTATATGGAATAAACTCTCTTTAATATTTCTGTGTTCATTTATTAGACGTAAAACTTCCTCTTCATTGATTCTGATAGTCTGCTTCTCCAGATTGTCAAACTGCTCCTGGAGCTCCTCAAGTGCATTACGAGTGATACCAAAGAAAGTGCTGAACTCTTTTCTCTCCAGGATGATCTGTTGGACTCTGTCTTTTTTCTCTTTGGCTAGAGCTAGGATGGTGTTGTACTGCTGAGGCAGGGCATTTAGCCTCTCATCAAGGTAGCAATGGTCAATCTCATTCAGAGTAGGAAGAATCTCCTGACCTATTCTTTGGACTATAAGGAGAAGGTTCTCATACTCTGAAGCTTGTTCTAAGACTTTCTGAAAGTTCAACAGTTGTGTTTGCAGCTCTGAGCTATCGTCGACATTGCTAAAACTTATTTCGGGGAAGGTGATGGCATCTGCTTGTCTCAACCAGTGGCAAGTCTTATCCAGGTCAACCTGGAAGTACTTCCTCGAGGTCAAGGCTTTCTCTAAGTCTGTGAGTCGCTGTGTCGTCCTCTGAAGGGCAGTTTCAAAGACTGCTTGTAGCTCCTGAAGTTTTGCCAGAGTTTCTGCTCTCTCTTTGTCCGTGGCATCTCTTTCCAGCTCTCGTCCTTGTGCCCAGAGAGATGCCAGCTCCCTCTGGTACGCTCGTAAGCCACTATGGACCCCGCGACATGCAGCGACCTGTTTGGTGAGGTCCTCAGGGAGAAGTGCTATGTGGTCATCTATCAAAGCCTTCCTCTCCTGCTGCTGCACCCAAGACAGTGCCCTCCCCAGGCCTTGAAGGAACTGTGTCCTCTCTGTGAAGGCCTAGAGAATAAGAATTAAATATCACATATTAGTTATAAAGGGTCAAAGACTAAGAGACGTTTTTAACCACATAGTTTCTTGTTTTAATCAGATCAAGGTTATTCTATAGTTAACTAAAACTAGCAGTGAAAAAATAGTTTTGTTGACTGAAATAAAAATAAAAATTGCAGTTTTCAAAAACATGAAAACTAAACAAAAACTAAAATGAACAATATTTACCACAAACTAAAACCAGATAGAATTGCAGATAACAAATTTGCACAATATGGGACCTTGAATAAACAATGGTTTTGTTAATCATATTTGTTGTCATACATTTTTTCATCCCATCTTTTTCAGCTTCAATACATCAAGATTTCCTCATAATACCTGAAAAACTAAATCTAAATAAAAACTAAAGTAAAAATAGCCATTTCCTCAAAATAAAAATAAAACTACTCCACTTGTAAAGCTATCTAAAACTAAGCTAAAATTAAAAAAAAAAAACTAAGACTAAATAAAAATAAAAAGTAATGTGAATATTAAAACTATAACAACTCTGAATCAGATCAGAGAAATGCTAGGTCCTACAAGACATAATTAATTAAAAAAACAGCTGCCTACCTTACTCAGGTACTTCCTCCTTTGGGAAACCCGAGCCCCCAGAGCCTCCACCTCAGTCTGGGCATGTTCAACAAGCTCCTGCAGGCATCTCTTCTCGCTCAGCCCCAACCTGGCAGTTACTGCCTGGGCTTCGCTCACTGCCTGACCCAACAGCTGCTGACGAGCCTCCAGTTCTACACACACACTCAGATGGTCAAACAGGAAACTCTGAGCCAGATCGGGGGGCGGGCTGCTTTTCAGAGCAGAGGTAAGGGCAGGCCGCTGCTCCTCCACCCACTCCCGAGCATCCCTCAACTGGGTTTCAACCCGTGCCAGATCCTCTAGTGTCTGAGCAGAGTCCTGGATCTTCTGCTGAATCAGGGATTCGAGCTGAGCCCAACGCTGCTCCAGATGACCCACCTGATGAAAGGCAGAGCGAAGTATAAAAGTGAGAAAATGTTTCTACAAGAATCTGTATAAAGCACTTCTATTCTAATCCTTTTTTCAGTTTTCAGTGGAAATCCAGCACAAAAATCAGCATAATTTATTGTGTTTTTTGCTCATTAACTGTTAGACCAGTTAACATAATAATGACTGTATAACTGTATGACTGACATCTCACTGTAACTTGTGTTGCTAACTGGTGCCTCAAGTATAAATTGAATTGTTGACATTTTCCACAACTCCATTCACTTTTTTCATGTCAATGTGGCCACACAGGAACATGAAACTGTCACAAACATGTTAGGGGGAGATGAGTTTAAATTGCCTTTGTTAAAATCTGCATAGTTTTCTGTAGAGTTTTCCACGGGCGCAGATTCCGTGTGGGCCCGCTAACAAACAATATAACAGCTATTGTGACAATTATCTACTTTTCTCACCTGTTGTTTGACCAGCTCCTTGTCTAGCAGGCTAAGTCGAGGCAGGATAGCTTGTCTCTGGTCCCTCAGCTCTTCTAGAGTTGTTCTCTGCTCCTCTAGATCACTGAACAGCTTCCTTAGAGCCTCTAGATGTTCACTTGTACTTTCTGTGTCTGCCCTGAGAACAGAGAGAGAGTAATGGGTTCAGTGACAACAAGCTGACAAAGCACTATAAAAATAGATATGCAGTCATAGTTTATGCTGATTTACAGTACACACCAGATGACAGTTTTTGCAGGTTTCAACAACTAAAATGTGAGACAGTTATGAACACAATATATGACCTACTTCTATTCTTGAGCCAGATCCTGTTGAACTTACATTTAACCATGAAAGGAAAGTAACATTTACAAAAACATTTTTATCTATCTACTTTTAGAAGCAGATATTTTTAGATTAGAGGACACACTGGCTGGGTGTGCTCTTGATACACTGTGACTAGGCTGCACAGTTTGTATTAGTGGTTATTGGTTATGTGATGGTTTTTAATACCTGGCAAGGTAGTCCCACTCCCTGGATACTTGGTGGAAAAGTTCCTCCACAGCGACCACACTCTCTTGGTACTCCCCACTTCTCTGCATGTCCTCCCCCCTCTGGGCCTCCAGTTCTTCGGCCCGCTGGCCCAGATCCATCCAGCTCTTCCTGAGTCTCCTTATCTCCTCTAGGACAGGGGAGTCCTGTCTGTCTGTCAGCCGACAAATGGCTTCATTCAAATGGTTTACCTCAGACTGTCTCTCTCTAATCTGCTGGAGGAACTCCTGCAGGGAAGAAGACAATGGATAAACACTCAGTTGTCATGATTGTGTTCGTGTGCAGAGCCTGTCAAAAGTTTGGAAAGTCTAGTCCTATCGTTTTTGAGAGACACATGCATGCTTCTATTTTACATGCAACAAACTAGGTCATTTAACGGTATGAAAATTATTTTCACCAAACAAATATATAAATGTACAAATATTGGTAAGAAAAGCTTAATATTCATTAAACTGTCACTTTAGACAATAACAGGAGATTTTGGATTAAATACACATAGCTATGTCACGTACCACTTCACAAGTTTCTGTTTACAACAGATTTGTAGAACATGCTAACTCATTATATACATGTAAGTTAAATACCATAGACCATGAATGGGTGTATTGATGCATGAAAAACAGTCGGATGGTTCACCATTGATACAGGTCAGTATATACGGCATGGCTACCATTCCATACTTCAACGTCAACTTCACCATGTGACAAGACAATGACCCGAAACATACGTCCAAGCTCTGTAAGGGTAAAAAACTGCCGGAGTGTTATCTATCATGGAATGTCCTGCCCAGTCAGTCACCTGATCTAAATCCTACTGAACTGCTCTGGGATGAACCGGATTGCAAGGTCAAAAAGAAATATCAAACTAGCCAAGAACACATTTGGCAAGTTTTACAAGAGGCATGGCAAAGCATTTCAGCTGAATGTTTGGAGAAACTGACCAGATGCCAGTCTGAGTGAGTAAAACTGTAATAGCTGCTGATATTTATTTATTATATATATTTATTTATTTATATTTATTTGGTCAAAATAAATCATACCATTAAATTACCTAGTTTGTTGTATGTAAACAATAGGAACACATGTGCGTCTTCAAAAACTTAAGACTAGGTGTTTCCAAATTTTTGACAGGCACTGTACTTGATTAGCCTAATGACATCCACAGACCTGAGCTTTATCCAGCTGGTTCTGTGCAATCTTCTGCTCCAGTTCTGCAGGTCTCCTGGTGAGATTCTGGAGCTGCTGCTCGGTCTCTCTGAGTTGGACTTCCAAATCGGCCTTCTGCTCCTCAGCGTCCCTCCAGCTGTCGGCGACTTCCTCACAAAGCAGCATACGATCCTCAATCTTGATTAAGAGACATTTTTAGTTAGAAAAAAATGTTGTAACCAGGGCTATTAACAAAAACTGAAAACTAATTTGGTTAACTGAAATCAAAAGAAAGAACTGAAAAAACAATGCAACACGAGCTGAAAAGAAATTGAATTTTCAGGTAAAATCTTTTTTTTTTGTTTTCCCTCAATGTTAATAATAAGGGATCTTTAATAAACACTGGTTTTGTAAATCATATTTGATGTAATTCTTGCCAACTACCTTACACAAAGACAAAAAGAACATACACTGTAACTTTCTATGTTTGGTTTTAAGGCTTGCTGAGGCTGACATACCTGCAGTTTGACCTGCTGAATAGCTGCTGCTGTCTCCCTGACCCTTGGCTCTGACAGGTCGCAGGCTGAACACACCAGTTGGAGATAAGTGCTGGCTTGTTCCTGGAGAGCCCGCTCCTGCTTAACCTGCAAGTAATAAATCCATCACAGATGAATGGTCAGAGATGGGCAGTATACGATGTGTTAAGCAACAATGTGTTTAAAATACATCAGGACAAACAGCTGATTAGCTCCAATGCGTGACACCTTTCTACCAGATAGTAAGTTTCATTATTTAAAGGAGTGGGTAGATGCTAACTGACCTGCTGTAAGGCCTCCTCCAGACTGAGAGGAGAATGTGTGGGTGGCTCTGGTTCATCTGAGACAGAGGTCAGCCAGCACTGGCACTGCTGCAGTGTATCTTGCAGACTAACATGTCTCTGTAATTCGTGGTCCAGACTCTGATAAACCTGGAAGATACAAGAAAGCAAATGAAAATATTATCTGTTGCTACTGTCTATTATTTGTGCCACCTGACAAACAACTGTACTGTGCCTCAAATAATAAAAACAAACCCAAAGCAATATTGAAAAGACATTGAGAAGCAATAACAGAAATACAAAGTGAAACAAATGGTAACACTTCATATTAAGATACTCATATTCAACATCAACTGGCTGCTTATTAGCATACATATTAGTAGCATATTGGCTCTTCATTAGTCATTATGAAGCACTAATTAGTGCCTTATTCTGAATGACCATATTCTACAACTACTAAGCCTCTGAATAACTGAGCACTTTGTAAAATATGGTCATGCAGAATAAGCCATTAACAAGTTCTTTATAATGACTAATAAAGTGCTGATATGCCGTCAATATGTATGCTAATCAGCAACTATTTAATGGTTAATGGGTTACCAAACAAACACTAAATGGTAGCGTAAATGGCTTTGAAGTCATGCATGGCAAAACACAAAGACACATTAAATGATAAAGGCCAGAGATGTAGGTTGTTATGTGGTGTAGTATCTGACAGGTGTTGAATGTGGAGGCGTCCATGCCCTCCAGGGGAGAGTGAAACAGCAAGGTCTGAGTGACAGTGTTAATATGAGAGCCTGAAAGAGTGGAAAAGGAGGGGGCACGTATTGGCAACCTGCCCAGTATATTTGGCAAAGGCTAGAAGGTTGGCATGGTGGCAAGTGGCAGGCAGGATATTAGAGCTGTGCTGCTCTGGGACACAGTTGGCAGTAACACTGGGGGCGCAGTTGTAGAAAAGCCAGCAGCGTAGTGGTAAAGTGTGGCTGGATCACACAATGCCAGATTGGATGTGCAAGTGGTTGTGGAGGTGGTGCCTTGGGACGTGGGCTATGATGACAGAGTAGGGGTTGCCAAAATGACAGAGTGGGGCTGGATTAGAGGGCCCGCCAGATCTACTGAATAGTGGCGTGTGACCATTTTTGGCTGAGGCATGAAAAAGTGGAGTTGACAGGGGATATGCAGAGATTAATATGGGGAGATTGAGTTAGTGATTTTGGCTGGTGGGGACCGTCTGAGTGTGGCTGCTGTTGAGCTCCACTTTGGCAGCCTTAATTGGTCGTGCCCTCTACACTGGCAGTGAAGGGCTGCCTTGAGAGAAGGGTTTAAGTGTCAGAATGGGTTAGGATTAAGTGGATGCCTAGGCTGTTAGAATATTAACACCATTGATATGTAGATCATGTGTGGTTGTGCATATATGGTCACATACACATCCATGCATGAGCACATACATCCAGTGGACCAATACGTCTTACTGTATATACCTTATACAAGTACAGAAAGCATATGACTAATTCAAATACAGTGGAAACCGCTTATGGTGAACACGTCTGTCTGTGTGGAATTGATGACTATGAGCGGATAATTACTATAATTGAACATTAGTCACCCATCTATAATTCTAATACTCAGTTTGATTAGTGATAATGAGGCTTATTTATCTTGACCTGTTGGTAATGGTATTTTTTTTTTAGATATTTTGGTACCCGTTATGCTGAAACATTTTCCCTCTGAGCTGCCCACAGTTACACTTCAACCAATATGACTTGAATGCAGCATTAGCCTGATTGTTGCTTCAGCAGCCTCCCCACTCTTAAACACAAACCAGTCTATGGAAAATGGAAAATTATCCTCTCCCAGGCTTGCTGCCAATTTTTCTTGCCTTTCTCCTCACCAGGGGCCCTCTCTAGGGGGCGTTATGTGACCAGGATCATCAATCCACTTGACGAGGGCAACTTCAACCACAGGTGCTTTTACTGTGCGCAATCATTTTCTGTCATCTTTCATTGAGATAAAATAAATTTAATGTGAACACAGCACCAGCCTCACGTAAGAAAAGACACAAAACACTCTAAGCAGGCCTTGATTACTATAGGCAAATCATCTGAACAGCATTTGTATAGGGGTGATTCTGTCCCAGGCTTTTTGATCCATTTAAGTGCTTGATCACTGAAACTGTGATCACTATAAGCGGTTTCCAATTATAAATGTACCGATTCAAAAACAGAAAACACATCTTTCTCTGTCTGTGGCCCCCTCCCCTTTCCTTCTCCTCCTCTTCACTCACTCTCTGTGCTGTGCTACAGATGGCGGAGTAGCTGTCTCTGGTGCCTTGCTGGTGAGCCTGGACCTGCTGTCTCAGCCTGTTCTGCACACGTTCAGTGCAGCCATGTACCAGGTGGTCTCCTCGCTCCTTCAGACCCGTCAAGCGGTCCTCAAAGCCTGCTATTTCCTCCATGATGGCCTGTGAAGGACAAAGTAATGACATATTAGATATGTATGTAATGAATGCAATGCAATCATGTTAGAGAAAGTCTCCAGGGACATGTTATTGGATGAGTCCACTCATTAGTCAGTGACAAGGGACAGAACAGGTCTGAACAGGCTGACATTACTGCTACCTTTGAGCATAACTTTGCCATGTAAGTTTCACTAAATAAATTATCCATTGTAATATAATATCGACCAATAATTATATCTGATATTCAACATTTTTTTATCCAATTGTCCAGTAAAATGTATTTAACTTTAATTACTGTGGATATATATATATATATATATATATATATATATATATAAACAGAA
>JAPQRN010000017.1:20458601-20471175 GCA_037367275.1 Coranthus polyacanthus
TGTGTATATATATATATATATATATATATATATATATATATCCACAGTAATGAATGATCAATGATCCCTTTTGACCCTCTGTCAGTGTGCGGTGGTGTATTTACCTGCAGAGGCCCTGCCCTCTGCCTGTATTTTCTATTTTCCTCTCGTTTTGCTGTGTTGGGGGCATTTCTGGGCAAGGACCTCAGGCAGTGTGTTTGTATCTCCAGCCAAAATGTAATATAAAAACAAAGCGACTCCAGTTCATTCTGCTCTTATCACTCGCTGCACTGCTCATAGTGTGGTGCAGTTCTTTCTGAGAGACAAAACTCAGTGAAAAGCACCCACACAGAAACCTCTCAGCCTGTCTGTGCCTGTCACCTGTCTATATCAGACCTGTTGGTTGGATACACAGAGCAGGAAGGAGGACAAAGTGTGTGCTTCGCTTGCATTCCATCTAGAACTTTCCTATCGAGTTTTGCGGAGTTGTGGGCATGTTTATGTGTGCTGTAGTATCATCTCATTGATCACTGATAATTGCCTTGGAAAAAAATACTGGCCGACCCCTACATTATAATAACTGTTAAATAACAAGCAAACACCAAGCAGCTAAAGTCTAAACAGTGAGAATCTCCCTGAGGATGGAACCAGGTGCAGTCTTTTATTTTTTGTGCTACAAATTTAGAAATCAAAAGCAAAATTTAAGTAACGTGATTGGTCACCTTGTGTCTGGCCAGCTGCTGTGTGGCGGCCTCCAGGCTGCCGCCCACTGTGGGGTCAGGAGTCACCATCCTGCTGGACATCTGTAGCAGCCAGCGCTCCACTTCCTGAAGCTCATTGTGGTAAGCTTCCTGTTCCTTTACTTGGGCTTCCAGATTCTCCACATGGGTCTGGAATACATAATGTGAGCAACAATAATAATTAACCTGTGCAACGACCTATTAGCACTGCCTTCTTGACAATCAGCTGCATACCCTCGATCTATTTCGAATTTATTTAAAAACCTTCTTTAACCTGCCCTGTCTGTGACACGAAAGACTTACATTTAATTAAGTCTCTACTATGGCTCCTGCTTGCTCTCTCGGAATACTCTACATAATTAATTTCCTGAATTATAAATTTCCATACCATGGCGGTGTTACACAGTTCAATGTAGTCGTTCTGCAGTCTGTTCATTCTGTCTCTGATGGAGGGATAATGGACAGAAGCCAACAGAGCATCACCTTTCTCCACCACCGACCTGACGGATCCATCATGGGACTGAACCATCTGCAACAAGGCCTGAAGCAAAAAAAGAATACCAACTTCTTCTTAAACATCTTTTGGTACTTTAAATACACTGTATTAGAGTTGATTCTAATTCTATTGTATTTTTATATAAGTAAAGCTTGAATGCAGGACTTCCTACTTTTAATTTAGTCAAAGCTCTGAGTATTTTCTCTGCCGCCGCTGCCAACTATTTCTAAAGCACACCATAGCAACTATAAAAAGCAATTGTATATTTTGGAAAGTAGTTTGTAGTTACAAAAATTATATTAAATTATGTTATGAATGGGCTAGGACATGTGGAGGCTTGTGTGGGCTATTAGGATAATAATATTCACTTAGTTCCTGCTGCTATTGTGATGATAAAAATACTGAGTGCGGCAGTAATGAAATGCTATGACTTGATACTCATGATTTACATACTGGTCAAAGGTTAAAGCTGTGGACATACTTAAGTGCTGCTTTACCTTGTACTTAGCCAGCTGTGCTCTCCGCTGGTACAGTTCAGCCTTGGCCTCCACAGGGCTGCTGAGCACAGCCCGGGTCTCCACCAGCCACTGGGCCTGAGCCTTGTACCGGTCCTGGAACTCCTTCGCCAGCAGTAATGCCCGCTCCAGAAAACTGTGCTCCTGCCTTAGACCGCTCGCAAGCTCCTCCAGCTGGGCAAGCCGAGCCTCCACCTCTCCTCCTAAACTCTCAGCACCAACCTCGTTCAAGAAGCCTGCTGCCTGCTCAGCCCGCTCCCTCAGGGATTTCAAGAAACTGTGACCATGTTGGAGCTCAGACTGGAGAATCTGGGTGAAAAAGAGAAAACAGAAATACACCTCAGAATGGGTGCTGATATGGTATTACACACATACTGATAACAACATGTCATCTTAGTAAATGACATTCATTGCAAACAGTGGTGGAATGCCCACTAATAAGTTCAATTCTGAGGTACTTTTATTTTACTTGAGTATTTCCATTTTATGCAGCTTTCTTCTACTTCTACTCCACTACATCTCAGAGGCAAATACTGTACTTTTTACTCCACTACATTTGTCTGACACATTTAGTTAATTTTCAGATAAATATTTTACATAATGGATAATACAACAAGGTTTTAAAACACAGCAAATTGTTAAACCAGTGGTTTCCAACCTTTTTTTCAAAATGTTTTTTTTTTCTTCTGTCCTCTCCCATTAATCATGCGATGATCTCAGATTTTTCTGGTGTCCTTGTTTATAAAACTGGATATAAAGTAGTGCAAACTAGCTCCACCTCCAACAGCTACAACAGTAACATACTGTGACAACACTGATGCTTCAGTATGAATCTAACTGTGTCATATATAAATATATACTGTACTTTTATCGAAATAGATATCGATTTTTCAGTACTTTTATTTGTAATGGAGTATTTTTACATTGCTGTACTGCCTCTTACTACTACTTAAATGAAGGATTTTAATACTTCTTCCACCACTGACTGCACACCAATTAATTAGCAACTAAATGACATTGGGCACAATGGCCTGTGGAGGACACAGACCCTCAACGATCATGAAAAATTTGTGTCATATAATAGTTTCCTAGACTTTGAGATTAACACTCAAGCATAGTATTCATTTCTTTGTCCTTCACCTCAAGTGCTGCCCTGTTCACGTAGATCTGGCCTGGCAGTGTGTTTGAAGGCTTTGAACCCATCAGGTAGGCTGAAACCAGCATGGTGAGATGTGGAGAAGACGGGGAGGTCATGGTGTGGAGAAACCACGGCGAATAATATGAAAGGAGGACCCAATTATAAAGACCCTTAACAGGCAGCAGTAGCCGCAGGGGTTTCCAGGGCAACCACAACATACCGCACAGACACACACACCGTTACTCAATGGGATGCCATCTAGCTTTCATCATCTGTCTATTATTGCTTGAGTAGAGAGTAGCATCGCAACAACCCCAGATATCCAGCTACTGCTGTTGATAATATAATATAACAAGACTTGTGTCTGTCTGCACACGTCCACGTTGACTATTTATTGCGAAGCTCCAGGCATGTTCATCATTCTAATAAGAAAGCCAATGTCCCTGTCTTATGACCTTATTTAGAGACACTCAATATATCCCAATACCATACAGTTTAGGAGGTAAGTAGTGCGCTATAACAACAAAGTGTGTGATCATTTGGCGTACAGTCATTTCAATTCCCTACGGCTCATTATCTCCTCTTCATATTGAAACCACTGCTCTATCTCCCACTTGGTATCAATCTTGGAAACAGTTTGCCATAATATAATAAACTCACAAGAAACTCTTGGTTTGACTTGGCTTGGAAACACGTCCAATAGCTGATTGGTCTATAAACGACACAATAATAACTCAGTAGACTTGGCTGATATAATAATTGCCTTTAAATGACTTCCACTGTGTGGTCTCACAAGCTTTCTTTGGATGAAATTAGCTATTGACAGAAGTATTGGTCTAACATCACTGAATGGCTTCTATGCTGGCTGCTAATAATACAGTATAATACAGAGCGCAGCCTGCAGATTATATACGAGGTCTGGTGTCATATCAGGTGTCTTGTGCACTCATTCTAAATTAAGCATATTCTTATTCTGCTTCAGTTCTCAGGCTGCAATATTGGTTATAATACATCCACTGAGGCACTGACAACCATTTTCATCAGTTACATTATCTACTAACAGAGAAAGGACGTCACTAAGGTCACACTATGAGCTGTTTATTAGCTCTGCTGTCATTGCCTTTGCCCTGAATGCACAAACTGCAGCAAAACAGCAGCCAAACAAGCATCATATGACATTCTGCACAGCCGAGAGGAGTCGCAACTATCCCATTTTTTGTTTAGGGCAATTTGTAGCTCTAAAAGCAAGTATTATTTCTGATAACAAAAAATAAACACAGACCTATTAACTTTACCTTTTGAAGTGCAACCCTTAGGGGTGTCAAAAAGCAGCAGGGACTGAGAAAAATGCCCTTGAAAATTAATGAATGCCAGTGAAATTAGAAATAAGTAGGGGGGAAAGGGGGAGGAGGACTTAATAAGAGACCCTGTTCTTTTTTGCATTTTGCCCTGTTTACAATTTTAGAGAGCAGAGTATTTTGGAGCAGTCTGACTTGAAAACACTGAATAAATAAAAATAAAACAACCACCATCATCAAATTTCTGAATGACGCACATTTGTAGCTGAAGAAGTCCACTATTCAACTGAGGATTTCATGGTTACAACTCAGCAGGGCTATTATAGTTAACAAAATCTAAGAATTAAACTAAAACTAGCAGTCCAAGGAAGATTTAAACTAAATAACAAAAACATGACAACTAAATAAATACTACAATAAACAAGAACACAAATTAAAATGAAACTGAATTGCAGTAAACAAAGCTTCATAAAATGAGCTTTGTTTTCATTTCTCCTCAATGTTAATAGTTTGTGGTGTACAAGAGTAAAATGGCTTTGAGGGGACCTTTTAATAAATAATGGTTTTAAGAATCATATTTCATGTCATACATTCTTGCCTTTTACCTTTATCTGTCTCTATAAATCAAGGCTTTCCTCACAATACCACACTAAAACTTGATAAAAAACAAATCTAAACGTGGTCAATTCCTCAAAAAGAAAACTACTTATGCACTTATAAAACTAACTAAAACTAAACCAAACTAAAAGATTATATACAACTACACGCTAATGAAAATATCAGAACAATAATAACTCTGGGACTCAGAACCAAAAGAGGCAATGAAGAACTGATGACCCTTATCATAGCTATTGACTACTCTTCTTTCTGTCAGTGCATAATCATCCGAGCTGACTGAATAACCCTGGAGGTCTCACTACAGGACAAAGAGTAAGTGGTGCAGCACTCGTGTGTCATTTGCAGAGCTGGAAGGACACATGCGGTGACAGCATATCTTCAGTCCCTATGCAGAGAGAGCGCATCGATCCCAGACAGGGATTAGTGCAAAGCTCACGCCAGATGATGTATTGCAAATGTCTACATGTGTGTCTGAAAATGCATTTCTGTGTGGGGAAGACAAAGAAATGTACAGTAGTGATACACGTAAAGAAGCAAAGTGAAAGAAATGTGTCAAACCACAGAGGATTCACGGGTTTGAGAGCTTGCTGCAGCTTGTTAGTTAGTACTTTTTTTACGGATGGGTTTTGTGATAAGAAGTGCCAGAGGAGGGGAAATGCGAGTATGCCTCTGTGAATGTGTGTTTGGGTGTGTGCGTGTGATGCGAAGCGGTAAGGGCACCGCATCAATTACAGTGTCTGTGCCAGCAGGCTCCTGACACCGCCGCTTCTTCATCCTCTGCTTCACTGTGGGGGTTCTCTCCCTGCTACCTTGCTTCCTCTCAAGCCGCACCCGCTTTGTCTTCATAAAGAGCCGATCGATACACACGTACTCATCCAATCCTCTGCACACTCAATATGAATATGCCAAGCAAACGATAGCAGTGATTTTCTTTCTTATTGCAGGCTGTGCAAGTTTCCCTCCAATGGCCATTTGACGGAAAGAATACAAAGAGAAAATATTACTGCAGTGACCATCTTGTCTGGAGAGCTATCCAAAATTGAAGGAACAGATTTTGCAAGCTCTAGAGAAATTTCATGCATATTTAACTGGCCAAGCATATGATAGCTGCCAAAGAAATGTGTACACTTGATGTTACTAGCAGGTACTACTTGTTTCTTGGCAGAAAGCTAGAATGCAAAAGGACATTTTTGCTGGCTTGGATATTGGTGCACACGTTTTCCACTACAAACTGAAGTCTCGCTAACTCATCAGTTTGTCTGGGTATTACCAGATGTCTGTGTTGATTTATTTCAACCAGTTCAGAGCACCACACTGTACCTCATGTAGATTTTCTACACCTATATCCAAATTTGTCACTGGAATCTTTCTTTCTTTCTTTCTCGTTGAAGGGTAATGAATGTTCACTTTCAACCATTTAACCACACAAATAAAAACAAAGACAGGCTGATACCTCTAATTTTTTCATCTTCTTCTCCATAGCAATCCGGTCCAGAGGTTCAGAGCTGTCAGTTAACACCGTGAAGCTTTTCTGAGTCGAGCTGAGCCAGTCAGTGAAGGACATGCAAAGGTTTTCTGCCTCTTCGATGCTCCTCAGCTCCTCCTGCAGATGTTTGATGGTGTCCTGAAGAGATATCGCCAGAGGTCAGAATTAAAGTTTTATTTGTATATTACATCATTGGCAGCAGATGTGTCATATGCATAAAGACATTTTTCCAATATACTCAAACAGCAGGAAACCCGTCATATCACATACAATGTTACATTAGTCTTTTGGCCTGTTTTTGTTGAAGTTAATATTAATAATGTAAATAAAATGCTTCAAATGTAAAGACAGATTACATACATATCTAGTACTATTAGCAGTACATTGTAAATAACAATATCCAATATAATACAGTACATCCAGTAGGGCTGAACAGTTAATCAAAACTTTATCAAAATATGGCCAAGTGCAATAACCAAATCACAGGAGCTGAAATGTTTTGATAAAAGGTAAAATAAGTCACAACACACCATTATAAATGAAGCATTGAATATGAAGGTAAATGGCTTTCAACAAAAAATGTTTCGCTTCTGAGGCTGGAATAGGTTGTAAGACTCCTAAAAGTCTGACTTGGTCAAGGGAATACTGAGGAAACATGGTCTGTATCTCTTAGAGTCTTACAGTGGCCACCAAGGACCAAAAACTCTCTGATCATGCATCAAAACTGAAAATATCCGTTCTTCTCCAGCCTCTTTCATCTGCTGAATGTCAATAGCTTTACTACAAGGTGGAGAGGCGTTTTATGTTTTTGACGCATTATCCACTTGACTGAGATCTAGAGTCAATAACACCATGAGGATGGAGATGGTTTTCTTGTAGATTTGACAAATTATTCACTCAAGTTGCAAATCCTGTGGTGAGAAGCTCCAATTAGTCGATAGTGCTGAATGCACACCTTTACTGACTAGACAGAGGTAACGGCTTCCCACCTCACGCCCATATGTCCCACACTTCACACAGTATAATTACAGGCATCCCGGGTTTCAGATGGATGTTACGGATCTGCGTGTGTGTGTGTGTGTTAGTACAACTGTAAGTATATGCACGGCTGTGTTCATTTTGAGATAGGAAGCCAGGGGTGTGGGTGTAACAGAGACCGAGAAAGAAAGTGAGGGAGACGTGTGCACACACGCAAACACACACTCAGATGTGTTACTGTAGGTGTAAAATCAATGTGGTGGAGGCAAAGCTTTTCCACTCCTGGTGCCGGGTGTGAGATTGCCTTCTGTAGCGTTTAATTACAGCCTTAGCCCCAGACCAGAGGAGCCCCATTGATTTTCCTTTAGTCCCCCCCCAGAGGAGCAGACAAATACAGAGGCTGGATCTGACTATAGAAACAACACAGACGGGGCTCACAGGCAAAACTCTCAAAGCTACTCCAGTGGGGTGTTACAAAAACAAAGTCCAAACTCTCAATGGAGTTAAATCCATGGTGAGACAACTTAAGCATGTGAGAGGACCACTGTGGGCAAACAGTGGGTACAACCATTTTCATACAGCTGAGCTCAGAGGTTTACGTACACCTTGGCTGAATGCTTTCAGTTTTTACAATTACATTTTATTTCAATGTATCTTTTTGTATTCTATTATCATGACTTGAAATTTCAGAATTATCACAGCGAGAATTTTTAATTTCAGCTTTTCTTTGTTTTATCAAGTCAAATGTTTACATACACTTTCTTAATAATTGGTGACTTTAAAAGTTTAACGTGTGATATTTAGTGGTATCTTGTGGTGAAGTTGCAGATTGCAACCAACTGAATACCTACCTAATGTAACCTTCCAACCTCAACTCTGATATTTATCTCAGATTGCGACAGCGTAGCATTAACCTAAACCCATCTCAAGTGCTTCATTTCCATGCTTTAATGCTTTAAAGGTGCCTCACCTGGATGTTGAGCAGCAGAGAGTGGTAGCGGGCAGTGAGCTGCGTGGCGGTAACACTGACACGACTACTGATGTAGGTTTCCTCCAGAACCTGCTGGGCCAGCGGAGAGAGGCCATCGACTTCCTGCTGTCGCGTGAGCACTGCCTCAAGACACCCCTGTTCAGGAGGGGCACGGAGGAATGTATGAATTAGCATAATAAGTCAGAATTATTCATGATTTAATTGTCAGTTAAGTTTTTTTGTGAGACAAAAGGTTAGATATGTAAACAAACACGAGAGAACAATAAGATATGGGGCTGGTGTGTATGTGTATGTGTTTGTGTGAACCCCCCAGAATGCAGGGAACAAAAAAAAAAAAAAAAGAGACTATCTGACATCATGACACTAACAGGAAATGTGGTCCAAAGGGAGGAGGCCCTGCAGGAAATTTCCCTGTCCCCTGCTGTTTCCCTTTAAATACATGCTGTGAATGCTCTATGTATAAATCCTGGAGTATGGAAAGGGTTTTACTGGTGTACATTTTTGAAGAAATGTGAGGCACTCAGAGCGGTGATAAGTTAAAAGCCCTTAATATTTAATATTTCAGTTAAGTTCAATTCAGTCTGAATATTGACTGAATAGCAAAGAAATATTACAGGCGTAACACCCTCCTGAGTGCCTCAGATGTCTTCCAAAACTAGTAAGATACCCAAACGGAAGAGACCAAAGAGACAATTTAGATTTTCTTTACACCCAATAAGAACACCATGTTTCTTTTTGTATTGATGTGTCAGACATTGGAGGGCTTCGACACCTTTCATTAAAAAAATTATCATATTTTTGGCTTTAGCTGAGTTTTGAAAACGAATGGATGTGCTTCTTTTTTTGCTGCCACAGTAAAAGCAGAAAGCTGAATGAGTAAAAGTATTTTGGACAGGATCCATTTTAAGCCATTAAAATGAAATTTGAGGTCTTACAGGTCAGCTCTTTGTCGCCTGTTAACAATACAGTGTTTTGACAATCTTTTGTGCTTTAATCTATAAATAGTGGCAGATTTCAATGTTTACTAAAATAGAAATTATGCAGTGAAGTACCGGTACTTTAAACTGATTCGGATTTTCTGAAAACATGTAAAGCTACTATTTTTCATTGCATAAACACTATGCACCTCCCTCAACATTATTATTACATATATATCTGGTATGTTGACTCTGTCTTCTTCACACATGGGTCTGCTGTTCATTTCAGCACAACTCCCACACACTTTACCCTCTGTTCTGTGTGTGAAAAAACTAATAGTACTTTTATTGACGAATATGATCTAGCCGAAGTAAATATGAACCATAAATGCCTTACAAGCGATAACAACAGTTGCTTGTAATTGCAATAAAGGCAACACGTTAAGTCTTTTTATATAAATTCAAATTGTCATGGCTGTGTTGTTTTAAAAATCCATTAATGATGGGGCCATTGGATGAGTAACAAAGGGGTTAAAAACCAAATCTTTCTGACCTGTAGTTTCTTCAGTTGAGTCTCCTTCGTGGTTCTGTCTGACCTCCGATGACGTCTGATGTTTGCCACCTTCTCTATCTCGTCCAACCAATGAGCCAGACTCAGGAACCTTTGACCCATTTGCCTCAGTCTGGCTAACGTAGCACTTAGTTGTCCCTGAGTCTCCTCTAGACGGCCCTGGTAAGCCCCCCACTCTCGCTGAGCGGTGTCCAGTGCCCGGTCCTCGATCTGAGGTATACCCCAGGGAATTACTCGCTCTCTACTGGTCAGCACAGAAGAGAGCAACGCCTGGCCCTTTGAGCATCGCTCCTGCAGCAGCTTTGAAAGAAATGAAAAGGGAAGAACAAAGACACTGTGTGATTAAAGAGTTTAAAGTGCTTCTATTCCCAAAAGGCCTGGAATCCAAAGCCAGTTTTAGCCCTGAGTCAGGTGTGACAATATTTTTGCATTTGAATACTACTGCACAACAGTTCAGAGTATACCTGTAGCTGTTGCAGTGTTTTCTCTAGTGTATCCACGTTTCCTTCTGGGTGGGACAATGAGGCCAGAGTGGCCTGTTCCTGCTCCAGCCAGTCCTCAAACACATGTAACCCCCTCTGATACTCCTGGTGGACCAGCACCAGCCCCTTGGCCTTACTGACTGCATTCTGCAAAAAAAAAAAACAGACTGGATTTACCACTGGAACAAAGGGCTGCAGAGGTTTAATCAGGCTTTCTGCAGGTTTTAACATACTCAATTTAAGAGCTTTTGAAGACCATTATGCATGTAATTTAAAACCTATTACATCCCAGTGTACTTGGGCTGAAATTTGGTGATGCTCCTGATGTGAATACAGAACAACACTGGGTGCATTTCCTTGTGGCTTTTTACAACGGCTTTATGTTTTTCAGACTTCCCATGTGACGCTAATGCCTTTATATCCAAAGAGTGTTAACTTGCACAAGCTGTAAATTAGTTATTTTCAACAGGCTTCAACAAACAAGTAAATGCCATCAATTTTTAAGACATATCAAAATGATATTAAAGACATTAGTAAGACATTTTGTAAGGCCTAAAATTCAGATTTTTGACTTTTTAAGGAGCCCCAGACACTCTGTGTAATGTTAAAAAAAGGCAGATATTTGACTTTGAAAAAAGTTTTGCATAAATAGCATTTTAAAAAGTGTGTTCTGTTAAGCACTTTGCCCTTTTCCTCTTCAAAAATGCAGCGTTTTCATACCACTGACTTCAGTAATTGAGAACAAAAAGAAAAAGAAAGCACCACTGGGACATTCACAAAACAATCATTTATCATTCAAATGCCTGCAGAGAAAAAAAAAAGAAATCATATGTTGCAGATAAGTACCTTAGCCTTTTCTTTAAGGGTGCTGTATCGACACTGCAGCTGCTGCACCTCCTGCTGGGTTGTGTAGTGTTCAGCCATATTGGAGCCCTTTGTGGCGATGGTCTCCAGAGGACTGCTGTGACTCAGCACTTCCTCATAGAGAAGCTGGAATGAAACAACAACTCACTGAACACTGTATCACTAAGGTGCATGTAACTCCACTGAGAAGCTCTGAGGTAAACATGTTCAGCTGTATGAGTTCCTCAGTTCCACTCATGCTTCCTTTTCAAAGCACAAGATTTGATAACTCTAATACTGTAAATGGGACTCAGAGCTTTAGGGACATCCTCTAACAACATTTATTTTTTGGTCCTAGTAGGTGACTTAGTACGCCACAACTCTGTGAGCTTTCAACCTCAGCGAGTTTCCATAGGTCAGCTAACGCCTGACTAGCTCCTCTCGGCTCATTCTGGTTTTTCCTGCAGTGAGGGCGTCATTATTGTAGGAATGAAACATATCTGAGACACCCAAACGTGCTGATGAGTCATGAGTATCAAAAACGAAGCCTGAAGCGAAGCAGAAATGAACACCAGACAAAAAAACACCAGGTTGAGGAGTACCTTACCAAAGATAACTGTGATGAACCAAGTGGAAAAGGCAAAACACTATAAATTATACAACTGAGATAACATTTATATTTTTGGTGCACTGCTTACTGATTTCACTTGGACTGTGAATAGTGTAATGTGTGTGTTCAGGTTATACTCATAGTGAAGATATAGTCTGGCTTTTACTGGCCAGATTATGTACCTTGGTCTTCCCCAGGTTTGCAGTTTTGTCTCTCATCTCAGAGTACTGTCTGTCGGAGCAGTTAAGCGTCTCCTCCACACGGTCCATCCACAGCACAAACTGACCCACATCTTCTTGATAGCTTGTCCACTGCGACAGAGCGCCCTCTAGTTGACTGTTGCAAAAATATACAGACGTTAACGCACCCGGACGCACAAAAAAACAAACCTTCAAATTTAATTGTCCCTGTAACCTTTGAACCAACTGAAATCTATCAACTGAAACGAGACAGCTCCCAGATCCCATTTATCAATTACGTGAAAGACTGATTGGTCCATGAACACAACCTTTTACACTGGATGGAGGCAGAGAGCAGGGAGTCCCACGAGTCCTTCAGGTCCTGGATCTGTTTGCGAATCACTGGGACCCCCTCAGCCGAAGTGTTTCTCTGGACTGCTTCTCCCCTTGTTAGCAGCATCTTTAGCTGGATCTCCCTCTCCTGACGCGCAGCCAACAAAGCCTGCAGACAAGAGTAAAAAAAAAAGAGAAATGGATGATTATTAGTCTAAGGAAGAATTCTGTACCACTTCACAATAAGTGTAACTCTTACAAAGGATTTATAATGTTTATAATTAACCAATATTAATTAGTAAATACTTTATAAATCATTAATAAGCTATTAGCTTAGCATGCTAGCAGTTAACACACCAGCTAAATGTACACTTTCTAGCCGAGTGTAATCTGTTAAATT
>JAPQRN010000017.1:20486035-20502192 GCA_037367275.1 Coranthus polyacanthus
ACACACACACACACACACACACACACACACCCCTCCATTTCACCTGCTACCCCTCTCCTCCTGTTATCCCTTTCCCCTTAAAACACAAACACACCCCATGTGTGACCCGTTGGTTGCCATCCGCCATTTAATCCCTAATGAGATCAATTTTTTGTAGGGGCCATAATTGCTCCATTACACACACACCAACTGGTGCATGTGCACGCTGTCATCCATGCACACACGTACAGAAAAGCACACACTAAATCAGACACATCAATCAGAGTTACAAAATAAGACAAATACTTCTCATTATGTATTTAACCTAATGGTAATTAATGGCATTGAGACATCAATCTATTATGATAAAGGTAACCTGTTCCCTTGAGAGAGGATTTTTGGCACACAACTAAATTGGCTCTAAAATGTCAAGGAGTTTTTTCCAATTACAATGAAAAGCTGACAGAATAATGAGTTAAAGGCAGGACTGTATGTAATATAAAAATCTGTGTAAATCTCTGTACACACAACACCTATTGTACTGCCTGTCCATCCTGGATCCCTCCTCTGTGGCTCTTCCTTAGGTTTCTTCTATGATTTTTTTTTTTTACTCAAACAGAGGGTCAAAGGACAGACGGTTTCATACATTGTACAGACTGTAAACTCCCTTGAGCAAATTTGTGATTTATGATATTGGACTGAATAAATAAAACTGACTTGACTTGAAAAACTGGTCCTATACACAGCTATAATGGCACTCATAGGATATTGTACCCTTTGTGTTTGGGAGTAACTACTCATATGTAATGGAGCTGTGTAATTCAATTAATGTAATTCTAATCAGTTACAGCTACTGAGAAAAATGTAGTGAAAATACAGTTATTCATCAAAATGTTGGTTGATTACTAAGGGTTTACATCTTTTTGGTAAAAAGCTTATAGAATATATATGTTCATGTTGATGGACAAGAACACCTTTCAGTGTTATATTCCAGGTGAGTAGTTTATACCTGTGGCAGCTCATGGCAGTCACAAGCAGCGTGGCCCAAGCATCCTCCACTTCCTGAAGCTGAGAACGGACCACTTCCTGTCCGGCAGCACCATAGCTGCGGAGAGCCAACTCACCCTTACCCATGGTCATATTCAGCTTGACTTCTCCCTCCCCTTTCAAAAGCAGGATATCCTGAAAAAATAGAACAGGGTCAAAGTGAACTGTGAACTGAACACAACCAGCCTGGAAGTGAAAAGATTGAGAAAATGTGAGGCAGAAAAATGCATTCCAGAAAAACTGAGATGGAATTCATTTTTTTAGGAATGATTTACAGACCCCAAAATAGGGCCTCTACCTGAGGGTATTTAAAGCATTATAAATCCATCTGTCAGCAAATTATTAGTGACTACCCTGCACAACTCAGTGCTTTTTCAACCAATCAGGACGCTGCATAACAGTATCAAAACCAGTCCAAGTAGATTAATATTTCGTAATTATATTATATTTTAACCATTACTTCTCAGTGAACTGTGATCTGAGAACATTTTTAGAGCACTGTCTCAGCTTAAGTATCTAGTTATCATGATATATTTCCAGTGGTTTTCAGCAGTCTTTTATATATGTTATGAATAACATTGATTTTGTAAGAAAGTGACAATATTAAACAAAAAGAGGCTAATCAGGCATTTTTTGATTGTCCAACCCTCACATTGTCTGCTTCGAAAAATTCTGACCGTTGGACAAATTGATGACCCCTGTTTTAGATGGAAGACTTTTTCAAGCAAACAGCCCCCCCTTGTGTTTAGTAGAAGAAGTCTGTCCAAAAGAGCTCTGTCTGAACAAAAACTACAGAGTGCATCATAAATCCCTCTCACCTGCACTGTCTCCAGTCTCTGCTCTAACTGCTCTTTGGTCCCCATGGTGCTGTCGACCGTCCCCAGTCTCTCCTGGATCTCTTCCAGCCAGGCCCACACTCCCTGGAGGGTCTCCCCAAATGCCTGGCTTTCTTGGCAGCCTCTCAGTCGCTCCCTGGCCACCTTCAGCAGGGCCTGGTGCTCCATATGGAGCTGGCCTGTCACTCTGACCTCTCCTCCTGACCCACGGCCTGCTTCTGACAGAGACTGGGCCTCCTGACAGAGACGCTCAATAGACTCCCTTGCAATAAAAGATAATATGTAATTTTTTAGAATATTTAACACCTGCAATGTGGCGCATATGACATATGGCCTTCACACACCCACATGTGCACACACCTTCTTGCGAGCAGCTCTTTATGGAGGTTCTCCATCCTCTCCAGCTCTTCAGTGGTGTCAGGGGCTACTTGCTGGCTCTCTGCCCCAAGAACAGACTCATTCTTCAGGCTGAGCTCCATCTGTTTCAGCCAGTCCCTTATACCCTCCACACAGTCATCAAAGCTGGGGAAGGGGAAAGGAGGGCATTCCAATTTCAGACATACTTAAATTCCTTTGCATCAGAGTTGTTATGGTTAATGAAAACTAAGTCTAAAACTAGCAATGAAAAAATAATTTCATTAACTGAAATAAAATGGTCAATGGTGTGAAAGAATGAAACAGCTTTGCATAATATAGGTCCTTTAATAAACAACGTAAATCATATTTAATTGTTTTGTATTCGTAAAACTAAACAAAACTACAAAAACAAAACTTAAAGACTACATAAAGATAAAAACTAATGAAACTCTGCTTTGCACAAGACACAACAACATTGACGAATTACTTTCTCAGGAGGTTGATACTCTCGTCAAGGTCTTGTTGGCACTGAGAGCAGCTGTCCAGATAATTCTTCCACTCTCTTTGACAGGAAGAGAGATGCTCTTGGACCTGTGCTGCCCCAGCTTTGGGCAGGTGTAGCTGAAGCCTCTCAGCTTCCTCACGAACCCGAGAGAGCCGCTTGTCACCCTCTGATGCCTGGTCTACTGACACCTGTGGAAGTAGGAATACGTGAGTACTAAAGCCTAACATTTCTCACACTCCAGATACTATAGAAACAGTACTGTAAAGTGAAAGATTTGGAAGGAGCTAACTACTATTTGATCATGCTGTATTGGAAATCAATGTTACACTTTCTTTTGGTTATGACTGGAAAATGCTTACTGCAGACAATTTGGATGCTGTGGGTTGTATTTGTTTTGAAACTGTATACAGACTGTAAGTAAATAAATCACCTTTGTTACTGGGAACAGTGGACGTTTCATCATTTTGTAGACATCTAAGCAAATCAATCAGCAACACTGTGGCCGTTTTTGAAAAGCAAAGGGATCATTACACACCTACTTTGCAAGCATTTGTTGTGCTTGTTTAACTCAAAAACAGGCGTCCTAAATATGTCTTCAATTAGTTCAAGTAACTGCACCGTTTACAATAACGTGACAGTACCTTCAGCCTTTGCAACTTTGCAGTGAGGGCAGCGGCATCTCCTGATTGGTTACAACACTCTTTCAGCTCCATGTTTAGATCCGTCAGCCAGGAGTGAAAGTCTTGGACAAGCTCTGGATTGAGAAGGAAAAATATGACTTAAAATGAGAGAAAAGCAGAACACGGTGACAAGTTGTGGAAAGTAACTGGTAAAAGATGTCAAGAGAAGATAAGTGAAGCAACATGGGGAGGAGAGCGAGAGGAGGAGATGTATTGAGGCAGATGGGGAGTGTGGGTGTGTCCGTGCTGTGCAGCGGCGGGTTGCCTTGGTAACAAGCCTAAAATGAGTCCCCTGAGAGCAGCAGTGACAAGAGCGACATTACTCTCCGAAGCACAGGTGTGTGTCTGAGCAAAGAGAGCGAACCGGTGTAGCCGACAGTGTGTGTCAGCGGAGTGTGGCTTGTAGTGGGCGGTTTGAGTGTGCTCTTGGGAAAAATGTAGGATAATCAACACTAAATCTGCTGCACCACTAACATGAACAAATGACACTGCTCCATAAAACAATGCACTGTTTCATTGGGTGATTATGAGATTTTAAGAGTTATTAAAGTACTAACTCATCATTACTAAGGGATAAGACAAAGCTTTAACTGTTACCATGAATAAATGAAGCTTTATAAGCCTCTATACAGCATATTGAGCCTAATGTAACCACACAATCCAAACAGAATTACATACAGTATCTATATCTGTTACCCAGTGTTCGAGAATAATTAGTAACATGTAACAGCATTATGTCATTTCACTACAAAATAAATGTAATAGTAATTTGCTACAGTTACTGGGAAAAAAAATACTAAACAGATACTAAGATTTACAAAATGCTGGTGATAACAAAGGGGTTAAACCCAAATATATTCTTCTCTGTACATTCATTCTGTTGCTTTGTGTCTTCTGTCTGTGCAGGAGCGCCTTCTTCTGGCAGATTTCCTGATAATACGGTTCAACCCACTGGGCTAAATTTGAGTGCAACACCATAAGGGTAGGATGGCTTACAAGGAGCTGTCTCTAGACAGGTTCCATTCATTTGGCAGTATCAAATCAATGCACATTACTCTAAGCAAACTGAGTTTGCCATGCCTGGCTGCGACCAGACGACCACGCCAAGGCGGGTGGCGGATGTCGTTGGACAAGAACGCCTTTGAGAGCTGTAAATTCATCAATATTTTTCTTCTTCCTCAAACCACAAAATGGCTCACACATTAATATGCTGTAAAGTTTGACAGTAATCAGTGTTCTGATGTTTTCCGACAACATTTGTTAGAAAAGTAGTCAAAATTTACGTTGATGATAAGTTACATTACTTATTTAATTTTAACTGGGTAACTAGTAATCTGTAAAGCAACCTTCCCTACACTGCTCTTACCGTTGAAGTGGAGCTGTAGCCCATCTTGAAGGTTACCTCTGGTCCTGGCACAGCGCTGAGCAACAGCCTCTGTTCGCTTGGCAATGGAGGTGAGGTCAGACGAGAGACGTGACAGCTCCTGTGAGGGATGCGACCTGCACAAGGCGCTCAGAGCGTCTCTTGCCGAGTCCATGTCTGCCCTCTGTTGATGTACAACGCTCTGGAGGTCCTGTAAATAAAGAAGGGCCAGCAGGAAGAAGCAATGAGTTCTCTACATTCATGGTTTGGTGAAGCACTAGGAAGAGTGACTTTACAGCAGAGTAAAAGTCTGCTATGAGTTTGAAGGGTGCTGTTATGTAGCTTAGCCTGACCTCTGACCTCTTAAAGAGTGTCATCAGTATAAGAGACTATGGCCTGTTAGGAGACAAAATGATCAGGATAGTGACAATAACAAACAAAATAAAATTAAAATTAAGGGAATTTGTTTAGACATAGAACTGCTCTTAGGGGCATCTTATTTTTTGTTAGGAATACTGTATCACCAGAAAAAAAATCATACATTAATACTGAGAGTCCTTCTTGTAACTGCTAACAAGATAATTACAGTCAGGTCAGGGCTTCAGCTCCCTATGGTAACTCAATAGAGAGAGGAGACTGAGGAGGTTTATTACATAGAAAACATAACCGCAAGATCACATCTAAAAACAGACATATTCTTGACTAAACGGCCCCCGGTTATCTCATATTTTTTCAGTTCATGTGACCCATGAGATGGTGAAACAATTCATTCCTTTTCACCTCACTTATTTTATCTGTTTTCTCTTTGTTTATTAATGAATATTATAATTCACCCATGTTTTTTTTAACATCTTTTATGGACATTATGAGAACGCCGAAATCTATGGACTGCCCTCTATTAGACATTTATGCCTGCCTCAAAATGCAATAAAAGAAGTACTTTATTGGAGTATCAGTTGTGGTAACTTAGTAAACTCAACATTTCTACATCAGCCTGAGTGTCTTCATATAGTGTCTGATACATATAGTGCCATACCTTCACGGTACCAATGTCTTCAGGAGAAGTCGCTTCGGTGAGGTCGGATAAGGAGCCCTCTACTGCCTCCAGCCGCTCGGCCATCTGGGACATGAGGTCCTCCAGTCGCTGTTTCTGGAAACTGAAGTAGGTCAGTGTGTGTTTGGCCTGGTTGTACACCTCCTGCGCGTGGGCCATTTTCTTCCTCAGGTCTGACTCAAGGACCTGGTTTAATAAGACACATTTAGCAGAAATAAGCAACCAAAAAAGACGCAGACAAAATGCAAAACAGTGAAGAGTATATTTAAAGTTTTAGTGTATTATCACATGTTGGTTTCATTTCACTTCATGCACATATAGTCTTTTGTAAAGAACTTTTGTGATAACATTTAAAACCTCTATTTAATGCAATATAATATTAGAACTGTACTTATGTCTAGTTTTTATATGTATGTCTGCAAATGTGTACAGTTTTGTATCCCAACGCAGCATATTCTGTTTTTCTTCTTATAGTAAATGACCTTCAAGACAGAGGTGTCACAAATTAGCATCACGATACTTGCATCAGATAGCTGCTTTCAGTTCATCAATGTATCTGTCTCAATTAATTAAATAAATATGTCATTTCTGTGACTGCGACACACGAGTGGCACTAACAAATTACAACAAATTATCACATTCATTTCATAAACTTTTTGATGAAAAACCTCTTGAAACAATAGAAAAAGTTTGCTCAGGTTTGAATGAAATGTCAATGAAGTGTGAGTGTTACTGTAATGAATATATTATACAATTTTATTCCACATATTGTAGAATTGCTGAATTAATAATGTTCGAGAGAGCAGCTGTAGCTAAACTGAAGGGAAAGGGTAAAATATTGTTTTATTCAGTGACCACAGTTCTCCTGTATTTCTCCATCTCACTATATTCACCTGCATTTGTAATGGGGTTTCCTGCAGTTTGGCTCTGTCCTTCAGCTCTGTCACTCTCTCCTGCAGGTTATCAAGCCTCTGCTCCCGTTTCTCAACCTCAGCCTGTAGATGAAAATTCAGGACACCTCGATTTAAACACATGCTCAATGAACACATTAACATTATAACACCATCACTCCCATTTGCTTTGACCTGAAAGGTGGCGAGGTGGGCTTCTGTCTTCTCCTTGTCGCTGAGATTGGTGACACTGTCAGTGAGATCGGCGATGGATGTGGCGCTCCACTGGTTGATGTCCTGCTCCATGGTTTTGAGGTCGTCCCAGAGCGCCACACAGTAACCCAGTCTCTCTGTGTTGGTTTGAATTCTCTCTGAGACCTGAAAAAAACAGAGACCAGCAGTCAGTCTGAGTAGATGACAGAATACATCTCAATCAAAAGGAGAGGTGGGATTTCTTTCCCTCTTTAGTTTTCCTTTTCTGTTTCTGGGTAACAAGGAATGGTACAGGATGCTTCACTGGGAGATGGAAGAAAATCGAGATTTAATTGGTTTGACAGATGCAAGGATGAGAAGTGAGAAGGAGACAGAATGGCAAATAACATGTCTAGACTTGTTTTTATTTCAGGCTCATTTGTGACAGCTGAGCAGCCAACTAAATCGCACAATAGGGAAAAAGAAAAAAATGGGAAAAACAGACAGAAATAAATATCTTAAGGGATGCACTTCGCAAGTGCCGGGGCTATTTTGTGGAAGTCATAATTGTGTTTTTTAAACATAGTTACAGTAAACAACCTCACAGAGATCTTCAGTACTTTTCATAGTCATTATCACACTTCGACTGAAGAGCTATGTTAAAAAAAACAGTTTTTGAAAAATTCATGGAGTGCCATATGTGTTGAGATCGGGACAATTCATTAAAGTCACAGTTAAACGTCACAGTATTTTCACCAACTAACTCTAGGACTGCATCATGCAAGTGTCTAAAAAAGCCTAATGATTTCTGCTGTCAACACTTATTTTACTGACTACCACTCACCTCTAGCCACTGGTCTCTCAACGCCTCCATTTCTCTCTGGATCGAGCTCGAATCTGAGTTAGGAACCTCCTCCAGCTCCCTCTGCAGATCCTCGACTGTGCTGATGAGCAGGTCCATGTCTTCTTGTTTTTCTCTCAGGTTAGCTTGGACCGTCTCATGCTGAACATACAGAGAAGAGAACAGCAGCTTTGACAACAGACAGCCACTAGAGGGAGAGTTTACATTTGATAGAGGTTGGTGTCCATTTAAGGTCATGCAAATATAAATGTCAACACAGTGTGGCAATTATGTGAACGGAAAACAGCAAAATTAGAAAAAGTAAACGTTCTGACCCGTGTGAAAGTCCGTCTAGCCTCCTGAGCGTTGTGGTTATGGTCGGGCAGATTGTGAGCAACAGCCTGCGCGTTCTCTACTGTAGTGCTGAGTACTGATTTCAGGTGATGAAACTGACGCAGAAGATTGACCACAACTCCACTCTGCTCCTGACTGCATTAGAAAAGAGCCAACTTCAGCCAAATTGGTTGCAAGTTACTCAGAAATCACTTGCCTGTTTTGAAGCACTTTAAATCTAATTTTAAACATAAGAGAGAGACACATTCGTCAATCAGGTCACAGGTCACACCTGAAGCGTGTGGAGTTTTGTGCATGTAATGTGAGATACTTGGCCTCATGCAAGAACAACTCATATTAACAAATTTGTTCTCAAATGCCACATATGAGTAATGTAGGAGAACGTGCGGCATTCACCCTTTTTTTTCGTATTTTGAATTTTCTTTCAGGGATGAACACAATTTATGAGGGAGCCAGAAAAACAGTCATTTCAGTCAACAAGAAAGAGCTGTAAGCCATAAACAGCTGCTTCTGTGAGACTCCCCCAGCAGATTTTGAGTGATAGTTGTAAATGCTCTTATTATTAAATCAAAATAAATAATACTTTGTTTTGTGGTGACAGTTTTGTTTCGGTGTTGTCCAATATGCTGCAAGCACTAGGGGTTTTTTGATGCATTCAGTGACATCTTCTCTCCCCAGAACAGCACCCTGTTTCTGTTCTGGGACCTCCTGATTTACAAATTAAGCACTTGTGAGATACATTAGTCAAATGAGCCCTTTCTCATCCCTCTTTCTTACCCATTTGTAATCAGAGTCTTGACATTCTCCCTGGCTGACTTCACCAGGCCCACCTCCCTGAGAGCCTCCCCAGCCAGCTCGCTGTCTCTCTGGGCCAGCTGGCTTCCTTTCTCCTCGAGCCACTGCTGGGAGTGCTGCAGGGACTGGAGCTCATCCTCCAGCTGGATGAAGAAACGCAGCCTGAGAAAAATGCATGCAGAAGAAAACAATGGGGATTACTAAACTGATTCCAACATATGTCTAATTTTTTCAGTGTTGATGAATGAATTTGTCCATCTATAGTTTGTACATTCTGAGGCATTTGGCCTTCACCAGGTATTTGTAACAGCTCACAGGCTGAAATTTGAAGGTTGTAGTACATGAGCAACCAAGTTGTGTTTACAGTTTGACATTGGGATTATTGCACATGCGCATATTGTGATGAGAATGCTGAAACAATATTTTGCAGCCTAAGATGAGTCACAATCAAGCAAAAAGTAAGTAAGATTTGTTAGCCCAATCAAAAGAAGATACATATCTGGGCTCAAGGAGCTCAAGAAGAAAAGTCCCTTATCAGTTCATATAGAATCAGCTAATACCAACTAATAGTAGTCTAATATATCTTATAGCTTCATAAACATTATTTACCTGTTTTGAAAAGCCAGCACAGAGTTCTCTCTTGCCCCCTCTTGCTTCACTTCATCCTCCATTTTCTTCAAACTCTTCATCACCTCCTCTCTCTTCTCCCGGAAGGAGCTCCAAAGGGCACCTAAAGCATCTGCTTCACTTTGCCTCCATCCCACGCCTCTCTGCACCTCCTCCAAAGCCATCGTGAGGGCCACAGCCTGTCCCCTGCAGGATGTTCTTCCCTGAGGATGGCTCACATCCTTGGAGCCCCTCCACTCTGCCCCACAAAGGTGAAGGTGTGCCTTGCTTAACTGCCCATCCAATCGAGCAGCCTCAGCCTCGAGCCGTGCCACGTCTTTAGCCACTTCTCCTATTCCATGATGCAGCTCTTCAGCTTTGGAGCGATCCCAGCTCCCCCTGCCCTCCACAGATTCGTGAAGGTGACGGACAGCCCGAGATGCAGCTCCATGTTTATCAAGGAAAGTCTTTAACTCAGTCAGGCACTCTTTACGGAGGAGTAACAGACGCTGGGATTCACTGAGCGGTTGTAGGCAGTCCGCTCTCCAGCCCTGGAGCTGCTGTTGGGCTTCTGGTGTGGAGGACAGCAGCAGGGAGGACTCTTTCTGCTGCAGAGTTTCTCTCAGTGATGCAAAGGCCTCCAAGTGTGCCTCGTGCTCCTGAATCAAGATTAGACAAAATTACTATGTGCTCCAACAGAGTCCATTTATGTTTTGGTCATTGATTTTTTTTTCAGAAACACATATTAAAAACAAATAACAGTGGAAACCCAAAGGCTGAGTGGCTAGAGCACGTACCACACAGACACAAAAGCCCTGAGTAGGGAGTCCCTGGTTTGCCTCACAACCATTTACTACATGTCATCCCTCTGCTCTCCTTTGCATATTTCCTGTCTCTCTGCTTTCCTCTATTAAATAAAAAATGTCAAATAAAAAAATAAAAACACGACTTAAACCAACCACCTGTGTGTTTCGAAATCCACTGACCAAAACATACACAGACCCAACAACAATCAGTATAAACGTGGTTCCTGCAGCTGCTCTATTATAAAAAGTCACAAATCACTGTTAAGAACATATTATTGACTTCTAACCTTGAGCTTATTAACTGCAGCCTCAAGATTAGCAATATCAACCAGGGAAGTGCTTCTCAAGTCAGACAGGAATCGTTCACTGCTTTGGGTCACGCTCAGCAACTCCTGGTCAAACAACTCCAGCTGTGACAGCTGTGACTCCAGCAGCTTAAGCCTAAGAGGAATATTAGAACAAAATGACCATGATTAATGTTTTGTCTGGTGCATACTGAAGTAAAAATAATCATCTAGGGGAAATAGGGGTGGTCAAAAAAGCCTAGAATCCATTCATGTAGAGGTAAATAGTTGTATATGTAATAATACATAATAATGGATAATAAAACAATTACCTTTGGGATATGCTGTTTTTCAGAGAACCACTTCTTTCCTGTAGTTCTGTGAGATTATCATTAAGCTCTTGGATACGAGCTTCAGGCGCTGTGGGGGACAGACACAGTCCCAGATTCAGAAGACCAAAGAGGAGAGCTTCGTAGGACGGGGTCTCCTTCTGCATGTCCTGTTTGGAGAATAAAACATTTAAAAAGATTTGCAACACTAAAATAGCAGAAAACATGCTGGTGATGTAAAGATAAAACTCAAAAGAGACACTAAACAAGCAAACGGAGACTGAGATTTACTGTAAGTGAAAAACAGGTTTTTATTCCTGTCTTTTTCAAAATCCTAACCACCTTAACAGCCTGTCATTACTGTCTTTGCTGCCACTGACAAGTAAGAGAAAGGTTTCTTCCTTCCACAGCCCAAAACAAACAAACAAACAAACAGTCATAAGATTCTCTCACATATATGACATGAAAACTGATTGCAGCGAAGCTCAATTAGATAAATTAACAAAACGAGTTATGGGAGAAGGAAGAAATAGTAAAATGATTTACCTCAACATTCTGCAGTTCATTTCTCAGCTTCACTTTGTCTGCAGAAAGCAGGTCAGTGTCCGGACAGCAAACAGACTCACATCTGCCCAACCAGCTTTTCATTGACAAGCTCTCCTTTTCAAATCTGCAGAGACAAAATTGTCCCACAGAAATAATGATTCAAAAGAGCTGCATTTTGTGACTGAAGATAATCTATCATCAATCTAACAACACCAACACAAGGAAAAGAACAGTGATCTTGAAGTATACAAACACACACACACAAACTGATGCTGTCTGTATATTTTTTGTCTGACCACAGCCTAGTATCAGTGACAGGGTCATAATGGGGCAACCATATCTCGCCAGAGCACCCACAGCTATAAGTAATCCTTCATAGACAGACCTGCAGGAGGGGAGATGAGGCTGACTGTAAAGCAGCACAACCACACAAACAGACCACAGACACAGACAGCTGACAGATCATTATTTTATCCAGCCGATACAAAGAATAGAAAAAAGTGCAAGTCTATTGTGCGATCAAAGGACTTGATAAGATAAAGCATACTATTATAATACAAAGGCGACGGCTGACTGGGAAACAGACAGACTGATTCAAAGACAAGATGGTGTTTATCTACAAAGATGACTGAATGATTCAGGAAATAAAGTCAGAAAGAGGTAGATTTTCCATAAAGGGCGGGAGACGTCCAATAAAATGGTAAATCTTCTTACACATAGAAAATATTTCCACACGTTTACGTTTGTGTGATGTGATAAACACCTGAAATATTCAACCAAACACCAGATACGGACACAGCTGGTCATGACAGCAGCTGGCAGGGCAGTATTTGCATTCAACAAAGAAACAGAAAGAGAGACTTATGGGACTTTCTTTGTTTTACGTGTTGCCTGGCCATTTGTCTGTTCCTTCCAGTAAAATATACATTGCGAATATGTGAACACACGTTACTGTTCACTGTACCTTTGCCACAGCGCTAGAAGGCTCTCTAATGTAGATTGCTTTTCCGCAGCCTTTCCCATAAACTCTGCCTGTTGTTTCTGGAGGTTAGCCACCTCTTCCTCCAGCTGGCTGCCCTCTCCAAGTCTCTTCATGGCTGAACACAAAGCCATCAGCCTGGGTTTCAACTGCTCAACAGCCTGGCAGATCTCCTGAAGGGGGAAACGGACTTGTAGTCAAATCGACAAAGTGTCTGTAACATCTACAATGTAAACCCATGAACAAACAGCCTACTGAGATGTAAACCATGACGCTTAACCTAAAAATGAACAGATTAAAGGTCAAATGTGTAATATTTAGTGGCATCAGTTGAGGGGATATTAACTCTGGTCCACACTCAAACACGGTAGATGATGGTAATGCATCTTAACACTGGATGCCACCCACTATAAAATGGAAAAGAAGAATAAGAAGTTATTTCTGACAAATATAATTATCAATATTATAATCCATTTCTGCACTTAGATCCTCCTAAATCCCCCTAAATCATACACACTTAAATTGGAAAGAATTCCCCTGTAAACAAAATGTACATCCTTCCTTTAGACTCATCTTTTTTAACACATACACATTATTACAATTTTAATTTACCATGTGATCCTGGAGGTTTTTGTAGGTCTCGGATGATGATGTACAAGTGTTGATAGGACAGTCTAGCTTCTGTTTAAGCTCATTCATTGTTTTCTTGATCTGAAAATAAAACATTTATTACTAGACAATGTGACACTGCACCTGCTTAAATATTACGTCTGCATCAAATGTTCTATTGCATGAAAACTGAAAACTCAAAAGAAGCTATGGGTTAAATCACTTTATTTCTACTCCATGATGTGTACCTGTTCCAGATTATCGTTGTATCTCTGCCTGTAAGAGGCGCTCTGGTGGAGCTGTCCGATCAGCTGCTCTACTCTCCCCTTCAACTCTTCCCAGTAGCGCCTCATCTGCGTAAGCCGTGCTCGAATGCGTCCGGCTTCTCCAGGGGTCACAAACTTCGACAGGGCCTCGCAGTCCTCCTCCATGTGAGCCAGGGCTGCTTTTCGTTCCTCTAAACCTTCAGCCACAGCCTGCAGGGAAGTAGCAGTGGAAAAAACCTGCAATTACTACCATGCCTTCTCCCTGCCATTGTTTCCTATCTGCCTCTCCACTATCAGCTATCTAACAAAGGTGAAAATGCCAAAAGAACGAGAACTAATTATAGTTTATAAGGGAAATGTTTTCCAACTCATAGCAGCTGCCTCAGGATTCCTAAAGTCCCCTTACCCCTATTTTTTGACAAGATGTTTTTCCATAAGATTGACATGGCTTAGGTCTGGCAAGGCGAGATTAAACTTTCAATATAATCAATGTATTTCTTATATCCTAGTCTTTGCAGTGTCTGCAGCACTGACCCAATTTCCCCTCAGGGACAGATTAAAATTTCATCACATTTCATCTTAATCTTAATAACCTTCAGGCAACACTGATACTGTTCTGTACACCATAGAGTAGACACAAGGCCAGAAAGCAATTTTTACTCATTTCACTTGGAGCTATAAATACACGTTTGCATCATACATATGTATTTGTGAATAAAAGGAATAGAACTGGGCAATGCATTGAAATAATTCGATTAGTTTGAGTTTTTGGACGATGTGAAAAATGCCTAAATCGCCAAATCGAGATTATTCCTCCTCTGCTGTCACTCAAGCGCCAGCACCAGCAGTTCGCTGTTCAGTGCTTCATAGACTGTGGCGGCTGCAAATGTCCAGCAGCACCGAGAACCAATAGGAGCTAATTGTCATCTGCTCCTGTGTGTAGTGTTTCTACAGTGGTCAGTTACGGCTCATAAAAGGCACTCATAAAAGTGAGAGACAATCAAACCTATACTCTTTTTTTTTTGTCAACACCATTACAGAAGTCTTCAATATACACATACATGGTATAGACAGAACTTTAAGTGTTACGATATGGGACCATTAACGGGTTTAAATCATTTTTTTAACAAATAACGCACATTGACAGGCATTGAAGTGCTGCTGTTTTGTTACGGTTGTCTGTTGATATTACACATATGCAGCATATAGTTTTAATAAAACAGTTTTTGAGTCATGAAAAAAAAAATCGATTCAAATCATGAATCAAAAATCGAGATTACATTTTTTGGCCATTTTGCCCAGCCCTAAAAAGGAGTTGCATCATTGACATCATCAATAAGGCACAGCTATAGGGCAGCAAAGTGTCTTAGCTCAGAGGACATGAATATGAGTGATAAAAAAATTAGATACCTCCACTGTGCTGATATTCTTATCCAGTGGATCTACGGAGGAGGTGGGGTTCACGGCCTCCAGCTCTCGCTCTTTCTCACTGATCCAAGATGAGAAGGCCTCTGATTCGCTGCTGAAGCGCTGCCACCACAAACACATCATCTCTAGCTGGACAACACTGGAAAACATGGAGAGGTTTTTTTTGTCAAATAAATGCATGTCTAAGTGTATGAATGTGTGTAAAATGAGTACGCACACTGACAGCCCCATTCAGTACACATTTTTTTTTTTTTAAGAGGGAATTAGAAAAAATGCTTGAAAAATCTGCACTGCCAGCTCCACTTCTATGTTACAATATTTAATTAAAGGGGCAGTAAGGATAGGTTTACTGTCATGTACTACTAAACTACTAAAATTACAATGGCATAGCTGCAGTAACATTTGCATAGTGAAGTTGTGTCTTTTCACTTGACTTTATTTCATTCGTGGAACAATTTAAGATGCTATTACCGAATCTGAAAATACTGTACATACGTCTTGTTGAGCTGGTCTTGAAGCTGTGTGACTGCTTCTCTGGTGGACTGAGCCTGCTGTAATAGAAGAGTCTGAGTTTTCGGGCTGAGTTGAATATCAGCTGCTTTCTCCAGAAGGAGATCAGCTTGCACAGAAAACTCCTCAACCCTGGTGAAAAGCTCCTGCAGATGGGAAAGAAGAAAACATACATTATGAACAAATACAAGACTTACAGAGTACGCATGCATGCAAACATAGTCAGAGACAAACACACAAACCTTGCTGTGCTCCAGTTCGATTTTTAGGGTATCCAGGCTGTTGAAAATGAGCTCTTTGTGCAGCTCATTGCTGGTATTGCTAATAAACCTCCAAACCATTTCTCTTTCCGTTTCAAAAGTCTGCCAGGAGCTCAGAGTGGCCTGCAGATGAACATATACAGGAATATTTATGCACGAATGTTTTTGTCTTTGTGCATAAATGTGTAAAAACCAAAAACAATGTGGTCTGTGCTCTGAAAATACTCTACAAATATTGGTCCCCAGAGACAGAACAGAGTTAGAGATGCTTCTTCCAGGAATAATTTATAGAAGGACCTGAAACTGTCAGAGCTGGTTATTTAGGGGGAATTTAAGGATCCAGGAAATAGTACTCTTCATCAATGTGACTGCTTCTGAATTTGCACTGAAATAGTTTTTTTATTACATATAACAAGATATTGCACTGTGTTCATTCATTTGTAGTGTATGAAAGTTGTTTGCTTGTTGTGACTTTAAATATTATTGTAACAATGTCTAAGCTGATTGCTTGGCCAGGTCACTCTTGAAAAGATATTAATCTCAATGAGACTTTCAATTGTTAAATAAAGGGGATAATATGCTCTACTCAATAGGAGAATGGACCATATGAGCATATGACCATAGGGCCAAAACATATTAAA
>JAPQRN010000017.1:20508610-20521141 GCA_037367275.1 Coranthus polyacanthus
TGTAAACACTGTTATTGGTGCATTCCTAGTAAGAAACATTACCCTTTTAAAATTTAATCTATACTGTGTTTAATTCTGGACACCAATTTAATAATTCAATATTGCATTCTTTGTGATACATTTTTAGTTGAAGGGCATTGTTTTTACTTGTTTGACTTTGAGGAAAAGGTCCCTCCATCGTCCATTCAAAAGAAGTAGCTGCTGCTTGAGATCGAGTGACACAGTTTCATCACACGTTTCAATAAGAAAATTCCCCGCATCGTTCATAGCTGCATGCTGCTCCATCCAGTGACTGAGATTCCTGAAAAACTCCTGGAAGAGAGACAGACTTGTTAAAAAAAAAAGACGCTGAGGCAGAGACAGAGAGAAATTAATAGTAACAAAAGAGCAACACAAAGAAACACAGTGAAAAGAAAGAAACAAAGACAGCTAATCAAACAAGAAACAAAGAAAGGCAACCAAAGAAAGAAACAAAGAGGGGACAATAAAAAACGGGGGTAATTAGCTGTCTAATCCTTGGTGGGGATGTGAATCTGAGGTAACCATGGCAATATGACAACTGGAATATCCTCTGTGGCTTGTTGTAAGTCATGGAGATCATTTGATACTTGAGTGGAGACTGTTAATAGGATTCCACTTAGAGGTCTAAATGCTTGAAATTGGGCTGATGTAGACTTGACTGCTACTACTCCAAGCTATATAGTCTATAAAATAAATCAGGTAAGAGCCGACTCGCAATGTGCACAGAAAACCATGAAGTGGCTACATGGTTTGGTTTCCTAAACGAAGAAAAATCCTACCCGTTTTATGTTCTCTGGCTGGCTCAGGGCTGCCTCTGCATCCTCCAGCCAGGCCTGTAAGGAGGCCACAGTGGAGCTGTACCTCTCCCAGTTGGACAGCACCTCCTCCAGCATGCTCCGCACACTGCGCACTTCCATGGACAGACTCCTCCACTGGGTCACCACCTCCCGCATGAACCTGCGCACCCCCAGCTCTCCCTCATCCACTGGAAGAGAAATATTTCAATAATAGCTAGAAGGGAACACAGATCACACAGACCTCCACCAAGGCCAGCAGTCCATTCTTCTTCTCGCTCCATAATATGATTAGACCCCAAATAATAATGAAATAATGTTTGTCGTCTTTTTATGTTTGTGCCACTGGCTAATGTAACTGACTATTACCATGGTAACAAAGGTCTAATTTGTGAGTTGGTGCCAATTTAGTGGTTAGATTTTTATTTCTTATTTAAATGAAAAGTATGTATTTTCTACCATTAGGCATCTGTCAATCAAAACAACAGCAGACAATGTCAACTGCTGCACATTACAGATCCACCACTTCTGCTACCTTTCACAATAAAAGCCCTAAACATATGTACCGGGTTACTGAACCGAGTCACTCAGAGTATTTCATTAAGAGGTAATTGAATAAAATAACTTCAGCCACATTATGTTTAGTGATGTATTTTCATGTTATGCCATTTCATTCTAATTGAAATAGCCGCAAGTAACATTAAACCTTAATGCTAACATAAGGGATATAGCACCATCAACAGACAACCAAATGAAATGTACTGTTACAGTGAATAAAGTACAGATTTCTCTAAATTTGGACTTTGTTGGATATATACTGATATATTTTAACTGTTACTGTCCTAAGTCAGCCTGGGGTACTCTTGTGTTAAAAAAAGAAAGTGTAAAACAATCTTTTATCTTTTTTTATGGATCTGCTCCAAAATTTAACGGGTTCATTCCTGGCATAATTCTACAGACAGACAGACAGTAATGTCAGAAATGGTAATGACAGCAACAGCGATATTTCAATATTTGTACAAGTGGTGCTGTGGCTTAGTCATACTGATCAGCTTTATTAAACAACGCTTGTCAATTTCTGTTGAGATCCAACGGGGACACAGAGCAGATGGTGCACAAACATAAAGCACCAGAAGGATAGCACATAAAGGCTGATAGAGCTACATGCTGCCACAGACAACTATCTGACCTCAAAAACTTGAGAAGATGAATTATCTCTGCTTTTGTCCTCCTTTTTTTTGGTACAAAGCCTCCTATATCACAAACCCTCTATCACAACAGAAAAACTGTGGTTATTCAGACATAAATCCAGAAACTATTATCCAGTCTGTTCAAAATAGCATATTATGACATATCAACCCTTTATCCACCTGTCAGCTTTACAAAGGATTCAATCTGAGTCCAGTGTGCAAGTACCACCTGGCATCACAAAAGTATGGTGGTAAGGGAGGGGCACTTTATTCATGGGGTCGACCAATCGAGTCTCAGGTGTCCTGATTTCTCGCCCCACCTCGCTTCTCTGCTCTGCATACCCTAAAGCAGAGCAATGCTGAAACTTAATGAAACCAACAAGCTTGCTCAGTTTGCGCCCAGAGACCTGCAGAAGTGGAGCAGCCCCTAACTAGCAAATGGGGTCGTATTCCCCACTGAGAGCTGGGAGTGGAGGAACCTCATTTAGCTGTAGCCTGCAGACTCTCCCCTCTACCAAACTGTGAAACCAGACAGGGGCAGACTGAGCTGCTGGAAGAGGCAGTCTGATTGGTTATTGAGTTGTTGACTTGACAGGGGAAAGTAAAGTTGAGATATAACGAGACATTTGCTGTCAGAGAAAAGACGTTTTTCCTCAACATCCAAAGCACAATGAACTAATCAGATCTTTAATAGATACACATTATATTTAGCAAATTTTACAGATGGCTGCTCCAGGAGGATTAAAGGTGGAGTAAGCGATTCCTGAGAAAGATTGTTTATAAACACATCCCTTTCTTCAGAGCTCCTTCAGAAGCTCTTCCCCGAAATTTCAAATTCCCCGTCCTGTGAATGAGGACGAATGCCCAGCTAGTCAACAACAGGAGGCATCAATGGCATCTCTGACATCTCTGACAAAAACGTGATGACAACCAATACAAACTAATTCATGATGACAAATGCTACGGTGAAAATCTGTTGACATTTTCCTCAACAAATAAAAATGAGATAAACATGTTAGGGAGGAATGATTTGGGAAGAAATCTAATCAGAACGTATCTCTCTGTGTGGTAGGGAGGGCAGAAGCACAACATTGAATATATTCAGCAGGACATTAACTAGTATACACTCGCTACACTCATAATAACATTTTAAAAGATGATTGCTCCTGGAATACATGAGTACAAAAGTTTGTGATTTTTATAGAAATGCTTAAGTAATGCATTGCACTTTAAATGACGTCAGTGGACACACAGAACAGATGGCTAGTGGGCCACGAGGAGACATTCGCTGAGTTTGACAGAAAGTGTGTCGTATGAGAATCACTTACTCCGCCTTTAAATACTGTAATTTACAGTTTTAATCAACGTTAAATTGATTTTCTCTGCACATTCTCACCTGAGCTGTCAGTGTTGACGTAGGCCTCACCAGCACGTTTCAGCGACTGGAACAATGCCTCATAATTTTCAAAAAAATGCTGCTTCTCCACAAATGACTGATAAAAACAGAATTCAGAGAATTACATCAAAGCAACAGTGTTGATAGTTTTAATCAAATTGTATTACAAATATGCAGTCCACAGTTTTTCTTTGAATTCAGACATATAGATATATATATATATATGTATATCCAAAGCATTAAAATATTTTAGCTACTTAGTTTAACTTGTCAAACCTGCATAAGGACACTTCAGATTCAGTTAACATTTGAAGACATTAAGTATGGAGTAAATCACAGCTTGAACTTACAACATAGTTGTGGAGCATCAGTTCCACAGTCTCTTGTCGACCGTATTTGATGATCCAGGATTTGAGCCTGGACTCGGCTAATGTGAGGAAGGCCTGCATTTGGTGCTGGTTCTCTAGGAATTCCATCTTAGCCAGATGGACGCTGGAGGATGTGGAGACAAAGTTCATCCTAAAAAAGAGTTTACACGTGATATTAGAAGGGCTGTAAGAAAATATCAATACACTTGAGTATTGTGAAATTATGTCTTGTGACAGTGTTATCAATTTTCATTTAATATACATGGCAGACAGTTTATTTTGTGTTGTGTTTAAACTCCCAACAGGTAGAGAGCAGCGTTGTCATTTGGCTTTTCCACTCCAACGTAACCACAGTCTATGTTAACAACATGAACTACAACAGGAAAAAGCAAAAGGGCCCCCCTTAATGTTAGTATTAGCAAACCTAGCAGACTAGTAACATTACCACTATGACAGCTTTTCATAAATTTAGGTTTTAATAAAATCTAAATATATTGCTTTGCGGAGAATACTGCAATATATGGTATTGTAACCATAGTATCGACCTTTTCAGAAGAAGAGCAGAATGTGAAAGCATGTGAAATGTGAAAGCTTTTTTTTATATACCTTTCAGCCATGTCTTGGAGCTGGTCTGGGGGCACAGGGACTCCATCAACGCTTCTGTCTTTATGGATCCTCTGAAAGACCTGCTGGTGACTCTCCAGACTCTTCAAGACATCCTTCGCCGAGTAAATACAGACAAAGCATGAATATAAAAACATGAATGTTGCCCTGCTTTTGTTGTCTGCCGTGAGGATCTGCTATGTATATCCCCATGCTGACCTTGTGCTGCTCCAGAGCTCTGTGAACAATGTTAGCTGTCTCATCATGTGCCTGCTGCACAATGATCTCGTGTCGCAGGGCTCCTTCAGCCTGGTGCAGCCATGTTCCCACCATATCCAGAGGAGCGGGCAGAGACCTGTCCAGCTGCAGATGCCAGTCCAGGAGCTGAGATGCAGAAAATGGTTATTGAGGAGTCAAACAGAGACTCATAGTGAGTGTCCAGCTCACTGCAAATCACAGAAAACCTCCTTTGGTGCTCCAATGAAAGCTCAAAAGTGACAACACATTTTAGCGCCCACCACTCAAGTGTTATTTTCACGTTTCACAGGATCGAACATGCAACTTTTACAAGTACAATGAGAAAACTTGAAGTCATCACAGCACATAAACTCAAAACAGACTTTTAAGAGAGTAGATCACATCTAGTGTCTGAATGTTAAACTTTTCAAATAAATAATATTTCAGGGAGGTAGAGGAGATGTCCATTTCTAACATGGTTATTTTCCATTTTTGTTGAAACACTAAATTAGACACACATTATTATTTGAAGCAAACTAACTTGACTGGAACGGATCTTTAATAATCGATACACAATTGATAGTCAACTGTGTCCTGCCACTTTGAAATGTCATTATTGCAACCTTTATAATAGAATAATCGATAATGAGAATGAGAATAATGGCTTCCTGTTTCCCTCACCCTGTTGGAAACTCTTTCCCAGGCCTGTTTGACCAAAGCCTGATCCACAGTCAGCATCCCGTCCTTCTGAGTGGACTGCAAAGCTCCCTCCACCTGCTTCCTCCTCATCTCCAACTGAACGCGCAGACTCTTGAATAACTGAAAGAGGAAAAAAAAAAAACGTGAAATCAGATTATAATCTCATGCGAAGCTCTGTACATAATCTTGAAGTTACAGCACAGAGACATCAGGACAAGTGTTCTCTCAGAGGTCACACTTTTCTTCCTGCAGGTGCCTCATCAAACCCTCATGAAAACTGAGGCTAATTGCCGCTGAATCCCTCTCTCTGGCTTTATATTCTCAGACTCGCCTGAAAAATGCGAAATGAAAATAGGGATATCCCGCATGCTGCTGAATATGGAATGTATCCCGAGGCTTGGTGGAATAAGCCAGATTGACTGAAAATATGACTGCTGCTGTCTGATCCCCACAGTGTAATGCCACTGATTAAGCTAATAATAGGAGCGTCTGTGCCCAGTGTGCCCAGTTTAAGCCCCACACAGACACACAGACAGACACACACTAACCTGGTACTGCTGAGCGAGATTGCCCTCAGTCTCCTGGGCCTGTATCGCGTCTCTCTCCAGCTGGTCGAGCCACATTTTGAGCTCCCTCAGGCTCTTTCGTTGCTCTCTCTAGGAGGCCAGGATAGTGGAGCCGAGGAAGGGTGAACAACGGGAGGGAGGGGGGACGGACATGGAAATTGGGAAGTGCAAAGGGGAAATGAAAAACAAAGAAAAGACAGGGCATGCGAGGAGGGAAGGGTTTAAGAAAAAGGGGGAAAACAGAGAGAAAAAGATTTACCAGGGAGACGTTTGAGGGATTGATTAAAGAATAGAGGAAAAGGCTGAACGAGGGGGCAGCGCGTGTGCTGTTAAACATGTGTTTTCCTAATCCTCAGCGTCTCCCTGTAGGACAAAACGTCAAAAACCCACAGCTGCCAAAAACACTCAGCTTAAACAGGGTACTTTGTCTAAGACCCCCTACTAACATTTCAATGGATTTTAAGTAACCATGACGATAATACTATGGTGCTAAAAAGCTTGTGTGATAGTCTATTCAGTCTGAGAGGTGTTCATTCTCAGGCTATTCAGATTTTCCCGTCACACTGACTGTTGAAGGGAGCCCAGTCTCAAACTTTATTCCTTCTGACAGCTTAAAACATGAAAATAGATTACACTAAATCAAATCGTGAGCAGACTATTACCTGCTAAAATGTGCTCAGTTTCCCTACATTTCCTTTATAATAGCGCCGCAGTGTGAGAACATAAGTCAATTTAAATATCATGCAAAAATCATTGCTTATAATTTATTTCATTTATGTAGTGTACATTTGTAAAGTGCACAGTATGTAATTTCTGCTACTAAGGGTCTCCCAATCAAGACTATAATAAAAGACATAGAAGAAGATGTCATGAAGTAGCATGGGATCATGGGAACCAGAAGCATTTTCTCTGGCAGATGAGTCTGGCGTCATTCAAACTGATTTCCACTCGGTCCAGATCAGATATGGGGTGGGTTGGAATCAGATGTGTTTGCTGAACTTCTGACAGGGTTTGGTGAGTTTAATTTACCAGCTGACTCAATGTCCCATGTTTTGTTTCTCTGATTGGTTGTAGATCTATCCAACTGTGTCCAGAGGCATTTTGGTCCATGTCTGGTCTGATAACACCCCTTAGAAATCAAAGCTGAACTGAGAAGTCTCAGACTAATTCTCATTGGGATCAGGCTTGTTTTCACCACTATGTTTGCTGGAAATCTATCCGATGTAACTCAGGTAGAAATCATGTTTACAGATTGAGGTAATGTATTAAAGTTTTGCTCACATTATGTTTAGTGACGTATATTCACATTATGCCATTTCATTCTAATGAAATAGTATATTAGTAACAGAGAGTTGACCACACTGACAGGCGACTGAATAAAACAGGCTGTTACAGTGAATAAAATTACGTATTTCACTGGATTTTAACATTTGTTAGAAACGTTTGATACAACGTAAGTACACAAGTTGACAAAATCTTTAACGTAGTCCCAGCCAATTTGAGATATTTTGATGTTGAAATGTTACATATTATAGCTTTAATATAGTGAGTGGGTCAGGCAGAGAGTTGCATTAGACATGGGAGCACATACTTTTTTTCTATTGTGTGACAGTGTCATTTAACTTCTTTTCATTAAACATTTTTTTTGTGTGTTGAATTACATCTCCAGTTATTGTTGTCAGACTGTAGGGCCTCCAGCTGGTTTGTGGCATTTAGGCTGAATGCAACTACTTTTCACAAAAAAAATGTTTATTTTTCCCTGTATTTAATTATAACACAAGGGCCAATTGACCTTCATTCAGTGATTAAAATAAATATATTAAGGACAAATACAGTCCAAAACTATATTCAAACAACAAAGCAAGTGAGAAACACACCAACTAAAAAACACCTAACCAATGTTGTGAAACGCAACACAGAAAGAAAGTGGTTTGCGCAGCTTTCCAGCACATTATAGCTCCTGACGCTGTTAACCTTAAAAACAGGAAACCTCTATTCACAAGCTTTCTATCAAATACGCTGTGTCAATGCACACTGCCAGTGCCAGAGGCTTTCATTGTCATGCTAATGGAAAAAAAGGAGCCATAGCACTAGGTGGTAACATTAATAAATGGTAATATCACATCTTATTATACTGGACTTCCTTTTGTTATCATGGCACAGAAACCCTGCGGCAGGAATATCACATCAGGTAAGATAAAGAGGCAATATTAGCATATAGGCGCTATTTTGACATAGAAAAACAATGTTTAATCTCTCTGATACACTGTATAGCAGACAGCGATACTGTACTGTAATTCGATAGAAGAGCTAGAAAAATAAGCATTAATCAAATTTATATGGAAACCATGAATGTGCATGGGGGCTAATTGCATTGGGAAAATGATGGAAAACCTGCCCCTGGGACCTTAAGTTGCTACATAAACCTACCTCCAACATTTCCTCTATATGGCGAGGAGTAAGGCCATGCTGTGGGACAGAGGCCAGCACAACAACCACAGGAAAGCAGTCACCACACAATAACACCAGAGAGGAAAAAAAGACAAGGAGAGATACGAAGACAGAGAGATGTGCATGAAAGAAAGACATAAAACAACAGACAAGACAGTGCCTGGCCTGAGTCGCATTACTGATTGTTTTAACCTGTTTTGAATAGCAGGTAGGTGGAGGTTACACCATCAGAATATTTTAGCAGCATTAGGTAAATTTGTCAACTTTGACTTTTCTGCAATTGTTCTAACGCTTATAGTCCACGAAGGAAAACTCACCCACCCAGAAAATAGGCTAAAACAAGCAGAAAAAACCTTTAACACTAACTAAACAAAGACAAAATGTTGTCAATCTACAAAATGTCACGGCTGAAGGTTGACACACTAACTGTGACATCTGAAGAGAAAGACAAAACATGTAGGATGCAGAAAGAAAGAGGAAAGTGAAAGGCGTGTCAAAAATGAGACGAATCTGACAGCTGTTACCTCGTCTTCTGGCTGTCCGTCTGAGTCGCTCTGCTTTCGGTCGGGATGATGCTTCAGAAACTGGGCGACGTATGTCATGATGGATTTCTCATCTGGCTTGTCCACATCAACATCTGAGGAGAAAACAAAATGAATGCAATGAGACAATGTTTCAAACTTATCGAACACTAAATTCAAGTCATTGTCTTCTTTTTGCAGGTTTGATTTATATCAGGTCAGAAACAGACAACTGGTCCTGTAGAAATGAAAACAACCTTCTGTGCTTCAGATCAGTGTCCAAGTTTGAAGGTTGCTCCACGCTGAATTCCATGGCCTAATGGACCTTAATTATACTGATGTCAAGCTTGATTTGTCAGAGTTCATTCTGAAGGGCAGGCATGAAAGGGCCACAGATGGTATTAGACTGCATCACAGAGGCGCAAATCTGAATAAATATCAATCATTATACTATTATTGTATGTTCATATTCAAAAAGTAACTAGATTTTGAGAAGCCACTGATTTAAATGGAGTCTAGGAAGATAAGTCATATATTTGAATGAGCAACATAAAGGCCACTTGTTTTCCATTCATGTGGCAAAACAAAAAAGACAAGCTAATACAAGGGTAAATGAATTCCACGATGTTGTGAGTATGTGGCTGGTTATTAGGTCCCCTACAAAGATGCTTTTCAAATGACATTTGCTGCATTTTTTATCTACTTAATCATAACAAAATCTCTCTGCCAGGAAATGTTATTCACCTTCTGGGTCAAGAAGCTGAGGAATGCCCAACTCAGTCTCTGCCAATAAGAAGGCTTCCTGCAGATTTTCTTGGTTGGGCCGCCTCCATACACGCTCCATGTCGACTAGATTGGGCCGAAGGGAGTGGATAACTGCAAAGAATGCTAAACCAGTGCGCCAGCTGGGGCCAAAGTCCTTCACCTCAATCCCCAGACGTCTACAAAGGACAGAACATCACAACATCCGAAGGGTTTAAAAGGTTTACAAATTAGGCAAGAAAGAGGGGAAAGGATCTTTTATCAACCGGGGGCCGGTTTCATAAAGACAGACCCTGGCTAAAGCTTAGATCTAACTAATAGTCTCCAGATAGATGTCTAATTGTATCTGTTACACAAAGCTGTTTAAATTTTGACTCTCTTAAGTAGGACTAATATGCTCTGAATTCTGGCTAAATTAAGACTAAAAAAAAAAACTAAACAACATGGCTGATCACGCCACCACTTCAGAACAATCAGATCAGTTCACTCCAGCAGAACACTTCAACTTTCCAGAAGAATGTTAACAATTGCAATACATTTTACTGGGAAAAATCGGTAAATAAAAAAATACGGTATTTTTTTTAGGTAATCTGGAAAAAATAATGTCTGAAAACTTGTTTTTAGGAATTAATAGCCTTGTGTGAAAAAGTGTTTTCACATTGTAAATGAATAGAACCATAGTTTGGTTTGATCTGGACCGAGACCACCTCTTTTGGCTCGACTAAAGGGTGGCTGTTCAGTCTGCACCATGGTTCGGGGGAGGTTTAACACATGCAGATTTGTTTCGTTTGGTCTGTAAATCCATTAGACTAATCTGAGAGAAAACTGAGACTGCTCTAAGAGTACAGACTAAAATCTAGTTTAAAACATCTTTATGAAACCAACCATAGTGTTTTTTTCTCATTCTAAGGGAAGCTACGTACTTGGTGGCGGTCTGCTGGACCCATCTCAGTAGGGCCTTTCTGGCTCCGCCCTGCAGAGGTGGGAGGGGCTTCCTTTTGACAGGTGGGCTGGTGGTCTCAGTGCTGCTGGTGGAACTGTCCAGTGAGGACGTGCTGCTGGACAGGGCCTGAAGTGCTGGTAGACTACTGGTTAGCTCCTCAATCTATAGGGAGCAGGAGATCAGGAAAGGTCAGGGCACAATACCTCCTCATGATGCAATTTGTTCATGGAGCTTCGTGGTAGTTGAGGCAGGGACAGAGTCAAATCACATGATGGGTCACATGATGAGTCCCTTTCTGTCTGATCGTTCACGGCTTCAGTGTGTCCCCCTTTATATCTGAGGCAGCGCTCATTTATTTGAACTGCTCTTTGCACACCACATCACTCCTAAACTGGCCAACTACAGATCGGAAAAACATCTCCTCCACCTCCAGACCCTCCTCCTCCTCCCCCTGCATTAATAAGGTAGTTTTCTTTGTTTATGTTGTGTTCATTGACTTAAATGTTGTGAATCTCTGGTGGGGGGGTCATGTTTGCTCATACTGTTCCACAATATCTCACGCAGAAACACAAATGTATGTCATTCTGTAATAAATGGTTAAACTGATGTAAGTGTCCTCCCTGAAAAACAGTTGCATGATGCTGCCGGAGGAGAAGCATGATGGTAGAGATCTGTAATTTACAGCAGTAGTTTTTTCATCTAACTCTTCCTGATTCTGGAAAAATATGTATATGAAAGAATCACAAAATGTACTAGGCCATACTTTGGCTCATGAAAGATGGGCAATTGTTGAAGATTTATTGGCAAGCAAACATAATCTACTTCTCAGTTTCTTCTCTTCTGCTGGCAAACTCACAACTCAGAAAATCCGTAAACATCACTGTGAATAAAATACATCAATATGACAGTAATTGAATAAGTACATTTCACTGAGTTGTACATTTCCTTTATTTAATTTCATATGTTTGCCAGATTGTGTAATGTGCTGATGTTGCTAAGAAACTGTAGCATTTTGATTGAGTTCTTGTTGATCTGTGCGCGTCTGAAATGCCCGAGGAAGCAGCTGTTCCGTGTCAGTGCGTTTGAAGACTGATATTCCCACGTTAGATTTTTGTTCAGTTAAAATTGTTTAGCGTGTTTTGTTAGCTTGAAGAAAAAAACGCTTCAAGTTTTCTGCTTCACTGATGTCCTGCCATTTACACTCTTTCGTTCTTTTAGGCTCTTGCTACCTTGAAAATGTCCGATTAAAATGAATGTGTATGTATGTATGTATATGGACATTTGTATTCATTGTCAAACTTTAAGCCTTGTAGTGAGATATTAGCTAACCAGAATAACTAAACGTTGTGTTCCCTTGCTTTCCCTTGCTGCTTCATTCATATATATCAGAGAGAGGCTTTTGGAAATATTTACAACTGCTGTTACTCTGAGACTGTTTAGACCAAGCGCATCATATTTGCAACAAATATGGCCACATTTGTCCTCTTTCATACAGTCTGACTCCCAAAGCCCGGTGACTTACAGAATTTGAACTATGAGCCTCAAAGTGACAGGAGTCCCATCCAACTGCCCCATTAAACCCAATAATAAATCAGAACAGACATTTCTGTTGAAATCCAGAAAAACACCCTTTTCTACATCGCTGTTTTTCGCACATTTTCTGCTAAACTTACGTAAAATTCGTATGAGCACATTCAGACAAGTCTCAAGTCCCTCATGGTGCAATGATTTTGGTGATGTGAGGTACCGCCTGCGACTGAGAAACCTCTGATTGAGGGGTACCCTAAGCCACGTTTCAGTCACTGTCAGAGAGCAGGCACATTGAAAAATTTTCCACCCAAATTTTCTAGCGCTTTATGTACTGTTGTTCTTGTATTTTATGTGTTCTTAAGAAGAGTGTTGTTGTGAAAGAAAGAAAGAAAGAAAGAAAGAAAGAAAGAAAGAAAGAAAGAAAGAAAGAAAGAAAGAAAGAAAGAAAGA
>JAPQRN010000017.1:20521241-20538099 GCA_037367275.1 Coranthus polyacanthus
AGAAAGAAAGAAAGAAAGAAAGAAAGAAAGAAAGAAAGAAAGAAAGAAAGAAAGAAAGAAAGAAAGAAAGAATATTTAACTGAAAAACTGTCACCTGGAAATAGAGGATGATTGTCCACATCAACCCCAGTACAATCGATGGCCTTCCATCCACAATGTCTGTGGAATTGATGTTGACTAGTTTGATCTGTGTCAACACAATACATCCAGAATTATAACGGGATATCATTTCAGTTTACAATCAATTCCAATTTCCTTTCTTTAATCTCATACATATAGATTAAGTACACATCATTTCCCTCAGTCTTGTAATTCAGTCTCACAAGATAAACAATATATATGAATAACCCTCATCACTACTGGATGCAGAGAATCCTACCCTGACATTATCTATTCTATGTCCAGTATAAACCAGTGCAGCGGTTATGAATACTGACCGGAGATCCTCGGTAGGCAGACTGGAAGCAGATAAGAAAAAATCAGAGCGGGAGAAGAGAGAGGAGACATATTTATAGATACTGTAGATGTGTTTGATTGAAAGGGGATGCCTCATTTACTGTGAGATGGCAGATACTGTGTCTAGCATCTCTGAGGTGAGATAACTTGAGTGTTTGGCTGAGAGAAGAGATATATCATCACCACACAGGCAAGAGGGATTATATCCAACAGAGATGGACAGAGAGAGAGGTGAGAGAGCGAGGCAGAGATGCACATGAAGAGGCAGAGAAAAAGGCTCTACATTGATAAAGTACTCCATATTATCACACACAGGGTTATATTACTGAGGCACCCCAGCACAACAGGTCATCATATGGTAATACACGCCACTCCGAATACATGAACAAGCATGGAGGAGGAGATTGAGGGCAGACACGGGCAGCAGGGGATAGCGGCCGATAAGAATACATGCAATATATGGTTTTATATTAGAAAGGACGGCAGGTCATCCCGGGTCTTCCACACAGCAGCGTGAGACTGGGATGGATGATGAAGTGTTTTGACTTAAATAAGGGCAGATTTAAATAACACTAAAAACAAACTTAGGCAACATATCATCCAACAAAAGGTTGGTTTCACGCACACAGGACTACACAAAAAATACGGCACCAATCTGAAACTTGGTCGAAAGGTGGGGCATGAACCAAATTTTGGAGCACAGTCATAAAAAGGGGCAGATCCTGTAATTGTTTTACTTTTTCTAACATTGTAAGACAAGGTTTTTGGCTGAATTCAGGACTGTGGAGTCTAGGGGGAGGCATGCACTAGTTTACATTAATAAAGATGTCATTTTACATTATTTTCTGTCAATATACATTCTAACCAATCTGTTAAAAATAGACGTTGCAGCCCAGTTGACATTATAGTTCAAACCTGTCAAATCCAATGCATATGTTACATGTTACAGGTTACATTTGACATTTTACAAATATGATTGATTAACCAGTCGATGTGATGCAACCGCTAGCTCATCTTTGTTTTCTATGACACAGACACAAGACATAAGCATGTATCAGACATAAAGCGACTGAGCCTCGAAGGCAAAAATGTAAATACAGTCTAGACGTACATCAGATTTACACACAGAGCATATTTACATTTAATTTTCTACTCACAGACACTCACGCACACACACACATATATATACAGCAGAGTGCCCACTGACGTCTCATCTCCTGACTGCAGATTACTGGTGTGGGATTTATGGTTTAACCCTGTCACACTTGAGGAAGACAAATCAACGTCCCTGCAGACACCAGCTCATTCTTATGGCTTTATTTATGTATATCCAAGGACGAGCTGGGGGAAGCTTTGAGTATGTTTTACTAATCTTAAAAAAGGACAGTTGATTGTTTTGAGTTTTGTATTTCTGCCAGTGAAGACAGACTTGGGTATGTTTGTAGTATTATATTGAAGTTACAGTAAATCAACAGATGAGCGAGGGGAAAACCGAAGCATGCCGAGGTATATTAAAGCCTGTGTTCATGTTTATATTTACTATAAACCCCCTGCAGACTTTTATAGAGATATAGAGAAACAAAGCACACTGGTATGAGGATGAAGGAGGGAAATGGGAAGGCGAGACGCAGGGAGAAAGGGGAAGCAGGTCACATAAGGTCAGGATGCAACGTTTGCACCCACAGGGCACCAGCTGAACAGAGGGGGAGCAGCAGGAGGGGTAAGAAAAAAAAAAACATAAAAAGACGGCGCTGAACTCTTACCTTTCTACCCTCAAGGAAGTTGAGAGCTGTACCGATGTTGGCGACCCAGTGGATCCGCTTTAGCTTCTTGCCCTGCTCACATGGCTGGAAGGAAAAGGGAGAACAATGGAGATGGTTAAGAAGAAAAAGACACAAAGAGGCAAAGAAATAGATAGTGTGGATAAAATAAAATGATGCTTTATAAAACAGATACGTTATTTGAAATGCTACTTCCTTCTAAATATGAACTGTTTTGGAATTTGGGGCATTTAGAGACATAAAGACGTTATAAAAAAAGTAAAAAGAAAAAAAAAAAAGGGCAATACATTCAGACATAGAATATGGAAACAGGAGTAAAGTGAGTAGGACAAAGACTCCCAATCATAGCTAAACAAAAACAGTCAGATCAATAGGACATAGACAGCTTAGACCTAAGGCGATATTGGCCAAGTAAGATCCTTAAGCTGCCTTTGTCTGTGCTGTGTGTTTGTGAACTCTGATGTGTCCTTGTTAATCAGAGCTTTTCTATTCACTTCCAACATCCTAATAAAACAAATCAATGAGCATTTCCATGTAAGAACGCTCATTCCACATGCACATACTCCATAGCTCCTTTGAGACTGTCAGAAACACTTATAGCAGCAGCATTGACTGTTACTATATAAATAAACAGTCACTGAATTTCTTTGTTACGGAGTTTGACCAGTCAGCGCAACGTGATCGAGTTCAAATTTAATCCACCAAGATCAGAGGATATGAAGTGTTTGAAGTATGCGGCCAAATCACATGCTGTAGAAATGACCATGAGACTCACCAGTTTCTGTCCAGAAAGGACTTCCAGCAGGGCCAACAGCATCACACCATCCTTGATGTCCTCAAACAGGTCTGTCACAACCAGAGGGGGGACACGCTGCGAGGACAAACAACACATAAGTCTTATTGGGAAATAAGAAGTTTTGATTTGAATCATCATCATGTTAAATAAAGCAAAATGGAAATGGTTTCAGGTGCACTGTGGACATGGTAAAGTTTTGGCTTTTGATATTTATTTTCATTTATTTGTTTTTGGTCATTTTGTGCCTTTATTTATCATATTTATTTATTTAACTCTTATTCAACCAGGAAGTGCCTTAAGAGTAAAATCCTTTTTAGTACTACTCGACCATGTGTAGCTCCATTTATTTATTTTGCTTTGTTTGCTGTTGAATTTTTCTTTTGTATTGACCATTTATCATCTGTCGGCTGATTAGACTGAAGCATAATTCCTTGCTTACATAAACGTTGCATACCATGGACTCAAACAAAGGCTTCTCAGTTTTCCTGGAATGCAAAGATTTGGGATTTTAGTCTTAATAGTTCTTGCAATGTACACGAAACTCTGAGGCAAGAAGTGTTTTTTATCCCACCCAAAGTAGTTGAGTTTATACGGAAAGGAGAATATAATAAATACAGTATGTTACACTGTATGACGTTAATTTAAACTTGTGAAACACGGATAAAGGAAATCCTCATATAAAAAGGTACTTGAAGCTCAAAAAGAGTTTGGCTGTGCAGCGTGTTATTGACAGATGGAGTCGGCCAAAAGCAGCGGCTCAGCAGGCTCTGAATGGGGTCTTCAAATCCTAAAATATGCTGATGATTTCAAACTGCATCCTTCTCATTGACTTTCTTCCATGACCTGACACAGACTTTCAGACTCAGGGAAATCCACATATCTCTGTTTCTCGCCGACGCCACATCAAGGATTTCTCTTAAAGCACAGTCACATGCTGGGGCTGAGGGGAGGTTTAGGGGGGGGGGAGCAGATGAGTGCGGCATTCACAGGGAGATTAGCGACGAATGGAGTGAGGGAGAACGAGAGAGGAGAGGAGAGGCGGAAGAGGAGATGTGTGCGCGAGTGTGCATTAGCACGTGCAAATGAATGAGAGTGAGTGTGTGTATGTGTGTGTGGTTTAAAAGAAAAAAACATCCAACATTGTGGAAATGCAAGAAGGGTATAATTGAGCAGAAAGAGTGGCAGCGAAAAAGATGATAGCAGGCAGCGAGAGAAGGGACACTAACCTCACGTCTTTCAAAATTAATTAGCAAATACAGTAGCTCTTCTCACTAATTCCTCTTCTAATGTCATTTTATGGCTTTGGATATTAGAATATTTAGACAGCACTTGTGCCCGTATCATAAAGTGACAGAAGAAACACTTATAGAATCCTTGCAAAGGGATAAATTACACCATGTGCTAATTGAAGTTAAATTTACCTATTTGTTCATTATAATCCCAAAGCTAATGAGGACGTTTCTGGCTAATTACAAAATAAGAAAGTAATATTCACTTCCTCTGCTCAGACACGAGCTAAAAAGAAAAAAATAAATCAAGGGCTTAATGAGCTAATTACATATGAGTGTCTGGGCTATAATTGATTGTGAGCAGAGGAGTTTGAGGATGTGCGTCTGTCTGTGCTCTCATGTTATTCCCCTGGTGCGCTCGACTCGGTGGATTCCAAAAGATCAACAGCATGAAAGACGGAGGGACGGGCAGAAACAAAGAGAAAACTGAAGGGCTTCATCCTGAACTGCAATACACCCAGTATTGAGGAGCAGCTGATGAAAGGTGTCTATTGTGCAAGGCTTTTGAAGGCATTATAAATGCAACTGTAGTGTCTTTTTGTATAACACAGTATACACTTTTTTTAGTCACACAAGTCAAACATTGTAGCCTCTGCATCTAATCGGCTTCATTTACTGATCTTTGCTGGGAACTAAAACCACAAAAGGCAAAAACACTATATTAAGAGCAAAACTGAAAGGCTAGCAATAGGATGGAAGTAACGAGTTATACTTTCTTTACTTCAACAAAGTAGATTTTTTGTGTATACTTTGTTGTATTTGTTTATATTAGGGCTGTATGATTTGATGAAAAATTCATGTTGTGATTATTGTGGACGATACTATAATTTGCAATTGTGAATTAGTTATCGAGGAAAATGCAAATTCCTGATAATTTTGACATGAATGTTTTGAAAAAAAAGAAGGGATTTTCATTTTGCATTTTTATACAGAACCTCTCTTTTATCTCCACATGCACACTGGACTGGCTAACATTAAACGTAAATGTTAGCTTAATACAGGGTATTACATATGACACCAGTGACAGGAGACAAAATAACATTACAGTGAATAAATTACAGATTTTTCCAAATTTGAACATCACAGGGAAAACTTGCCATTATTATTAAGTACATAAGTCAACCAGGTCTAGTCGATTTTAGATATTTTAATCTGAAAATGCTACAAACTGTGGATTTAAGTTCAAATTCACCACAGTGACAGTACTTGTACTTGAGTAAAATAATTTAGTATTCCTTACACCGTGAGGTTAGTTGGAAGAAAAACAGAGAGCAGTGCTGTTGCTGAAGGCACACACCATGTACTATGATGTTCTGGGTTTCAACAGTGTGCATGGTGCATGTCATCCGCTCAATCTCCCCTCTCCCACTCCCCCAAAAAGAAAGAAGTGGGTGGGAGTCGAGAAGTTAACCACTGAGAGAGGAGTGGGGAGCTTCACTTTACTGTAATCTCTAAGAACACTTGGTTCACTGATTACTGCACTAAAGCTGGAAAAACGCTTGAGAGACGATGAGACCTCTGCCGCTCGCATCGGCCACTCTGTAATTAAGCTTTAACCTTCTCAGAAAGGATTTGTCAAAATGGAAACTTGGGGCTCTCTTGCTCAATTCTCCCCCCTTGTCACTCCACTGCCACACAGGGTGCAACTTGAAAGCCTGCTGCTTATTTGAGAACCAAAACTATTAATTTGTCGGCAAAATTTAGAGGCATGCAATATTAATAAAACCCTCTATTTAAATATGAGAAACAACCTGCTCAGTGCTGCTTTGCTGCCCTCCAACAGTTTTTACTTTTGGTCTAAACCCTGCGACTTAATCTGATGAACTGCTCTGAATAAAGAAAGTCATTAATCTTCTGTATAAATTACCAGTTCTTTTTCATAGAAACTCTTTGTCAGAGCTCATAAGACTTCTTTTGTTATACCTGTGGAGTGGAAAAGTGAGGGGGAGGAGCGGCAGGAAGCCCTCACGCCATGTCTCAACTCACCTAACGATTAATCACATACCTTTAGGCGCTAAATTAAAGACTTGTGATAACTGGAGTGTCCTAATCATCTGCATAGCCAAGGGCAGGATCTATCCCTCCGAGAGCAAAGCTAAACCAACTGTTAAAGCTTTTTCTTTCCCTTTTATCCCTCTGTCTGTCTGTCTCACATTTTTTTTTGCCAAATGTGCCTCTGTAAATGGTTCTTTGTAGAGTATTAATAGATGTAAGATAAGTTGTGGGATGCCATTACATGTCTACTTTTCTACAGAATAGCATCCTCAAGAAATGCACCTTCGTATTCAAGATCCTCCTCAATTGACTTTTAACCCCCTACTCATCACAAAGCTCTCTGAACATTCACCACGCTGCGGTGGCGACCAAGACATTTTTGAAGACAAATATAGGCCAATCAGCGTCACCATGGCAACGTCAGGCATCAGGTGAAAGGGTAAGCAGCTTCATGATGGGCAAGGAGAAAGGAGAGTAACTAATTTGATCAACAAGAGAGAAAAATGTGAGGACCAAACACTGTTATCTCTTCCCGTGGAGCTGTGATGGTATCATGAACCTATTGATTAAATGAATCGGTTAATTAAACCAAAATTTAATGGAATTCAAATTTAATGACTTTTCCAGGATCTGTCAAACCAATTTGTTTGTGTTTTCCTGCAGTAACAAGGCTTCCAGTGTTAGGAACGTTGGTTCACCCGACACCATGTGATATTGCGCTGCTTACATTAAGATTTCTAATAAAGACTTTTTACGACATCCCTCCTTGGTATCGCTCTAAATTGACATTGTCTGACCCAAATTTCCACAATCCGAGCATATTAATATGTGCATCTGACCATGAAGCAAACCATGGCCATGACTCAACTCTGTTGTGCATGAGAATGACTTAATAAATAAACTATGTGCTTAAACGTTATTAAATATTGAAGACATTTAAATATTAGGCTATGAGTAATTTTCTGGTGGCACTGCCATACTTGATATTTAATATTATTTCAAGGTTTATTCCCTTAAGAGAGCTTTTCAGATGAATTTTCTGCTCCACGTCACCAGGTTTCGTGGCCTCCACAGCTGTTTAATCAAGTACAAATTCTTGAGAAGCGCGTCTGATTGAAATAACACCTGAATGTGTTACACTGTGACATATTTGCTTTGTCCACTCATTCAAGCTATCACAGTATTCAAGCAGTAATGGGTTAAATTGAGGAGCTTAATGTTGTCTAATACACTAATTACACACATATGATGTGCGTGCAGCTGCATCAGGGCTAATTATAGTATAAATCAGAGATATACTGTTGTCCACACTCATTGAGATGGCAAATGAAGTGCAGCCTTTAACTAAAAAGTCTTATCCTGACCAATCTAAATGAGCCAATATTGAGATAGAGAGCTTAGAGGTTACTAAGACTTAAATTACTGACAGTAGCTTGCAGGAGACAGATATATTGTGTATCAAATTCTGTAATGTGAATTTGATAATTAGACTGAGAGAAAATCCTTGCTACTAGCTATACGAGATGGAAAAAATGAAAAGGGATAATAAAGGCATGCAAGTAAAAGGGGTATGTGTGTGCGTGGTCTTAGCTGGAACAGTCAGTCCCATGACCAGTGTTTTGGAAATGGAGCAAATGTCACAGCGTGCACAGTGAAGACGAAAAGGAATGAAATAGGGAAGTTTTCGCTCCACAAACACCAGCAGTGTGGGAAAACACAATGCTGGCAGCAGCACTCAGAATGAGCCAGACTCTCTTACCTTTGCCAAGTGGGAATTGATCCATTTAGTGAATGTCCTTTTCTGCACTGCCTCCTGCTCATCTGTAAATCAGAGCCCAAAGCATCACTATCAGTCACAGGCAATAATAAACAAAGGGGGGGATTAAAACACAATCTTCTCATTGTCTATTGTTTGGAGAGTTCATTTAGGTTCCAGAGCTGGATGGTAACTGTAATTAACTTTGATATTATTACTGTGTCTACAAACCAGTCGCCAGGAAAAATGTTGCCAGGATAGGTATGGGCTCAACATTTTTGAACCAAAAATATGCTTTATATCAACATTTCTACATTTGTTGTTGATGTTACAGTGTTTTAACCAATTATTATCAACTGCATCTGTCAGATAATACATGTAATTGAATGTTTTTATGGCTAGGTTTTGGCACTGACAGTATTTGGTTAGGAAAAACTATCAAGGCTTGGTTTAATGAAGCAAACATGTGACAAACAAGAACCACGGGTTCAATCAAATGCATCCACTATCCTTGCATCATAATCTGTTCATGCCGTTGTTTTTATTATTAGCAGTTATGACCAAAAATGTGTTTTGTGAGGTCGCAACAACCTTGACCTTTGGCAACCACAATACTAAGTGGGTCTAAGTGAAAGTTTGTACCAAATCAGAAAAGAAATCCCTCAAGGGGTTCCTGAGACATTGCATTCATAAGAATGGACAGACATGAGGTCACAGCATAGGCTGTATATAAATAGTGGACATCTACCATTGGTTTGTGAACTGCAAATTTGAAGCCTGGAGATGCAAGACGTGGCTGTCACCATGTTGGTTTTATGGAAACAAGTAGGTGGAGTTGGAGAAGAGCGAGGGATGAAACCGGAACTTAATAATGTCAAAGTCGTGAAATGTATAAACACACTAATTACGACTATCTGAGCTAATTAGCAGGCTAGCTGGCAGACTATCTAATTCAATACAAATTAATGCTAACATCAGTTAATGCAGCTACGTTATGCCAGTTATCGTAATTAAATACCAGTAAATTTCATGACAGAATCCTCTGAAGGCTTTGTGAGTGTAATTCCTTAAACACAGCAGAGCTGCCTGTCAGGGAGAAAAATAAGTTTTATCCCATCAAGAAGAGCTCCAAATGTCCGACTCGGCAGCTGAGCTATTGCTAGCTGTCAATCAAAGCCCACACAGCAGACAGACACAGACAGACTCACGTATCAATCACAGCGGTCACTCCCTTAATTACATATAAGGCTTTGGATAAATTAAATGGGTAAGCTATATAAAAATTCACCCCCCATAGAGTTGTTATAGACATAGAGTCCTGTCACGTTTATTTCAGCTGTAAATTTGGCCACTTTAACATGAGGGTCTATGGGGACTGACTCGCTTTTGGAGCACGCCCCCAGTGGACATTCAAGTTACTGCAAATTTTTACACTTCCACATTAGCTTTGCTTTTAAGCCCCAGAGGTTGCTGCCTGGGTCTCAACCTTTGACCTTTGGCCATCAAAATTGTCTCAGTTTGTCCTTGCCTCCAACTGAAAGTTTGTGCAAAATTTGAAGAAATTCCTTCAAGGCGTTCCTGAGATATCATGCTCATAAGGATAACAGACATGAGGTCATAGTGAACTTGACCTTTGGCCGCTAAAATTATCTTAGTTCATCCTTGTGTTCAAATGAACGTTTGTGCAACATTCTGCTGAACTGTTCCTGATTTATCACATTTTAATGGGGACAGACGGACAGACCGGCACACATTCTTATAGAGATGAACTGTATAAAATGATATTGCTATAATAATTGTTAGCGATTTATCACCCAGCTATAATATAACATATTTTTGGTTCACAAACATTGACATTATATGCATCTGTGATTTTTTTCCCTGGCTTTCTGTCTTAAGTGTCTGAACACAGTTTCTTACCATACCCAAAATCATACCTCAGACTGATGTTGCAGGAGAAGGCATTTGACATTTAAAGATGGCATTTTCACTAGCTGGATGTCTCCTATGTGGACAGAAAATCCTGTTCTCAAAAATGCCCTTTAGATGTTAGAAGGGCAGTGGTTTTCTCAGAACATGACACCCACCTCTGCTGTTATCTATAAAGTGGGTTTATTTATTTCCAACCACACTTCAAGCATACAATCTGTTGCTGCAATATCATTTAGACCCACAACTGCAGCACATGAAACCAAGCTGACTTTACATGTACAGAGCCACCAACATATGTGGAAGGACAGTGTTTGTGGTGGCTACAGTGATAAGACCATTTAGCAAAGGAACAATCAATAGTATAGATGTCTGCTGACGATGTCCCCTAAAAAGCCACTTAACTAAAATGAGGGCAACACATAAATCAAGCCTCGTCTCCCACATGTCCACAAACAACCCCATATACAGGACATACCTCGTGTGTTTGTGTGGAGTGGTGTATTCTTCTGGAATCCAACTAATGCATTTCTGCTGTAATTTCTGTCCTGATATCATCTGACAGCAAAATTCATTGTTGCTCGCAGACCGTGCAGTAAAAAATGGGACTTTTGCTGCAGTTACATCCACAAATTCTTGTACAACTGTCACACACATCTTATTACAATGCACACAACACAGATCTATAGTCAACCTGGGACGGCAAGCATCCAATCATACTGTGACTGGCACATGTGACAATGCTTTTTTCTGTCCCGTCTGCGGCACAGAGCAATATCCTTGAGATAAGCATGTTATCAGTAAGAGAGGACGTCTGACACAGTCCTTTCCTCCTTAATGAAATATGCTGACGGTTTGATTACACTCAAGTTGGTTAGCGTGTCACTAGGTAGTGTGGGCAGCAGCGAACAGGAAGGGGTGTGTGCGTGTGTGACGGAGTTGGAGGGAGGGGGGACATTCATACATAATGCAGATAAATTCACACATAGTCATACGTGCCACTGAGCAGGTCTCTGCTCTATGAATTAATCTTTTGATTGGGTCCAAGAGTAATCAAATATTGATGGCGGTAATATTGGATGAGAATGAGAAAGATTTAGCCCGTATCCTGGAGCATGTGTGACAGAGAACATGTCTGCATGTGCGTGGTGCCACCCTCTCAGTCTCAGGGACGAGGTGACTTTGAACACACACAATCACACTTTAGCACACACACACACACACACATTCACTCACATTCTTTCAATATCACAAAGGGAAACAGCCATCCTCAGCAACCAAGCCTCGCAGCGCCGCTTTAACACACTTGATTACCTTCTCGGTTAGTGTTGGCCTGAATCATTAGTCTCATCTGCAGCCCCTGAGTTCCCACTTTGACCCCCCACCGTGTAGATGACCTTAATGAAATATCATTAAAATCCAGTTAGTACCCTCAAAAGGGGTGTCTACTGACAAAATGTGACAAGACTCCTTGCAAAGCAGACAGACAGGGCTTTAAGTACCTGTACAAGGTCTTACCGAACTAACTGTCTGACCTATTCTGTCTCAACATGTTGATGTTGTCAATTTTATACAGGATAGCTGCATATTATGACACATACACACATTATCCAGATAGATATAATGGTCTTCCAATCTAATCTAATTTATCAGACAGTGAGACAGACATGCAGGCAGACAGAAGGCTGAATGTATGGCATCCAAATCCAAAATGATCAGACAGGCAGACAGCCACAGGGTCAAACACAGATATAGGAAATCAAAAATTTAGACAGTCTGCCCACTGTGCTGTGACACAAGACACACACTTGTCTGCTGCTTCACCTGCTGTACTCTAGGCTCAGCGACCTCCGTACACACAGACACACACCCTGCCAAAGTGGAAACGCCCCCTTCAGATCTCTGCCCGTTTAGCTTTACACACACCCCACCCACAGCCAAAACAATCTGCCCTGCAGGGAACACTTTGTAAGCAAGAGGAGACTGAATCACACTGCAAAATGCACACACTCACATATGTCCACACACTAACACACAGAAGCCACGTAGAGTGCATACTGCAGTGCCACGCTAAATCACAACGCACAGCATACTCCAACACACTTGGAAAATCTATACACACTATGTAGCTGTCTTCATGTCAGTACAGGGGACACACACTGCACTCACACTGGCCCACTTACCGCGGAGGTAGTGATAGAACCCAGTCACCAGGTTGAGGGATGTGTTCTTTTTCGGGGAGGCTTCACCCCCTGCTTGTCGTGCCATCTTGTACCCCAGACTACGCCTCGATTCCCGCCTGTTTTCATGGGGACGTTGAGAGGACATCCACAGCAACCTGCCAGGAGAGGCTACACTTGCCCTTGCTCCTGCCCTTGCTCCTGCCTTTCCCCCTTTTTCGTGGAGGTGTCTTTAAAGAACTCCCTGGAGGTGACAGCGGTGGAACTGTTGCTCTGGGGCAAAGCAGCACAGAAAGTGTCACAATCCTGCTCTCCTCCTCCTGCGTCTTCTTCTCGCTGTCCTGTGTCCTGTCCTGCAGTAACGGGCTGCAGACTCAGTCAGACTCAGTGTTTTTCCTGCCTGTTAAGCAGCTTGGGAGTGTGATGTGAGTGTACGCGTGATGCTAGTGCTGTTTGTGTGTATGTGTGTCTGTGTGTGTATGTGTGGAAGTGAGCGCAGCGCAGTGCCGGCTTGCCTCAGCATCAATCTTTCTTGCTTAGTCCCTTTCTCCCTCCCTCTCTCTCTCTCACACACACCCTCTACTCTTTCCCTCCCACGTTCTCTCTCTTGCTCTTATTTTTCACTGTAGGCTGCGGGAACAATCCACTTCCCTCCACTACCCGGCCAATCAGGGTGCGTGGGAATGGGTGATGTCACAGCAGCCCCATCCTGATGTGGAGAGGGAAAAGTGGTGAGGGTGGTGGGAGTGGGTTGAAGGGAACGTTTAGCAGGTTAGGAGGGGTGGAAGAGTGAGCTGTACTCTGACAGCATCACACACACACACACACACACAGACACACACTCAAACACAGCACTGGGACAGACATGCAGGAATTCCCCATCACTATAATACCCCTCCTCGCTCTATCATCCACACTGATACCATGCAGTGCTCTGAGGCTTGCAGCTTGTTACTCCACAGAGCCTGCAGGGGAGCAGACTATCACTGGCAGTTGTCCTGTCTGATCTGCTACTGTACTCCCTTCAAAAGAGATCCTCTTTCATCTCAGCCACAGTCACATACAGTACATCTGTCTGTTTGTTTTCTCCAGGGGATGGAGTACAGAATAGAATATTTCAGAGGTGGATACAATGTTTGAAGTGAGGTGTGGATACACACAACAGAGTTTAAAATACCTATTCATAATAAAGGTAAGTCCACTACAAAGAAGAGTGCAGTATGTTTAATCTAACTCATTCTGATATAGTGATCTGCTTTGAAAATGAGCATCCCGGCAAAAAACAAACACCAGAGACAAAGGTGGTATTGTTCGTCCAACTATTGTGAATCAGCATCTAAAGAGATACCCTCCTACTGCAACAGCTACTAGCACTGATATAGGAACTGGATCAGAAGCAAAGCTACGTTACTGAGCCAAAATAACCCCAGCCCCCTTCACTGCTGCAGTGAAATTACAGCAGAAAATACTAGTGTTGCAGTATTTTAGCCTAGTCTGATTTGTATCTCTGTTTCTATTTGACCTATGCGCCCTCTTATTCAGTTTGCCTCATATTTTGTCGCTCACACTCCTTTTCACACATACACACACACACCACATACACACACAGTACCAGCTCTGGCAATATTAAAAGCACTGAAATCTTCTTTGAAACCATATTCAGAGAGTTTCCTGGAAACCAATATTCATGCAGAATAGCCGGGTGGGTCTTATATCAGCCTTAAAGATGAAGGGACCATTCATCATTTGTGTGATTTTCTCTTTTGTTCTTTGGGTTTCCCCATAAGGGATTTTAATTATGAAAGTCATCAATAACCAATGGCAGCTGTCATCCGCTATCTGTCTGCTGATAATCACACTGCTGACACTCGTCCCTGAAACTGGCCGTTGTAGGGCGATCATGAGACTATTCCACGGACCTGTCTTTGAAACGAGTGTCTGTCAGTGGCCATTTTATATTTCCCTATATATAGCACCATTACTATGTATGTGTACAGGTATTATAGATAAGCTCAGAGTAAGAGTTCAAAAATAGATATTCATGCATTTGCGTTTTTCATATTTACATATACATTGCTTTTACATGCACACTCTAGACTATGAAAAACATCATTTTACGCTAGTGGAAAGCAGCAGCCGGCAGGGGCATTCATCCTGCAAACACCCACAATCCCTATTCAATAATATTACTGCAAGAAAACCATAATGGGCAAACTACAGCCACACATAAAACAGAAATCCATTGTTCTGCTGCTTTTATTGCACAGTAGTTAGCCTCTACAGTATCAGCGATGTAAATAATGGAACAGACTATATTGACTGATGGGTCCATGCACAATTTATTGCTATTTATTCCTGTGTTTCTGCCAAGTGTGGAGTGTTTTCATGTGTGATAAATTACTGCTGGGCTTTACCTAAATTCAGAAGTGTCGAGGAACTGTCCAAGGTGCTGAACCCGTCAACAAGAATTATTTTAGTCTGACAGTGATTCTGGTTTGATGCAGAAAAACAGAGAGGCCGATAACAGACATAGTGTGAGACCCGAAATCAAAAATTCACCGACTTTGTTTCCGATTGTTTGTTTCAGAGAATTCTTCTATTTAGCTGTTGTACTGCAGACAGCGAGGAAAGCTGAACTTCCCTGGAGAGCTAAACTGTTTAGGAAAAACAACCCCAGGACAAAATCAAAACAAGATGGTGAGGATTCATGGGACTTATTATGTTTCACCATGGGAGTTGAGAGAAAAGCAGAGTGAGCAGGTGTACACACACACACATACACAGATAGAATAAAGTGAGCTGAATGGAGACATTTTTACATATACTGTTTGTGTGAGAGTAAACCAACAGACTCCTTTAGGCTGCAGACCTCAGGAGTGTTTGAGTGTTTCCAAGAGAGAAAAGGGGGAGAGGGGGTGGAGGGTTAAAGCAGACTGAACCTCAGCTGGTTTGGAACCTGATGGAGCCCCTGGCAGCCCTACAAAAGACCAGATCCTTCTCTGAGGTTGTGGAGGTTGGACGTGGGTCAGTACCCGACGCTCACACAGGTATGTCTGCAGGGTGCGAGGCTTCCTGAGGAGAGGAGGAACAGCCTCTTTTCAGCCATTAAAGGAAAAACAAACGGTCTCCTGAAGGGTGGAATAACGCTGCTTCTGCTCATACTGTAATCTATTCAGCCTAAGGATATTTGGGTTTGCTTTCTGAGATGCCAAGACTTTTCATTCAGCTGCATGAGAAGTGTATAGAGGCACAGCGCCACCTTGTGGTACTTAAGTCAGGCTTTAAGTAGGTTAATTTTTTCTGTCTGGAGAGTCTGGAGATATTGCTCAAAAGAGGTGATAAGACAAGAGAGGACAGGTCAGGACAAGACATGAAAAGAGGAGAAAATGAACAAGCTCAGCAGAAGCTCTGCTTTGAATTGCTGTCTCCCAGATGACCCTGCCATGCACTTAAGCATTTCTGATCTCTCTTAATCTATTAATGACTCCACAACTCACCAGCTGTGATTATGGTTGGTCAGATATGGACAGGCGCTGCACACATACAGTATAAGGTTACACACTCGGCTGTGAAGTTTTAATTTAGTAATGGATTAATTCAATTATATTACCCTAATATGATTCAGACTGCTGCACATTTACATTTACAGAACAGCACCGTAAAAGGAAGTATGACTTACTTCAGTGAAAATCACAATGGCTGTGTTGATGTACATACTGCAACTACTAAACAATACAGGAGCCTCTTTTTTAGATTGGCCTGCTGATAATCCATCTTCTTCTACAGTGTAACATTAATGGAACATGCCTGCTAAAGCTATCATGCACTAAATGGATGACTTTGTTGTGAGCTACAGAGGTGCCCAGTAATTGCTTCATAGTAACACACACACACACACACACACACATACAAACACATGCACACGCACACACATTTCCTAATCCACTGCACTGACACACAAAGTGATTTTACAGGTTTTGGTGGCTTTTCTGCTCCTCTTCTCTTCCCAAATGCTTCTTTATCCCCTTCCTAAATTCCAGCTCTTCTCTTTCACCCCAACAATTCCTAATTTAAAAAAACCCTTCTCTGCACTTCCGATGGAGTACTTTAGCCCTTACACTCAATAACATCCTCTATCACACCCTTAGCAGCCCCACTCAACCCTCACATGTCTATTCAGCCTCTCCATTCCCGCATCCCACCTCATTTACAGCACATTTTTACCAGTCCCAGCATAAGTGCTGAGACGGAAGTCCAAATGCCAGCCCATTAGCATAGCTAATTACATTTCAGTAATAATGACACCGCATTAAAGAGAGTAAGAAGGGGGGAACAAGTCAAAGTGATTATCAAAACAACCCCTTTCCTCTTTCAAGCACCATCACTCCCTTTTCAGGAGCAGATGTGCAGAGACGGTACTTTGTCGTTGACAAAAAATGTCCAAATATCTTAGCGCTCAATTAAAGCCAGGCCACTGATACAGTAATTTCAGCAATTTTAGCACCTGCGATACTGCCACACAAACCAAAAAAAACCCCAGAAAAAACAAAAAAGATGATTAAAATGGCTATGTATTAAGATGTTAAAACTATAGTGTGGTGTGGTGTAAAAATTGATAGTAATCATATCATGTATATATTTGTTTATTTAAGATATTGAAAGAAATGGAACCAGAT
>JAPQRN010000017.1:20538199-20566698 GCA_037367275.1 Coranthus polyacanthus
TGTGGTGTAAAAATTGATAGTAATCATATCATGTATATATTTGTTTATTTAAGATATTGAAAGAAATGGAACCAGATGGAGAATCTCACCTGTGCATGCATTTTTTCTCTCCAATTTACTTTGTTCAAAAGGAAGTACAGTTTGATTTATTTATCTCCAAAGACAGATTCCTTTTTTATGGGTTCTACTTGTTTTTTCACCTAATGTCTTTTGTTCAGACAGGATATGTACAGCTTTATTACCTCTGCCAAGAAGGTTATGTTTTTACTGGTATTTTGTCCGTCTGTCTGTCTGTCTGTTAGCCACCATCTACCATCCACAATTTTGGATTTTTTTTTTGTGTGAGTTCCTGGTGACAGTGACGACAGATGATTACATTTTGGCCATTCTAGGTCAAAAGTAAAGGTCAGGAAAAATTCCCCAAATTTAAAAAAAAATCCCATTATTTTAACATGGAGCTCAGTCAAATCTCATCTGATTTGATTCAAATTTACCACATACATGTATAGCATCAAGATCTAGTGCCACAAAACATTTGAACTGTAAAGACTGAAGGACAACGTCACAGTAGACGATTTTGTTGACAGATTTCTTTCACACTTCAACTGAGGTATCTGGAGAGAATTTGCTGGTGTGTTATTCTGGGGAATGGGGAATTTATTTGTTGGCTTGGTGAGAGTTTGTCCTCTTTGAGTGCTTTTTTATTTGTTTTTACACAGCATTTGTTGAGCCAAAAACCCTTCTGTTTTCATCACTTTAAGGGTCAGTGTTAGTGATAATAACAATAATAGTAATGATACTGAGATGACGGAAATCTCCTTTGCAACCCTATTATGTAACGTATATTGTGTTTAGAAATAAGTGCATTTTAAAAAACAAATAAAAAACATGAGATGAGATCTTAGTTTTAGAGAAGATTGAACTCGTGGATTCATTATTTACAGAAATGGTTTATCCGACAGTAAACCAGCGTCGATAAAAGGATTTTGGCTGTTCCTGTTTGGATGTTCCTCCTTTTCAAAGGCTCCATTATCAGGTGAATACATTCTGCTGAACAAAACTGAATTTTAACACCATAAACAACCAGACTGAACATGTGGCTAATACAAAACATCTCTTCCACCGGAGGCACCAGGGGTCATATCAAAACACCACTCGGTGGCACTAAGAGCATTAGAAAGACTCAATTTGGCTTTGAAAAATTATTTTCAGCTTTATGTTTCTCTGCTACTCCCTCTATGAATGTGTGTGTGATGACTGCGTGTGTGTTTGTGGCTGTGATGTTTTTGTGTGTGTGTGTGTGTGTGTGTGTGTGGGAGTGCAGGAGTGGGTCAGACAGTCTAAGCTCTTTATCCAGGTTCAGTCGGCCGCCACACATTACAGGGACGAGCAAAGTGAAAGGACTGGCGTCAGCATAGTAAATAAATCACAGCGGTCACTGCATTAAATTCAGTTATATGTCACTTCTTTGCTGTGGAATAAAAAAATTACTGGAACCAAGCCAAAATCATCTACAAAACCCTGTCACACACACCCACTGGAGTGTAGTTACGCTTATGCAGCTGGAACCAATTACTGTTTTACTAAACTAATTCCTTTTTCAACCAGCAGATGTATATCTTTAATTTCATTTTGCAGCCACCTGTCCATTTAGTAATCTCTTTTTTTGAAAGCATATTTCATTTCCTTTAAATGTCCTAAATCTCTCATGAATGCTCACTTTTTCCTCACTGAACATTCCTGAGTTATTAAAAGCAGGGAATCATGGTTTGTAATGTCACATGGCAGGTTATATTTGTGTCAGGAGTGAAACAGGACCCTCAGGGCAAACAACAGGAAATAACATGTCACGGATACAGCAATTCCATAGTTTTTTATTGAGAGTTAAAGAAAAGACGTGATGGATGTTGTAACAGGTATTTAGGAGTAAACAGTGACAGTAATCAGTGACTTTATCCATTGGATAATAAAACGAGAGAGTCCAGAGTTAGACGAGCAGAGGCAGCGCTGGCCAATAAATCGTATTTTCATCATCATTGTGATATGATTGTGCTTGATAAACACATCACCTGAAAAATCCTAAATAAGAAAAAAAATAGCAAAAAGAAATGCGTGAGATGAGATGCAATTTGCTTCTTTTATCTTTAGGGTTTATTTTATTTATATTGTCAGCTACACTTGCATATATGCATTAATGTTTTGATGTTCTGTACTTAATTTTACTGCATATTTTGATGTTGATGAAAGATTCTCATTATAAATAAAAGAATTAAATTAAAGAATACTTTAAAAACAGGTTCTTCAGCTTTCACACAAGACCAAAGACCAAAAGTCAGCCAATATTGACTGATTTCAACATTTTTGGCCATATTGCAGAGCCCTAATTGACAGTAATGTACAATTTGTTCAACAAAAGCACGTTGAATTTCTTTCTTTCTTTTATTCATTGGTCATAGGACTACGTTAGTAGTGCATCTATTGAAGCAGAAAGACATAGGACCTGTAGAGCTAATATGTGACTTCACGTATTCTTCCGTTTATTTATCACAAGTCAATATTGAACATTGTTATCACATAGTGGATGCAGGCCTAAGAAAAGGTACGGCTTGAATGTCAAGTTATTTTCTTAATATACTGTTATGATGAAGAAAATCCTCCTCTCAGTCCACTCTGGTTCTCCAAGTAGATTAAAATAAAAACTGTGAAGTCCTTCACCCACTAACTCAGGTATGCTGAAATCATCACATTATCTGACCGGCTGACCTCTCAAAGGTCACTGCATCACAGTGTGTCCTCTATTAAAAACCCTTTAAAAGCTAAACGGAACGCCAGAGGCAGAGTTTTCCACCATCCAATCACACTGTGACAGGTGAAAACGGGACAGGCGTGTCTGCGGGTGAAAGATAAGTACATCTATGAGACTCACAGTATTAGAGACAGAGGCTGAATGCGTCCTGGGGTCACAGGCTCAGATTTCAGGATTTTATCTGTGCGGACATTGTTGTGTCCGTCCATCAAAACTATCTGATGCCTCGATCTGACAGACAGGATCAAAGATGCTGTCGAAAAACTGCAGCAAATCTGTGGATCTGTGTGGGCTAAAGGCCAGTGTTGGGGAGTAACTAGTTACAGCATTACATAATTAAATTACAAAATAAATGTAATTGTAATCCGTTACAGTTGCTAAGGTTTCTGGCATTTTTCAGCCCTACTTTATGGTTATTACACATAAACCGCACACCAGGATAGGTCACATATATGGGTTTATTTCAGTAAAGTGATGTTTCAAGCACAATCGCTCTTCTTCAGACTTCTGAAGTCTGAAGAAGAGCGATTGTGTGGATTTTTTCCTGTTTCTTTACAAGATTATCCAGCGCCCAGTAAGATTTTTACTACGAGGATGTGCATGTCTTGGCGATCTACTTATTACACATAAACCACCACAAGTCACAGCACTGAACACACAAACTGTACAGTATTACCTTAAAACAAAAGGAACATGATAGTTTTGCCTTGTTGCTAATGTGCGTCCTTATTATTAACCTTTGTTTTTGACCTTTTATTACCTTGTTACATAAATTTCAGTCTAATATTATCCAGATGTATCCACTATTAAAAACATAGTATTCATGGTATCACTTAACGTGTTACTTCTTTATTTTATCCCACTATTACCATGTTATTACTGAGCTGTTTTTTATTGGTTCTCTTGTTTGTTTGAATTTGCACATTTATTAGAAAGGTATTTAAAAAGTAGCCAAATGTAATATGTTACATTAATTTGATGAAGTAATCAAAATAGTTATTACATTATTACATTTTAAACAGAGTAATTAGTAATCTGTAAGCCTTTATGTTTCAGAAGTTACTTTCTCAACACCGCTAAATGCAGATTTTTGCTTAACAGTGGGTTTAATTATCTGTCCTGAGTCATTGATACGTTGCATCACACTGCTTTTCACAGTAAAGGGTTAATGCACAGTCAGTTTTGTAAAATGCTGGTTGTTTTGTATAACATTTTGGACAGTCCACCTTGTGAAGTCCACCTAATTAGAAAGACTCCTTTCACAGAAAACAGACTTTCTTCACAGAAAATAATAATAGTTGCAGCAAATAGTTGCTGACTTTTTGTCAATTTTCTCCCTCCTGGTTTTAACTAATTATAAAAAGACACTTATGAGTTTTATTTTTCTCCAATCGCAAAGTCACAACTTCACTTCACTATGCACATTATTGAAAACGTATACACATTAAATACTTTAGAGATGAGAATAAAAAATGCATTTGAGTGGAAGACAATATGAAAGTTAAAAGAATACATTTGTGATGCTTATGACTATTATTAGAACATGTAGGCTTGTGTTTAAGCAGCTATTATCAAAGAGTTGAATATGTCTATTCCACATCAAATCTCTTGAGCACATTGTGTGGCTCAAAGGCAAACTGCAGACAAAGATTTTAAATAAAAGACTGTGGAAGAAAATCTGTATTTATGTGGCGACCCTAATAAAATGTCCTGTGACCCACCTGTGGGTCAGGACCCAGTCTTTTGGAATGGATGCACTAGAGGAGGCAGCTATTGTTCAGGTGGGACCCCTGGTGACCTAATCTTGCCAAGTGTCACTCACATCCTCACTGACTGTCAGGTTGAAAGAGATTATAATCTGATGTGCAATATAAACTGTCACTGATGACCTACAGCAAAAGCTAAACACAAACCTCCGTTTGTTCACAGACACATAAACAGGCACACACACAGCATTTCATCTAACATAATGTTCTGTTACAGCAGCAGAAGCTGAACCAGACACGGCCAATAAGCCCACAGGGCGAAACAAGCCTGCGCTGGCCATCATGCGACTGCCGCTATGGCAACAAATCATAAACACAATCTGGAAAGACAAGGAGAGGAAGAAGGAGAATAAATAACAACTCCTACTGCAGCTCTATCCCACTTTGGCCCTACTGCTACAGATCTGAAGCTACAACAGAGTAATGGCTTCATGTTAATGGCCTGGCAGCCTTGAAGACTTGCTCTGTGTCTGTTTAACCACTCAGCTGAACTGCTTACTCCCATCGGTATGATATGGAGAGAGAAAAAAAGATGCATCACAGCTATTTTTAACACCCAGTGTTTGTTTCGGTGTCTGTGCATGATTGTGTGCACGTGTGTGTGTGTGAAAGCATGGTATCCAGTGCTGCAGACGATAAATGGCGGTGTCAGAACTAAACAGGAGGCTGGCATGGCTCAAGGTGACCGTCTGCTTGGGCCTTCCTTGGCTGCGGCCGAACCATAATGTCGCCCCTGGCAACAGGATGTCACCCTGGCCCGGTGCCAACCTGAGGATCTGTGCCAGTCCCACCAGCCATCAGGAGCTTAAAACTGGTGTGTGGGCTCTCTCTCCCCCCCCCCGTTCGTTCAGTCTCACTTTCTGTCCTTTCCTGCTGCCTCTCTCATCCCGGTTACATCCATCCAGTGTCTCTTCAGTGAGATACTCCTACCCTCTAGTAGAGCTAGATATTATTGTGATAAATTATTATTTTTATATTATTATATGAAAAAAAGGTTTTAAACTATTCCTTACTGTCAGAACATAACAAACAGTACAAACTTTCCCAAATCTGAGGTAGGACAAGTCGGTCAGCAACCACAGACACACACACACTGCACTGGTCACTTCAGCCTGTTGCTGTTACATATCAACACGTCCGAACATTGGATCGGTCAAGACTGGCCTGTAAACTCATACAGTACAAGTAAATCATGGAGCTGTGTTTGCTCTGGATAAAAAGCACCCAAACACACATTACATATATTACACTGACCAATATTTCCCCCCACATAGATCATTAACTCTTGAATAGAAAAACTACTCATTGAAACCAGTTTTGCCAGTCTTTGATTGGTCCAATATAGCCGAGACATTGATATATGACCCAGCGTCCAATGCGGTATCTACATATTTATGTCTATGAACAGCCATTGTCTTCTTCTTCTTCCTCTTCTTTGCAGGTTAGGCAGACTAGGCGTTACATTGCCATATTGCTGCCCTCTACTGACCTGCAACATGCTCATGTATGTTGCATATCGGGCTTTCGGGTGAGAACTAAGTTAAATTATATCGAACATTTATACAAATTTGTTAGATTTATTTTGAGGAAAATAAATCTATAATTATCATTATCATTCCATGGCCCAGCCCCACCTTCTAGATGTGCTTACCTCTGCTGCCTTTGCCCTTTATATTCTGCTTCTCCAAGCTTTCTATCTCTTCAGCACCCTTGTTGAACAACATGATATCACTATAGGCATTCACAGAAAGCATCCAGCACAATTCTTTAAATGCAGCAAATCTATTTTGCACAGCTCAAACCCAGAAGCCTGAGCTGACTGAGGCATTCAGTCTGTGGTTATCCCCTTCTGTACTGCGTGATCAAAAATTGCAATTACCGGATAATTCACAGCCCACGCACAGAAAGCTCAAGCAGGTGCTCCCAAAACAATAAGATTTAGCAAACTTGTCAGCTTGATAGGCTAGCAGACGGTAAAACCCAGAGGTGTAGGCGGAAATGTATGCCTCTGCCACCCACGGAAGAGAAAACAGGTGAGAAATTGAAATAAGACAAACAGTGAATCGCTTTTCTCATTAATGAGAGACAACAAACAGGCAAATTCCAGAGCATATGGAGGAGTTCAGGCTGGGAGGTGTTCAAAGCGGCCTCGCCGTTCTCTGCCATATGGTGTCACTAATTGCTGTTTTTCACTGAGACAGAGAGGTACACCAAAAGAGATGCTGGTTGAAGAGAGAAAAACACAGCCCCAAAACTGGGGCAAAAGTTGTGATTGTTTTGATGTTGCATTGAGCAGTTACTAATAGCTTGAGCCTGGAGGGATGATAGTTCATTTCACGGTATCTGGTGATTTGTGGAATGTAGCTAATTTGAGAACACTGTCCTGTCTTTAGAGGAGTAAAATATGTTAATTTACTTAGGCTTTAAACAACATACAAGTGGTATCAAATTACCTATAGATCGAATTCCAAATTAAATCGCAACCAATCTTACGAGATAACAAGCAGAAATAATGCACCAAAATGAAAGACTTCTTGAAAAGCTCCCCACTTGTGAGACAGGATAACCACAAGTAACGACCTCGAATAACGGCAACAGTGATTTAATTTACAGCTGTCATTTGGGACTAAGCTTCTGAAGTAAAAGTACTAATACTATACTGAGAAAATATTCCACTACAAGTAAAAGTTCTGCATTCAAAACCTTACATGAGCAAAATGTACTTGACGTATGAAAATGGTCCCTGTCAGTGTTTTACTGGATGGATTCATATTACTGCTGCATTATGTTGCATTTTACAGTTGTACATGTTTAAAGGTTTAGTGTGTAATATTTACCGAGCGTTGAACTGGACAACCCCCTACCTCTCCCCTACAGTGGCTGCAAAAAACATGGAAGTCTCTTGTTAGAGCCAGTGCTTGTTTTGTTTATTCTGGGCTTTTTGGTTAAGGCGATAAGTCTTGTCCACACTCAAACATAGTAGGCCAATGCACCTTAGTACCGGATGCCACCCAATACAAAATGGAAAAAAGAAGAGGAAGTCCATTTGAAGCTACTGTAGAAACATGGACAACATAGCAGACTACATGAACAGCAACCCGTTCCCTCTGTACATATAAACGACTCATTCTAAAGCAACTAAAACATGATTCTCTTTTTCAGGTGATTATACACTAATGAAAACCTCATTTTGAATATTACACTCTATTTCTGCAATTAGATCCTCCTAAATCTTTGAGTGTGCCCATTGACAGCAGCGGGGGTTTTATAGTTCTGCTTCAGAAACATGAACGGACGACAGACAATACAGCAAAAGGCACCACTCCAACAGATATACGTATTCACGTTCATTCTAGCGCCCCCTTGCGGTTCACAGGTTGCTAAGTAGCAAAAGGCACCACCTCTAACATATAGCGATAAACTGTAGTAAGTTTGGTGAAAAAATATTGAATGGTTTTCCAGTTATGCTCCAGAAACAAGATGATGATGGACGGACAAACATGCTGATCGCTATATTCCCCTGCATTATATGCTGATAAAAAGTCAACTTTTCTAGAACTCAGAAAAACAGCCCCGGACAACGCATTTTCCAGCTAAGCTAAGAGCGTTTTCAAACAATTTATTTATCTTAAGTAGGAGGAAATTGTTTTACTTAATGCCTCATTTTATCAAAAAAACATCAGACTTAAGTAAAAAGTACAATATTTGTCTCAGAGATGTAGTAGAGTAAAAGTATAAAATTGCATAACTCACTCAGCTATGCTAAAGACAAGGAACATATGCACATGTTATGTTTATGTTCCACTTCTGTGCTGAGCTGTTTCATGTACACACTAATGAAAACATAAGCTTCACTCTTTGATTTCTTACGAGCTGTGTTGTGCACAGGTTCAGCTGTTGTCTCCCAGGAGAAAGATGGAACAAATAACAGATCAAATAAAATGTCACATCACGTTAGACTCCGCGTGCCCCTGTAAATAAGGATAATGTGATCATCTGTTCAAAGAGTGATACATGAATAAAGATGAGATGTTCTGTAACTGACGTCAACAGCAGCAGCTTGTCAGATGAGCAGAACAAACTACTGCTTTAATTTTGTAGCTATAAATGCTCTCAGTGTCTCTGCTTAAGTTGAAGGTGGCTGCATTAAGGCAGCATCTTTCCACAAACCTTCAGTCCATCGATCTGGAAAGTAAGGTCCCTTGTGAATGCAAAGACATCCTACACAGTCTGGAGCCACTGATTTTTCTGTGGCTAAAACATTAGGCAGCCTTCCCAAAAAGTGTTGCCTCCTTATGGATGTTAAGGATTTTCATTAGGAGGGAGCATAAATAATGGAGCAAATTCACACCAGTGCATTGTGATGAGCTGTTTCCTTCTCACTGAATATGTGCTAATCCATCAAAACTGTCTTTGCATTGTCAGAGACAGCCTCTAGCAAAGATTCTAAAATTAGATCAATCAGAGCGGCACGAAGTGTGCACTCACACCTGCACACAGTGATGCAGAGGAGCCACGTGGTTGCTGATGCTGTTTCTCAGCTTTCACAGAAACTGCCACCTCAGAAGCCACATAGGGAGCAGCCATATTGGATCTCAGCTCTGGTGTCACCTGACTTTCTTGCTACTTTGCGAGGTAACATGAAGGCTAGTGAAAGAGTTATGACTCACCCACATTATTTGTCTTCTAGGAAGGAGGCACTGCTGACTAAATGCTGATATGAGCTGCATTTATTATGAGAAAACCACAGAGCTGAATTTGAGTCAAGCAGATAAGATAAGAAAACAAAAGTTGCTGATTTCAATGGACCAGAGTGTCAGAAGTTTAATATTGTAACCATATTTGATGCCATAGATTATTATTATAGAAACAATAAACAAGTGACTGTCCACATTATGACAGCTCTGCTACTCCAGCAGAATTAAGAAGAAGGCTTGACCCTGTTAGCTCTTCTTGGGATTAACTTTGTTATTGTCTCTATCCACATCCAGAAACAAATATAGTATGCATGCAAACATGCACTGACTGTACAGTATGTGTGTACAAGCAAGTGTGTACACAGCAAACACACAGCAGGCAAGCAAGCACAAAATGCAACTCTTAAACACCGACTCACTTAATTTCATTTGCTCTGGTTGTTTCCGGCACATAAGAAAACTTCTGATGTCATATTCAATTATACGCAAGGACACGATGACAGAAGCATGCATCTCTGTTTTCACAAACGTTGACCTTTTAAACTTAAGCAAACTATAGCACAAGACATAATTGTTTACCACCTAAAATATCCACTTGAATACTGCATCCTGTGACACTGCAAACACCATCCAGCTATGTCCTCCAGATACCACATGCTTATAAGGCACATGAGCTCGAATTCCAGCAGTCCACAGATAAGACCTTCAGGGTCGCCAGCAGCAGAACAGAAAATATCCATAGGAGGATATCTTTACAGTAACAGTAAGTGGCATTAGCTCATCCTGTTTTGCTGTGTCATGCCTAGCTCCGGGTCACCTCTAAAAACTCTGCGAACCAAGGTGGAGCAGTGTGAGTAAGCATTTTACACTTACCCTGCAGCCTCTGCATCACGTTGGCAATATCCCGAGCAGAGTGTCCGTAGTGCCTGGGTGATGCCATGCCTTGTCCTGAGGTCACTGAAGTCACGTCGCAACTCCTGTGCATCACCCCAGCAAGGCTGTCATGCTCTGATCAGGTTTCAGGTTGAGCTGCAATACTTTTGTGTTTTTCACAATAACTGCAAGCTGTTAAGACTGAGTGTGTCCATGTTGCTGTGTTGCTGTTCTTAAGTCATCCCTGTTGCAGGAGCAGTCTGCAATCCTCACACTCAGCATAGCTCCTCCCCTGACGATGATGTAAGTGCATATGTGTATGCGGACATCCATGTGTGTGTATTGAACATCTCAGATCCCCCCTCCCTCGCCTGAGCGTCTTACTTCTGCAGCCACGAGAGCTTCCTGGTCTGCATGCGCTGCCACCTGCTGTCCAATCAAAAGCCATGGTGGTTCCATCATTGAGAAATCAGGACCAATGGGATTCCAGGTATCCTGGCATTTCTGTTTCACTGTAAAGAGGGAAAGTATGTCTTACAGTATGTCTGTGTATGAGGGAGAGATAGGGTTGTGATAATAAAGTGACAAAGTGAGAGAGACAAACTGACAGAACAACTAAATACTGCATTGCTGCTCAAATGTGATCGAAGCAACACATTTTGTACTTTGTAGATGATTGATAGGTTGAAAAACATTTCATCTGCAAAGATTTTGATGAACAACATATTATTTTAAAAATTCTTTTCAGCAAAAGTGCTATTTCTCACGCTCAAATGTGAGAATGAGGCTTTTCTGCAAAGCCTTGAAAAATCAATGTATTATTTTTTTAATTTGTTGAAGCAAAAATGCCTAAATTCTCCTCAGATGTAAGAATGTGATGCTTTTCTTTGTTGAATCTGATAGTAACCTCAACATCTTTATGTTTTGGATTGCTTAACATATCACTTGACATTTATGAAAAACAATAACAGATTTGTTTCCAATATAATCAGCAGAATACCTAATAGTGAACAACAGTATAACAGTTAGTTATAGCCCTACTTTTAATGTCCCTAATTAACAAAATCTAAATCAGAGCATTAGGCTTTTCTATCTAAGGCAATTTATTTTTATTTGACAGTGAAGCAGCACATGAAAAGTCATAACAAACATTGAAATATGAAATAATGAAATGCAGAATGTAAAGGACTGTAAAGAATGTGAAGAGAATCATTGCACTCTGACACACAAAAACATGGCTTCATGGGGATTATTAACCAACCCAGTAATGATAAAGGTGATGCAAGGTGATCAGAATAACGTATTTAAATAAATTAAAATATTGATTTGAGTGTTTGGCTTTCAGCTGTATTATTCACTGCTTATTGAGTAGGTGTAGGATTTAGTATCTCATGACCTCATCTCTACAGTCTGCCCTTCTGCTGCTCAGGTTGAATGGGGGTTAGTTTCAAGTTCATAAATCAAAACCTGTGCACCAATAGAAAAAATATGTATTCATGAAGAGCGGATTTACCCTCTAAATGAAATGTCATGACACATGCAACTTTTGGAGCTGAAAACAAAACAATCAATTAAACTCAAAACACACTCTGGACAATGATAAATCTCTCCAGAACTCTATATCCAAGATACACTCCTCCAGTTCAGATCAATGCCACTCTTTGAAATGCAGGAGGGAGGTGAGATGAAGCACTAGGCTCTGAGCACTTATCGCGATGTGTAATCCCATTAGACAAGTCCTTTCATCGTCATCTCAGGAGAGCTCTTAGAGGAGCTGAAGGAAGACTCTGGCCACGGTCTCATTCAATAAAGTGACAGATGGGGGAGTGGGCATGAAAAATACAAGAGCTGATAAATAATCACTGACTGCGGCTCCTCATCTCCTTTTTGGTATATGTATGAAACTGAACGGACAGATGCACTGCACACTGAGTTTAGTCAGCTGTGATTACAGTGGTGTGCAATCTGCTTCCGAGATTAATTAATGAAATGGCTTCATGTTAATGCGCTGGTCGTAGGTAAATGAGGATATAATGGATTCCAACGTCCAGGAAAACAATTTAAGGACAGGCCTCCACTATCTATGTATGAGAGCATTTTACCATTTTGCTTTACCTAACCACACTTTTGAGGCTCTGCTGTGTACTGTTTGTCTTTGATGACTGAGTAAACATGATGCTTAATGAGGGAAAACACGATTATGTGAGGGGAGAGGGTTTTGTTTAGATTTTAGGAATTTAAGAAGATAGATAATTCCCCAAAAGAGGCTACTCTTGCCAACAAATGCATTCTATTTTCTCATTTTCCAGTAGTGTGAATGTAAATCACAGACTATGGCTATAACATGCCATGAAATGCATTTACATGTTGCAGCAAAATTCCAAGATAAGCTACATTTTTATAACAAAGACCTGGGCAAATCATTTTCTTTCATATTTGTACCTCAACCTACCAAGTAACAACTAACTCAGCACTTAGCCTTAATAAATGTACATATTAATACGGTCATTTCGTGGTTAGGTTGTCAGAATCTGCTTCTGGACTTGCCAGTTGAATGAAATACTGTTGAATTTATTTGGACTGGCCTGCTCCTCTGCAGCAGCCACGGACTGCTGATTCCTACATTTTTACGCAGCTCGGATCGGGGTGACCTCTACCGTCCAAAGCCCCTCAGGAGCAAACAGATTCAGGAAAAGAAAAGGGAGACATTCTGCAGCAGAAGTGAGAGAAGAGAGCAGAGACAAAGCACAGGGGTCAATAGGGAATCTTGCAAGAGCAGGCAAAAGCTACCCGTTAAGATCCGTTTTCTTATCTAATCATTGCACAGGCAGAGCTGGGACCAGGACTGCCAGTGTGGTAATCTTTCTCATACATAGTCAGCAGCTTTCTAAAATCTCATTAGAAAGCACTGTTGTAAACCTGCATGTCAACACCAACAAAATGCCTTAAATTCTGTTGAGCCAAAAATATTTTACATTCTGTAAAAGTGGCCGATTCACAGCACCACTGACTCAAATCGAATAAACGTTTAAAGTTACACATGATGTTAAGTGAGTTTTACTGACGTCTGTAGAAGATATTGATTCAAATGTTCTTTCTCTGTAAATCTTACATGTTGAATCACTGCTAAAAGTCATGGTTCTGCAGAAGGTGATGCAGTATATGTACATATTCTAATGCTCGCCAATATTATATCCTTTATTTAACCAGGATTAAAAATGTATTTTTTAAGAGTGACCTGGCCAAGAGACCAGCACAGACATTGTTAAAATACAAAGAGACAGTACAAATGACTTTCATACACTATAGTTGTGCATGTTAAATATGTCCATTGGTGACTAGAGGTGACCGATGAAATTAAACAGGCTACCTCTGAATCCTCTTTTAAATCGACCATAGAAACTTCTTTTATGAAAAGGCGTTTATTTCTCTTCTCTGTAAATGTTTGAACCTCTGTGTTTGCTGTTGTTTCGGATCTCTTTAAGTCTCTTTATGTGAATCTCTTGACATGTCTCTGGAAAACACTTTGTAACTTTGCTTAAGAAAAGCAGTACAAATAAAGTGTATTATTATTATTGAATGTAAAGTATTTCAACAAGCTGCGCTATTTATTTAATGGACAGGTTGTTTTGTTTAAGACTGGACAGGTGGTGATCTGTGCTGTGAAGTTACACTGGAGTACAACTCCATCTACTGGTCAAAAAGGAAACAATGAACACAGACGGTGAAGAAAATAATTAATAGGCAAACTTATTTCTATAATTATAAATACTGGAGCAAAGAGAGTCATCCCTCTGCTGATGAAACATGTCCATTTACTCTCAGATTTAAATTCTCATGTATTCTGTATCATTAATGTATGTGTACTATGACAATATGACTAAGATTCGTAAGTTATTAAAACAGAAATATCTTCCACTTTTTTGACTGAATTTAACTCGACGTTTCACTCTCTGGGTCTAACAAACAATCTAAGAAGTTTTATATTATAATATTACGTACAAAAACATATTTGATGAAACATCTGAGGTCAGATAAGTTGATTTTAACTAACTATTGTAATTATTATTTTTAAATATAATCATTTAATTTACACCTTATTTAGAATACGCATTTGTCCCTCATTGCGCTGATTTTTTAAAATTTTTGAATCCCTTAATTTCCAGTTTTTTTTTTACATTAGTAGTTTGATATAAGATCTCCTGTATTATGTTGTGTACTTTGTAATTGACATAATATGAATGCGATATTATTAGATTTTTTCCCACTTTTGCTTTTGCTGAATGAAGCTAAAGAGGGAAAAAGGAACCTTCAAGAACATATTAAAGCTTCCACTAACTGGTAGGATGGTGACCATAAACTGTGGACATTTGTTAATTTCCCACTGTTCTCCGGGATTCTTGAACGGCAGACTCTATTCCCTAATTTACGACATACATTAGTGCAGTAGAAAAATCTGAAAATCTCTCCGGTATCAAAGAATTCCCGTATCAATCTACTACCACTGACCACAACTTGAACTTCAGCTACAAAAGCTCAAAGAATGTGTCCTCCACCTATGAAAAGACCTTTCACTTACTACACATACTATTTCACACAGAGTTATGGGTGTTTGCTGGTTATTTTGGATACGTTTTACAGCCCAGTTAACAATTAAAGGAAGCCCTCGCTCTGGTTCAACTATTCTGAACCAGAAAAGAAAACTTTACCAGTTTTCTTCAGCGGGACAGAAGAAAACTGTCCAGTCAATATAAAACACTCACACTGAATTAATTTTTTTTAAAAAACTGATTGTTTGTCCCACTCCACGAAGTTGACTTAGGGGACGTTGTACATTAAATGCATACCCATACTACTCGCATCCTTTCTTCTGACATTGCAGATTTGGATGAAACACTGACTGTGGGATCAAAAACTGGCAACAGGAACTTTTCATTTTCATTCACTGTTTCTGTAATTATCAAGTGAAGAAAAAAAAACACTCAAATAAATAAATGGTGGCAGTGTTTATAGAGCAGTCACTGTGTTTTTCTATCTTATCAAGCTACAGTGTTTTTGCTGGATCTTTCCAACTAAGAAAGGACCAGACGTCCGATGCAGGCACCACTGACCTGGCAGACGCTGTGGAAAGGCTGAGCTTATTAGCAAAGAAGCTGGAAAACAGAACAGGCAGATATCCACATACTCACGGGCTGCTTAAAAATGAATCAAATATCATTTTTTGCATCATTACAACTGAATATTAAAACCACTCATTGTCGCTGTCTGTCAAAGCTGGGTTTTTTTCCTTCAGCAGTCTGTTTCTGCTGCCTCAGCTTATGGTGAAACCTGTGGTCTCTGTGGTGGACGGAAAAATACGAAAGATTGAAATATTTATCATTTCTTTAAGCAACAAAAAATATCGGTGAGTGCGGTGGACTGTCTGCTGCGGTAACACTGTTTTATCATTAATCAACCTGAAGGAAATGATGGCAAAGGAAGTGATTACAGCAACACCCCGTCTCCCCACCTCCAGGATCTCTGTCTTGGATAGATAAGCCACTCCTGTTGCTAATTTCAAGCAGAAAAGCAGGAAATGTGACAGTGTAGTTTTCCACTTCCATAAACAAGACGACTGCCAGGGTTAGCCGCCAGTCCTGTGCACTTCTGGGCTGAGGCTCCCTCTGAGGGAGGCAGACACACTGACCGAGAAAGTGAGCAAGGGAGGAGAGAAGGGGAAAGTGAGAGAACAGGAAAGAGAGGAGGCAAAGAGACAGACAGGAAAATCCATCAGAAGTAAAGGGAGACAGGCAAAAGGGGAAGGGAGAAGAAGAGAGAGTAAAAGACAGACTGAATTAAAACTTAGTCTCTCTTCTTCCCCAGACTCGACAAAAGTCATGGCCGAGAACAACACAAATCTCTTTCTGGAAATACTTCAGTCTTTTGATGCTGGTGAGTTTTTTTTTCCTTCTCTTTAGGCCGTTCCTTTTCTGTGTAGTGCCTCTAATTTGCACTGTTGTTCTTACAGGAATCCAAGCTTTAATGACCTCTAAAATAGTTCCAGTATGTGGCCAGATGTCTTGATCAAACACTGGAGACCTCAGGACAAATAGCTGCTGCTATTAAACAATTCAAATAAAAGAGAGTATTTGAAGCTTTTCCTCAAATTTAACAGAAGCAAACACAACGCTAACTCCAAATCTATAAGGCCCTGATACATTTTCATGGTGTTTACTTTTTCTCTAAATGTCATTTCCAGATGATTTCTGACAGGAGTCTCCTTCCTTTTTTAAAGAAAAAAAAAAAACTCCTGTGGAAATATGGGCTGGTAGCAAAGTAGGTTTAGTCTTTTTAACGCTTAACTGTATTGAAAGGAAACTGATTTGTTTTCCCTGGCAGCCGTCCAATGGCATTTGTCCTGGCCGCTGCATTCTCTCTTTTCTCTCAGGCCCGCTTATGTTGGCACTACTTCTTCCAAAGCAAAGCGGCAATGAGCAAAAGTCAGTGTCTCAGTTTGTGGGAGTGAAATTAAATCAGTTTGTCTGCAAAATGTTTGTTTTCGTGACAGAGGAAATGCCATTATTATTTTGTCAAGGGACAGCGTATTCCAACATACTGCTGACAACAGATGTTTTTTTGTAATCATGGTCACACAGAATCTAATTAAAATGCCTTCTTTTCCCAGAGATCATCCCAAAATAGACACATAAGGGATCAGGGCTGTGCGATATGTATTGTGCGATGATAGAAATACTCACTTCATTTGGTGCTTTATTGTTTATTTCACTGTGTCACAAATCGCTTTCTTTACGGCAGTATTTTTCATCATTTGGACGATGTTTCTGGTTCCTCCACACAGCGTGCAGCAGACGCGCACATAGTGTTTTGCTTAATTTTTATATTCATCGTGAGGTTATGTGATCACTGAAAAAACCACAACACCAATGTTCATGAGCCAGTATATTTTGGAGCAGATCCATAAAAAATACACACAAATAGTAATAATAATAAGACTTGCTGAACACAGAATGAGCTGTTTATATCTACGGAGGGAGTGGGTCGCCTCCATGGAGTCTTGTTTCCACCATGTTTCTACACTTGCTCAGAACGGACTTCCTCTTTTTTTTCTGTTTTCCAGCAGGTGGCATCCGGCGTTAAGGTGCATGACTGTCACCTAATATGTTTGAGTGTGGACTAGAGTTAATATCCCCTTAACTAAAAAGCCCAGAACGGACAAAAAAAACACTGGCTGCCATCAGGGACCTCTGCTTATTTTGAACACAAAACATAAAAGACTAGGACATTTATGTTTAAGTCCTAGTCAACAGTAGTTAAGGTATGTGCAGCTGCTAAAACATCAGCGATATAGATATGTCATTATATATATAGGCCCATCATTACAAAGGGTACGAGTTCCACTTTGCATTTTTAGCAGTAAAACCTTAATAGAATGTTAGCTTGAAGGTGTCAGATGCAAAGCGTAAGTCATTATATGTATTTGGTTGTTAGCTGTTAGCTTATTGTGCTTTTACAGACTATTATATTGAAATTAATATTTGACAGTAATTTCAACTATACTGAAACGTTTCTGAACTGTCTCTTGTGCAGCTGCTGCTACTGTGGAGGTATTATCTGTTAACCATTAGCTTACGGTAAACAAAACAGCGCTTGTATTGAGTGTGATATTGAAATAAATATGGGAAGGTAATTTAAACTCAATAAGTTGTCTTTCTGTCACTCAGTGGGAGAGTTAAGCCAACTGTGACGTCATGTGCATAGCCTCTATTGGACTTTTTTGTTTGCTGCTATAATTCAAACAGTTCTGTTAAAGAATATTAAATGTTTGGTTTAATATTTTCCAGATTAATAGTCTTGCATAGCCACGCCGCACTTCTCCACACTTTGTCAGCACTGGATAGTTCTGGCAATCTCCAATATCTTTCTGGAATAGGGGTAAAAATTCTGGGTTGTTTGGCTAGTTCTTGAACAGTGCTGAGCACCAGATGCTGCGATTTATAAAATAGTGACGGGAAAGAAGTTATTTTGGTGGAACATGTGCACATGAGGAAGTGCGCTGTGGTATTAAAATAGCTGAATACACCTACAATAGAAAACAACACATAAAAAGATGTGTCTTTGTCAAAACTTGCCATTTTCAGTATGAAGTTCCAGTTTTGAGGTTGTTGTTCTTTCACACAACTTTCAAAGCGATAAAGCACAGATAGAGGAAGGAAGGAGAATGACAATACTCAAACTGCGCGACAGAAATATTCACCCCATTTCCAGCAAGCCAGACTACATTCATATTTTATTTTTGTTTAATTGAAAACTTGCACAAAGTTCTAAATAAATGGAGAAAATAATCAAATATAAGTAAGTACCTTTTATTTGTGGAGTAATAGGCCTTTCCATGTGGTCATTTCATATGAACTATTCACTGAAATCACAGAAAATGTGCTACATCATGATATTTATGCTTATCGGGATATGACATTTTCTCTATAAGGATATGAGATTTTAGTCATATAGCACAGCCCTGTTTGGGATAAAAGTGCATTTATGTACACTGTTGTCAACCAATATAGTCCTGAGGAGTGAAAAGACTAATGGGATGAAGAAGAAAAAAAAACTTAAACATGTTTGTTTAAAACCCACTGAGAATTTTGAAAAGATTTTTTGTTTCTTCATAGTTCCTCTGATCATAGCTTTCTGTGTGTCCATGGCGGTGGGCTTGGTCTTGGGTGCCCTGGTCTACGTGATCCTGACCTGGATGTCCCGCCGAAGAGCAGGCTCTGCCAGCATCACCCGCCGCCCACCTCGCCACTCACGCACCTCTCCTCGCAACCGGCCAGGCTTCAACCGTAACAACAGCCACGACCGACGCAGCAACAACAATTTACTGAGCGCTGCTTTCACCTTCCAACGGCAGACTTCCTCCCCAGATCAGGTTGACCCACTGGGGCACAAATCCAGCTTTAGGGCGTCAACCTTCCACCCTCTGCTCCAGTGCAGCCAAATTGCTAGAGAAGCCGAGGAAGGGAGCCAGACTACATTACCACGTACACCGACTCTGACCACAGCAACTGGATCTGCTCAAGCATCGGACCAGGCAGCTGCAACCCCACCCAGACCAGAGTCGTTTTGGGGAAACACTGGTCTGAGGGGTTTTCATGCCACACAGACCCCACCTCCAGCGTATGAGAGCATTATCAGGGCTTATCAGGAAACACGCACCTGAGGAGTGAGAGCACCAGGTTTACATGAACTGAATGAGCTGAAATACATTTAAAACAGATACTGAACTAAATGTATCCTGAGCTATTTGTCCAGGGGGAGCTTAAATGTGTACCAGTGATTTTTTAAAAAAAAACATCCTCTCTATGGTGAAAAAAAAAGAAAACAACGAGCAAATGTAGAAAAAGAAAAATGTGTCTCCCATCTACACGATGTCCTCAAATGTCTTGTTTGGTATTCAGATCAATTCAAACATGGCTTTAATGTGGGGCTTTCACATTTTTAGCGGCCACTATAGGGGAGGGAGACTGGGGTGTTCAATTGGTTGCAATCTACAACTTCACCATTAGATGTCACTATATATATCACACACTGAACCTTTAATTTAATGTTTTCCCAACAAATGGAATAATCGTTGCAGCTCTAAAAACAACACATAAACACTCATAAACGGAGGTCTTTGTTATATATGTAGTGTGGACATGAACATACTAATCATGCCTGCCACCATACAATACTGATTAAAGAATAGAAAAGTTAGGCATGATTACAAAGAAAACATATCAATCATCTGTCTGCATTCAGTGGCATCTGACACAATGTTTAATAAGAGAAACTACTACGTTTTTCTGTTACCTGAGTGTCGCAAGATAACATTTCTGCTTCACCCCTGCTGAGTACCTAATAACTATGCAAAACTATGCAAAAAAATTATAGAGAATGATTTTGTATTTGGAGCCTAAAGGAGAACAAGTGTGGTGTGTGATTTAAAAACTAGATTTCTCAGTGAGTTATCTATGCAAAATACCAGTGGAGGCAGCGTTAACTCAAACAATGTTTTATTAGCTGCCTTTATTAGATGTTTTTAAAGAGCGGTGATTGGTATGTGGGTGTGTGGCATTCATCATAGTTTACAAGGTGTGTCTGAGACTGTGTTTGCATCTTTAATGTGTACTGGTGCAACAGGGGGACAGAAACAAGGACATTAGGGCATTAGGAGTTGGAATTTTTTACTGTATGTAGGCGTATTATGTGTGGATGCAGTTTATAAGTTAATACAATAAAAGCATGACAAACAACTTTTCAGTATAAAATGTTGCGATTTGGGTGTTACATGTTGTTTAAGTCTTAACAACACATGGACTTAAAATCATGAAGACATGTAAAAATAAAATGCGAAACAAACGCTAACTATGTGAAGTTTCTGCAGTGCAAAGTTTGTTAACAAATGTTGCTTGTATATTGAGACAGTGATGCTTATATAGAACGTTGCATTGTAGTGTTGTATGGTTCACTTGTAACAAATACAGCTTATAGAGTTTAACTAATGTTACACCACAAACTACCTCTTTGTGCAGGCAAAAAGAATCATCTTTACATTACTTTGTATAAATTGCATGTTTTCACTGAACTGCCATGGATATAAAATATATGAAAAGTATGTGGGGTTTTTTTTGTCAAATACACGTAAACAGAAATTACACTTTTATGTGCAATCTGTCCAATATTTCCTGATGGGAGTATTCAGATCCTTTGCTTAAGTAAAAGTATTAATATCTGTCCTGTGTGAATCATATCAAGCTCATATTTTCTGAGCTCATTAAAAGATCAACTTTTAATGAGCTCAGAAAAAACAGCCCTGTTTTCAGCTTTGTATTTTCCTGGCAATCCTGGGCTTTTAAAGAGTTTATGAAAGAGGAGCATTTTCTCAACCCATAAAGAAACACTTAATCCTTCAATTTATCACAAACAATCGAGGTCAAATGGTAATGTGGAAAGTAACTAAAGTACAATATTTGCCTCTGAGATGTAGTGGAGTAGAAGTATAAAGGTGCATGAAATGGAAATACTCAAGTTCTACCTCAAATGTGTACTTGAGTACTAGTCTGCACATAAATTGACACATATCCTACATTACACACCTATTGGGCTTTGTTTTTAGTGTCACTACATTTCCCATACTTTGCCCTGCTCAAGATATTCTGGGCGCGGTAGATGACGTATTATTTGTGCGACACTCTTTTACCTTACTAACCGGGCGCTGCAATCAGGAAGAACATTACGATAGCGCTTTTAACACTCAATAAATAAGGTAATGCACTAATACCATGAACTTAATCTGTCAGTAAGGTAGCGGACAGTTAGTCGGCTGGTGGAAGACTCTAAAAATATATAACGTTAGCTAAAGCTTATGGCTAAAACACAAGGTAAACTAACGTTAGCTAACGGTATTTGAGCTAGCGTTACCTAGCAATAGAGAGGATACGTGTTATAAAGGCTACTTTAAAGTAATGTTAAACTCTATGACAGTGTTTTTTAGGGCATTTTAGGTCGCAGCTGTTTTATTCCACGTTGAAAGCAGCTAGCTAGAAAGTAGACTTACGAGCAAATGAATTGTTGCCCAGTTTGGTTAGTGAGCTTGCTATTGTCAGCTTAGTTAAATGTAACGTTAATGTTACGTGTCAGTAGTCTTAACAGTTAACCGTCTCTGTGGGTCCTAAGATTTACGTTTGTAGAAAATGTTAAATAAGCAGACTGTAATTTATGCAAAGTGAAAGCACAAGCCTCGGTCTACTCTATGAAATGTGATATACGTATTAAACTATTATAGTTTAACAGCACCTAGTCTTGTGTGGTGGTCTGATTAACCTAACTTAGCTCCCAAAACACTGGGGGACATGCAGGCGGAGGATGTCTGTTGCTGCTCTACGTTTGATCCGCTGTCGGAGACTGAGTACAGCCGGGCCGCCCGGAGTGAAGAGAGTGCTTCAGTGGAGAGATTTAAGTGAGTTTAGTGACAAACATTTGCCGACATGGACATCATTCTTTTTGAGTACTGAAATGTAAAGGTCTGGGGGAAAAAAACCTGACACCACTGGTTGTACTATGTGTGAACATTGTTGTTTACTCTAGATTCTAGAGTCTAGAAACTACTGACTAGATTTCTCAGTATCGCCTTGTTGACTGCCTTGTTGACTGAGTGTTTATCTGTTGTGTAATGTTGTTTCATAAATCTGTATGATTGAATTTGTCCTCCAGTAGAAAATTTGTCTAACAGAGGTCTTTATTCTGCTGAAATTTAGGGAAGGTTGCTAAAGTAACCGGAGCAGTTGTCTTTGGGTAAGATACCGTGGTTGCTCCCATATCTATACAGTATTTCAAGGATGCCAACATAAGCTGTGAAATATATTGTAACATGTGCCAAGAGTGTGTCTCAGCTTATCCATTAACTTTCTGCAGGGGCTGTCTTTTTATCACTTATGAGGTGGTGGCCTTGGACAAGGCTGTGACCATTGACACCAGTGCAATTATTCAAGAGAAATACAAGTCCTACATCTACTTGAGAGCCACTCCCTCCGATGAAAAGGAAAACCTTGGTGCAGGTACTGAATGTCATTCTCCCTGACCTATTTAAAACCATTGTATGTCTTCAAAATATGCACCTTAGACAGCTTTAGTTTCGGATTTCTTGTTCATTGTTTGTTATTTTTTCCTTACTTCTCACTTTGCTCAGCTTCATTTGGCCCAGAGCAGTGATCTAGCAGACTGTAGTGTCCAGGTGTCAGGTGACATCTGCTATCATTGCTTCCTGTCTTTTCTTCCTTCCCCTTTCTACTTAATGTTCCTGCCAGTTTGTTGACTGATCTCATTTCCACTGGCCAAGGTTCACTTATTTAATGAAAATAGTTACCAAAGTATACAGATATATAAACTAAACACTATTTCTAAATTGTTTCTTTTATCTGTGTACAGTCACAATGTATAAGCGGTTAGAATATTGCTTTTTTACCACAGTGTATCTGTTCATACAGGGCTCACACACAAAGCAAGGAGGGAACTTCATAAAGCAGCAAGAAGGTTTCTGGAACTGTCCTCTAGAGTTTTACACCAATCTCTAGATGGTAAGAAATAAAATGCCATTTCATTATGTTAATTCATCTGGAAAGTATTTAGTGTGAAATCACATAACTTCCTCTGATGATTCTAAGACGGGAAAGCAGGAGTTGTAGCCAGCTGAAGTATAAATATTTATTCTCAGAAAAGTACAGTTGTACACTCATTTTATGTGGTGTGTGTATGTGAAGGCCAAAGGAAACACCTGGGTTGGACATGCACATCCTGTTTTTCCAATGTCACATAGTTTGTGCATTATTTTGTAGATTCTCCTGTTAACTGTAACATACACTCCGTTTGTCTTGGGGTTTTTTGTTAATAGAATTTCCTTTTTTTTTAAAGAATGTAGCATAGTTACAGCTTATTCACAAAATTGTACTTGAGCAAAACATCTAATAATTGAATATTTGACTTCTTAAAAACTAAAAGCTTCCAAGTTGATGACACAAGGTTTGAAACCACAAGGTGTGTAATTTCATAGATGTTGTAATGATCTAAGGGTAGAACTGTAGATTCTGGTAGTCGGTTGTGGTAGATACAGTTGTACAATTTCACAGTGACCTTAAGAAAATTTGTGAGACAGTCTTTCATTTTGTTCTACTGTATGTTTTTCTGTATTCATGTGTATCAGAGCATTTTAGCCATGTGGATGCAGACCCACATGAGGTGGCGTTATGGGTCCTGCTGAAGAGAACACAGTCATCCAACAAAGCCATCAGAGTGCAGGCTGTAGAGGAGCTTGCAGACAATCACCACTGGCATGGTAAAATATGCAAAACTGTGACACATCACTTGAGGTTTACGGGATAGACAACAAGTCAGCTGAACTGGGATTAATTCACACCTGTTGTCAATAATACAGACTACCAGTACCAGACAGCAGCCCAGTTTCTAGACCAGCGGACAGCAGTGGGCCTGGCCCGGACTCCTCAGGTAGACCTGCGCTTCTTCTTGCCTCCACCTGCACTGCCTGGCCTGGAGGATGTATGTATTTCTACAGAATCTTATCTCATTGTTATCACATTCAAACAAGGTTTCTGCAGGGCTTTAAATAGTCTTAAAAGTCTACTGTTGCAAACTGTTTCAGAAAAACATAAAGCCACTGTAAAAATCCACCAGCAAACGTCTGCCACCTCCTAATACTGTTCTGTATTCACATCAGGAGCATCACCAAAATCTGGCCCCAGTGCGACCTGCTCAACACTGACACTAGGTTTAAAATTCTATTGTATAATGGTCTTAAAAATTCTTACATTTAATTTGTTGAAACCTGCAGGAACCCTGTTCAGACCACACTGTACTGTAGGTTCCCAGTACTAGGTTTTACAGTTTTTTTTTCCTTTTTTATCATTAATCCTTTACTGTACCTCAGCTTTACCTCTCAAAGCATATAACCTTGATGAATTAATAAAGACTTTTTAACAACGTTGTAGGGCTTGTCGGCAGAGGATGGGCTGAGGCAGCTTCTGGCGTCTCTGCCTCAATCTGAGGTGGACAAATGTGTTCAGTACTTCACCTCATTAGCCCTCAGAGAGAGCACTCAGTCTTTGGCAGCACAACGGGTAATAAAGACAAAAAGATGCACTACAACAGTCCTGAAAATATCCCAACGAATAAAAAAATAATTAAAAAATCTTACTAATGCCTCTTCTCTATGACATTTCAGGGAGGTCTCTGGTGTTTTGGTGGTAATGGGCTGCCCTACGCCCAGAGCCTCACCTCTGTTCCCTCTGAGAAGGTGGAATCGTTTTGCCTACAGGCACTGGTCCAGCACTCAAAGGTAATGATGGCCTTAGTAATGATGGCTCCTGTTCAGATGTTAATACTTAAATAAACTTGACTTACTGAAAACACTTGTCTTGTCTGCAGGTTCAGAGTCACTGTGATCACATAGTTTCAAATGGAGGTCTACAGCTTCTTCAGAGAGTTTATCAGCTGCGTAGAAACTCCCTAAAGATTCAAAGGAACATTGTTCGTATCATAGGAAACTTGGCCCTAAATGAGAGTGTTCACCAGGCCATAGTGCAGTCAGGTAAGCTTGCAATACTTCATCTGTTTTCTGTGTGGGGAGACTATCTATTATGGTGTGTGACTTTTCAAATGTGTTATCGTTCATTTGTCACAATTTTAATGTTCTAACAACCACCAAAAAAGGGTTTACCAAAAAAACTGTAATTCTATTGTGCATTTACAAAACTAACTAAAATAAACTATAATCATAGAGAAAATGTCCGTAGTTTTTGTAATTATCAATTTATTTCATGCATAAGTTTAGTATTTTAGGTAGATATGAAATCTGTCTTTTAGCTCTTACAGTTTTACACCAGCAGATGGCAGCATGTCATGCATCTGTGTCACCAATCTGTCCATGCCTGGCATCATGGTGGCAAAAGTCAGGAGAGTCTCATTTGGGATTACTTTGAATACTCAAAACTACAAAACAAGATTAAAACTATTATAAACCTTGCTAACAACAACAACTGTAAACTGTATTTATACTTGTTCAAATATGAATCTGTGTTTGATGTATTTTCTCAATATTTATTTTCAAATTATAGAGGATCCAATTGTTTTCTTTTCTTTCACCTTCAGGCTGGGTGTCTGTCCTGGCTGATATGATGCAGTCACCTCATGTCATGCAGGCTTCTCATGCAGCTCGTGCTCTCGCCAACCTGGATAGAGAAACAGTGAAGGAGAAATATCAAGACGGAATCTATATCCTCCACCCACACACACGTGGCAAGTAGGAAAACAATTAACTTTACTATTAAAAATATTTATAATGTAGGAATCTCTTTTTGTTCTGTCTTTTCTATTTAGAAGGGTACATTACATTTGACAGTATGTTAACTTTCAGGCAGCCGATCAAAGCAGACGTGCTGTTCATCCACGGGATTTTAGGGGCGGCTTTCAAGACGTGGCGACAGAAGGACCGCAGTATATTAGAGGAAGAGGCCACTGAAAGCAGCGATGACTACACAGAGTGCTGGCCAAAGGTAAGCAGTCTCAGACTTTGAATCATCTTAGAGAAGTGTGTCTCTCACTGTTGTTCTTATATGTCTTCTTTTATTAACAGTCGTGGCTAGCTGCTGACTGTCCAAATCTGAGAGTATTATCAGTGGAATATGACAGTCACCTCAGTGACTGGATGTCAAAGTGTCCCGTTGAGAATCAGAGGTGAGGAATGTGTGGTTTCTCATGTTCCTGTTCATTTTGCTAAATGATGACTAATCATACATAAGCTAGTAGTTTTAGTGAAATTGGATGTTTTATTATCTCAAATGCCCAAGTTTTATATTTCACATTACCTGATACTGTCCATACATTATATATCATTCTAACAGGAATGAATGGTTGATATATTCTTTGTTATTTTGCCTCTTTAGGAAGTCGTTGGCCTTCAGAAGTCGAGAGCTGCTTAAGAAGTTAAAGGTGGCAGGAGTTGGACAGAGGCCTGTGGTCTGGGTAGCACACAGTATGGGAGGTATATCCTGCCTGAACATGATGTCTGTGTAATGGTCTTAAAAAGAATGTTTACAAAATAACATAATATGTGGAGGTCAGTCTAATATTTTAAAGTATTGTATGTAATGTACATTACAAACAAAATATGTTATACTTTGAGCAACTACAAAGTCAAGAGTTTATCCCTAAACTTATGTTTGATTTCTCCATCAGGGTTGCTTGTGAAGAAAATGCTGCTGGATGCAGCAGAGGACCCTGATATGCAAGAGCTGTTAAAAAACACCAAAGGCATTATGTTCTATAGTGTTCCTCACCATGGCACCTTTATGGCTGAATACTCTGTCAACGTTAGATATCTCCTTTTCCCCTCCATAGAAGTCAGAGAACTTTGTAAAGGTCAGTGAGTAAAACTAACTTTCAGGTCTAAGACTGTTTCTGTTCAACAGAAACTGTTTGATACCTAATGTCTGTTTGTTGTTCTTTATGTCTTAAGATTCACCAGCACTGCGCAATCTAAATGAGAACTTTCTAGACATGGCCAAAGAAAAGGAATTTAAGGTGCTGAGCTTTGCAGAGACACTTCCAACTAACATTGGCCCAATGATTAAGATACTGGTGGTACCAACACAGTCAGCAGGTATGGAAAACAAATGCACAAACACTTGGCTACCTTTGGTTTTTGCTTTAACAGAATCACAGATGCAGCGATCAATTGGCTGACCGCCTGATCAGTCGCAGAATTATCTGATTATTACCGGTAAAATTTACATGCAAGAGCCACACGCTCAGTGTTGAAGTTCTTAACCGTGAAGGAAGAAGATGCAAAGAACAAAATTATTAGAAGTGACTTGCCAAAGTGAAATAAACATTGCATGTCTCTGCGATGCCAGGTCTTAGCCATAAGTAATCGCTCCTGTTACTGCTACATGTTGGATGTTAGGGATATACTGCAGTTCATTTTCAGTTTGTACAAAAAATGTCTGTTCAGTAACCTCGAGCAGTTTATTTTGAGATTTGTCTGAGAGTGAGAAGAGGTCCTGCAACCTTGTGCAGTTTTGTAGAAAATGTAAATTTAATAGTCAGAGGTTTTATTGTGACCATACCATTGAATTTTCAATAAAGAAAAGTTACAAAAATGTTTGTGTATGCTGTCAATTATCGTTCTTAGAAATAAAGAAACTGTGAATCGGGAAAAAAGCGGAAAATCATAATTGGAAGGTCAGGCTTTGAAAAAATTGCAATCAATGCATCTCTAAATAAACAGACACAGGCAAATAAAGCACTGACATTGCGAGCTGTACGAGGAACAAACACTCGTCTGTGATGTTGTTTTAAGCTCACACCTCACACCTGCTCTGGTTTCAGATCTTGGCATCGGGGAGCTCATCGAGGTGGACGTAGATCATCTCAACATCTGCAAACCAGAGAAGAAGGACTCATTCCTCTACAGACGGAGTCTCCAGTTCATTCAGGACGCACTGTACACCTACATCAGCCACTGACTGAAATACATGAACACAAACACACTGATCCAACGTATACTTGAAGTGGGGGAGAGCACTGACATCCCTCACAACCAGTCGTTAACTGCCTCTTCTTGTTGCACATTGACATTAATAACCACTAACCTGATTATTGCATAAGTGAGTAATTTTACTATACAAGAGGTGAAAGGAATCTGGGTGCTTATTTCTCACTTTAGTCATAACCTTAGATCAGTTACTGTCCCCTTTAAGGCTGATGATTTTAAACCTATACTAACTATACTAAATACTATGATCACAA
>JAPQRN010000017.1:20569568-20581983 GCA_037367275.1 Coranthus polyacanthus
AACAGATACTACACTTGATCTTAGCCAAAAGGCCGAGAAGCGATACGGACTGCTTTTCAAAGTGAGAGGGTCATTCTTCTGACTGTAATTCTCACTCACGGTTGAGGAAAAATAACAAGCCACCAAAATATATATATCACACAGAGTTTGGCATTCTCTGACGAATATTAACATAAAAGTACACTAAAATGCGCGTGTTACTTAGAGATCGGTGATAAAATGAAACGTAGTGAATGTATTTTACGCTATTTCTGGTCACGTGACGTACGACTGTCCAATCACTGATCTCTACGATCGTGAAAACAACCTAACAGAGGATGAAAGTTAATTTCTTGTCAGTTAAACTACATAAATACTTATATGTATTTCCAATAACAGGGCATTGTGTGCAGAATAGGAAGACATACGAGCTCACGTTTCAAACGGCTTTCACCGTATAACTTCAGCTCCGTCTCCGTCTTGTTAAAAACAGAAAACTGTCTTTAACACTTCAACCGTCCATTTGAGACTGCACTCATACTTGTTATGCTAACTAAAAGCACACGAAATTATTGCACTGAAGGACAATCCGCTTTGTTATATGAGCTGAACTCGATATAACAAAGCGGATTGTCCTTAAGTGTAATAATTTCATCAATCCGTTGACTTCTCAGTGCATCTAGCTAGCGGCAGAATTGTTTCCATGTCCGGTAACGCGAACCGGGTTTAACAAAATAAAGCGCCGTACACGCCAACGACTCCCAACTGTTAACGGTAACGTCTTAAGCGTCTGCGCCATGGTCCACTCTGTGCCAAACGAGCCTTAACATGAACATTACTCACCAGTCGTACGATAAAAACTGGGTGTAGAGTGCAAACATTAAGCGTGTTTCTTATCTTTTATCCACAAAGCTCACGCCAAGAAACGGGTTTTGGTTTATTTTCCCTCGTCAAAAATAAAACGTGCTACAATAAATATTTCAACACAAAATATTGCAAAAATTATCCAGTGTCTTCAACAAAAAGTATCACAGTTTATCTGAAATGATCCACAAAAATATGCACAAAGGCCAAATAATCCATACAAGTTCATGAAAACAGGCCCTGCCACTGACTGCACTTTTTGCTCGTTTATTTATATTAGCTAGACAAAACGTGACGCCCGTTTTGTCGACACAACTGTAGTAACTAAAATGATATGAATTTAAGCTAGGCTACTTTTATTACGGTAAACTTGTTAGCTAAAGTTACAGTTAGCGTTAGTTAACTTAACGTCAACACTACCTGAGACAGGTTAACTAATGCTAACAGAGCAGGTGAGTGCCTTCTTCAGGAAAAGTTGATGTATCTCTCTAATTTTGTAGTTTTTAATTTAGTTTTTTCCTGCAGCTAGCGACGTGAACGAGTTTGCGTTAAAGCAATGCTAAATTAGGCACACCTAGCAAGTTACATCATGACCGGCAAAGTTTTGGTGTAAAACGCTAACGGCGGCGAAGCGTCGAGCAATGAGGCAGAAACCAAAAATTCATAATAAGCAAACTATAGCTTTGACATTACATATATATGTAAAGCGTAAAAAATTAGCAAAAAAAAAAAAGAAGGCCAAAACAGCCTACCTGGAATTTTCATTGAAGAGCTGGGCGTCGATGACTTGTGATAACTCCGTCACTTTACCTACGAACGGGTTACGAACTTGTTTTCCATAAGTAAACGACAGAGGGCGATCTTTTCCTCGTTGTTTGCCTTATGTATTAGGTAGTGGAGGCTGGAGTGCCATATGAATTTAATGGCAATTCATATAAAATTGAACTTCAGATACAGTTTTTAAATGTGTCTCAAATGCACTTGTGCAATGCCATGTACGGCTGAGTTAAATTACTGTGTACAGAAATTGTGAAATAGCTATGTTCCTTGTTTACAATTCGCAATTTTTATATTTTGAATTTTTTTTTTTTTACTAAACCCCAAGATAAATGATTAATTTTACCTGATTTTATGACCTCTAGTTATGAATCATGTTGACAGGTGCTGTTGATTTGTGTCGTGGGCTCGGCGTGACACCGGAAGTCTAATCCTTTCACAACCATATTAGCTAGTTTCTTAACTATGGACGAGTATCAGTCGGAGGAGGAGGTTAGTTTCTTCTTTTCGCGTAACGTGAATGCGTTTATTTTACCACACTCAGAAATAACACTCTATTTATTACTAAACTATTGATCAACATTCTTAAGGTTTGCATGTTACAGACTACCATTTTGATAAACGCTAACGTTAGGAGGAAACAAAAACGTCACTTGGCTAGCTCGAACTGTAACGTAACCCTCCTGTTTTGTTTTTATTTAATAGACTACGTTCGTCGTTGAAGACGTGAGCAAAATAATAAAAGAGGTAAGGAAAGACGGTCGATATCTTCTGAGTTAAATACAAAGTTTAAAGTTTATTGTTTCGTTGCTAACGTTAGCTAACAGTTTGTGTCGAGTTGGTTGCTAAGGGCAGCGTTACAGTTGCTAGGCACCGCTCCCAGAAAATTTAGACTATACTACAGAATAATTCATTTTTTTCTTAATAGTGTTTTGGTTAAATAGGTTCAATTGGTTAAGTTCAGATTGTTGTTCTGCCATATAGTTCTAAGTTTTATTATTTAACAGTGTTTCCCAGGCTGTGCATTTACAACAGATGGGATTATTACAGTACAGTTTTAAGGGTGTTGACAGTTATTATGTTGTGTGTTGCTCAGTGTCGATGAAAGCTCACTTTGTTTAAATTGTCTCTGTAGTCTGTAGAAGCAGCCATAGGAGGAAATGCCTACCAGCACAGCAGAGTTAATCAGTGGACCACCAGTGTGGTTGAGCAGTGCCTCAGTCAACTCAGTAAACTGGGGAAGCCGTTCAAATATATTGGTATGTGGGCTGATGCCTCAGAAATAATCTGTTTATGGTTCTTTGGTTCTGAATTTTGTATTAAAATATAGCGTTAATCTGTTTTCCACAGTAACCTGTGTCATCATGCAGAAAAATGGAGCAGGTCTGCAAACAGCTAGTACATGCTTTTGGGACAACACTACTGATGGTAAATAAAAAAAAAATAAAAAAACACTTTATTTTTTTATACATAGAGCTTTGGAAATATACTGTTTAATGTGCTATTAAAGTAGTAGTTATTTCTGAGACAAACCTGTAAGTGGGGAAAGAGAGAAAACGCTTGTGGTAGAGGAAACCCCTAAGTGACTCCAAAATAACATGAGCAGTAGAGGTGTAAAATCTAATTAATGCTTCCCTGCTTATCAGTATATGTGTTTTCTTTGTGCATCCAACAGGAAGCTGTGCAGTAAGGTGGGAGAACAAGTCGATGTACTGTATCGTCAGTGTTTTTGGGTTGGCCATCTGATCAGCTACAGTGTACATCAAGTATTCTGAATGTATTCTGAACGTTTTTGTGTATCTTTGATAAATAGCAGGTTTTTGTTCTATTTTGAAAAAACTGTAAATAATTAAAACAATACCATGCTGTATATATTTGCTTTATTTACACGACAGGACAGGAGTGCTACATATACACCTTTTTTTCTGATAAAGCAACAAAAATGCAAGTACTTCAAATATGTAAGGACCCAAAATACCCTCATTTAACCATCTTAACCCAACAAAAGCTACATTCACACTGAAAGTATCAAACATGTACATTTATGTCAAAGCATTTACAATTTTGAGACAGCAGCCCAAGATAAACAGTGATGTAAAGACAAGGCACCATATTGATTAGAATACAGAGTTACTTGTAAGAATGGAAACAGCTATTTTGGCTGTTTTTGTCCATACGCTCCAGGTTTATGAAGAAAGGGCAACAGGTCTCAAATCTTAGGCAAAAATAATGTAATGGGGAAAAAAAATCATTTAAAATAATATGTTTTACATAAGGCAAAAGATATTTGGCCGATGGTGTGAGTACTGTTGTAGGATAAGAAATGCTGACATAATACATCAGTAGTCCATTAACATAAAGCTGTGTAAAATCCATGCAATTCATCCACATCATCAAATAATACAGTCAGTGTTGTCGAATTTCTGTAAATAAATTAAAAAAAAAAGTCTTAAACAAGTGCAATTACAAAGGTTAGGTTATAGTTCAGTGGTTCCTAGTCCAGCTAAGACTCTCTGTATTTGTTTTTTTTAAATCAGTCTGAGAAAGGAGAGGTTTTTTTTTTACAACCAACACTACTATGGCACTTAAATTCCCCATTAATGAATCATGTAAGCCACAACACTGTAGAGTAGTCCATTTGTGGCTTCTTCAATCTATAACACAAGTGTAATGTTACGCAGCCCTGGCCACACACATGCATTCTGGTTATTCTCAGACTGTCAGAGAGCTGAAAGGAATGGCAAAAAAAACCAAAACACAGTTACAAGTACGGAAACACTAAAGTGGTTCAACACAAAGCATTAAAATAACATTGAGTTTCTTTACACACATACAAATCCCAGATTAATATTAGCACTTTTCTCATCGTTTAGAACCATCAGGTTGTGAACAAATGCTGGCTTTTGAGGAAAAGTTTTACAAAGTGGTAAAAATTCTATTGTGTTTGTTTATTTTATCCTCAGTGAGAATGAAAGCATAAAGAATGAAGAACAAATCAGAGTGCCTCAACCTCCTGTAAAATTACAGTACATTCAGTAGACGTATCTTTTTTAAAAATAGCATTATGTACATATTCAGTATATTATTTTGTTGTACTGATGCAAATGTTCCTTATTTACACATACACATGATAGTTTGTTGTATTGTATTTCCAGTGTTTCGAGCAGGAACACAGAAGAGATGTCACAGATGGCTTCAGTCACTCTCACTCTCATCCTGGTACTTGGCAGTTGCTTTGATTGCGCGTCCGTTTTGTAAAGGCATGTCTTCATAATCACTCCTTCACAAAACAAAGGCTCATTAGCAGGGTTACAATGGTTTGAGATTTTCCCACTATGATAAGTGACTCAGAAAATATCACTGTATTACACAATTATTTTAATTTACAAAGTTCCTACAAAGCACAGTATGTAACATTTCCTCATTAAAATGTCTAAAAACAACTAGGTATGTGTTATATGTAATGTTGACTTATGTACTTACATTATATCAAACGTTTCTAACAACGTTCAAAGTCAGAGAAATAACTTTCTTACATTTTAAATTGCTCCGTTTCATTTGGTCATGGTGGAACTGCAATGTACGGCAATTGATTTATTTTATTCTTTTTTTTATTGAGGCAAAGCAGCAGAAAATACATACTGTGTGTTTAAAGCAATGAATACCGAGGGTTTTTTTTTGCAGGGGTGTGAACTAATACTTGAAACCAGTAACCATTTTTAATGAAAGTATGTGGAAAAAGTCTCCTTTTGAAAATAAATGCAAAGAAATATGGAGGAAAAAAATAGATCGTCTTATACAGCTCCACCTCTACTCATTAGGTAGTTTGTGTTATGTTCACACTGAAAATCAACTTGCAAAATTGTAAAAAGCGAGAATTTACAAAAGCCAGAAGGTGACTGAAATACTTACCCGTATATGACTTCATCATCAGAATCGTTTAGCATGGAGAAAGCAGGATTATCCTTCAACTGGGAGTCTGATAAATCAAACAAAACCAGATACATCAATACATTACCATGTACTGCAACCTAACCTGGTGCTTTAGTTAAAGCTGAACTGTTTTACTTACCATACAGGGCATTTTTGGAGGGAGAATACACAAATGCTAATGTGTACAAGTAGAAGTTGAGTAGCCCGTAGAATGATAGAAATTCAGCTGGTATGTCTGGAATTAAGGAATACTCCCTCACTATTTAATACGTTCACATGATGCATTTAAAGTGAAACTATGGTCACAGTTTTAAAGGATATAGTTTTGGTAATGAGTAGATAATTCAGCCACAAAGTTGTTTTGGAGAGCCTTGGCACCAAACCTCAGGTAGAGAATGATCATGCTGAAAAAAAGATCCAGAGAAAATGTTCTTTTTCTTCTTTTCTTTTTTAATTAAAAAAGAAAAAGCACTCCTAGTGTTTTTGTTTTCTTTAAAAGTACCTTATTACGAGGACCACAAATGTCAGTGCTGTCAAAAACTTGAGCCGGAGATCTAGAGATGTAAAAGACACAGCACGTTAGCATTAAAAGAGTAAAAGGTTTGAGTTGGACCACAGTCTTAGAGGCATACTATGCTGAATTACCAGAGTATGGCATGTTCTTGAGTTCAGAACAGGCTCTGACGATCAGGAAGACCAGGTAGAGGATGTAGAGAGCAACTACAATCAGAAAGAAGACCTTCATGCCCTGGAATAAAAGAACACTGGATTTTACAAAATTAAAGGGCAAGTAGCTATACAACCAGGTTGCACTAAATGGCGCATCGCAGTTGAAACACCAAGTGCTACATTTGAACCGACTACAAGTTTCACAATCCTTTTTGATCTGGCTTTGTTCCCATTACATCCATCTCCTGATCATGTTGTGACAATGTCTAAATTGGATGTACAGCTCTGGAAAAAGAGAAAAAAAAAATTTTCAGACCTGAACCCCACTGAAAACCTCGGGAATGTGATCAAGAGGTTCCAACTCAACACAAAACTGTTTGCTAACATTAGCAATGAACCAATAAGCGATCAAACAAAGCCGATCTGCTTTCATTTTCTGTCAGGAGTGGCACAAAGCACCACCAGCAAGGCGAAAGACTGGTGGACAGCATACCAACACAGATGAAAGCTGTGTGTGAAAATCAGGCATATTTAATCAAATATTGATTTCTGAACTCTTTCCAAGTTAAAACATTAGAATTATGTACTGTACAAAATGTTCAACACAATAGTCAAAGCAGTGGTCTCTCAGTAAGTGATGAGTAGATGGACTCATGGCTGTTAGTTCAACTTTTACCTCACAAAAGTATCTTTAAATTTTTTCTTTAAAATGTAGTAAAATGGTAAAAGTCTCACCTGAAAGTTGACTATATCCACTTTGTACTGGTAGGTGGGGTCTTGCAGTTCATTGACCCTAAAAATCAAGTAAGAGAGTAGAAACGTTCAGTCTCAGCCTGTTCATAGTTTGACTTAAACCTCTTGTGGCCACAATGAATGCTACTTACGTTTGCCATATGCCCAGTGTGACCGCTGAGAGCCACAGGAGCCCTACAATGATCAGCTTTGGTAGGTAGAACGTCAGACATTTCCTCTCACCCTGGAAACATAAGTGAGAGTATGTAATTTACAACAAGTGTGAGATAACATTTAAGTATTTATTTATGGGAATAATACTGGACCCACCTGAACCCTGATGCCATGGTACACACAGAGCCAGAAAAGAAGCAGGGCACACAGGAAGAGAGCCTGAAAAAATGCGTCCAGTGTCCCAGGGAACCAGCTGTTCACCAGGAATGACAGCGGGAAAAATGGATCTGAACAGCAAACACAGAAAAACAGAATGAGTAATAAACCTGACCTTCAAGTTTTGTTTCCTTTAAATCAGAGAAACCATGTGGAAAAATTGCATGTTATAAAACCACTGAAAACTGATGGGCAAATTAATGATAAATATATCTTGTGGAGAGAGGATATGGAGACTCACCATTGTAAAGTAGCAGTAGAGGAAGCAGGATAGACATCCACTTCTGTTCTATGCCCCAGTCCCTCATAGAAAACTTCCTCAGTGAGTGAGCAAACATACACTGGAACATACAGACAACAAAATGAGCAGTTTTCTATGAATCTCTGAATTACGTCAGCCACTATTTGTTGTAGGCTTTTGAGCCATTCCTGAAGAGCAACATTGGTCTGTTTTTGTGTCACTGGTGTTGTTGAGGATGAATTTAATTTCATGTTCCACTGCCCTTGAGTTTGTACGGTGATTTGAGGAATTATTTGTCTAAAAAAAAGTTGCAATTTGTTTTGGTTGTCTGATGCTGATATGAGTTGGCGTTTTAATGTGGAGACTTTTGTTTTGGTGAGATGTATAGATGATGTCTGGCAGCTAAGACAGAGGACAATGCATTCAATGTAATGTAATGTAAATTAATATTCTGAAATGTATTTGTTTAGAATCTGAGGAACTGTCTGTTAAGGTTTGGTCGTGTGGTCATCCAGATTAAAGTGTCTTGTAGGCACATGTGGGCTGGACACCAGGACACTCAAATAAATAATCAATTATGTTCCCTATTACATTTCAGTCAGTTTTACTGGAATACCAGTAATATAAATTTAATTTAGACAGAAGAAAACAGCACTCTTACGGTCACCATGAAGGTCAGCACCACAAAGACAAAACGGAACCAGATTTCCACTTGCGAGAAAGTGGAGTTGTACATTTTCCACTGCAGAGGGATTAAAAAACAAACAAGAGAAAAAGAGGGAGAGAAACAGAGCGTAAAACAGATGTGACTGACAAGTGAGAGTTAAAGCAGGAAAAATCCTGTCGTGTTGGCGCTTACCACAAAGTTGACCTTAGTGTCATATGTGATGTTTTCAAGGCCTTTGAAGCTGACCACCACCTGGTACTGCGTATAGTTCAGGTAACCCAAATGCAATACGATGATCTCATCACATTTCTGTTCAGACACACAAACAAACAAACAAAAAAAACCCTGAATAACTTTCGGTTCAGTGAAAGTTCATGTACTGTACTGTACATCAATAGAATGTGTGGAGATCACTGCTTGTGATTCTAATGTAAAGAACACATTAAGTTTTGCCCTCATCTCTACACTGCAGCCTCATTTTATGTGATAAATGACATTTCAGAAACTCACACTGCTATGTTGGATTCTGTTGCCTTATTAAATGATTAATGACAATCCATCATTCTGTGACAGACGGAGAGATGCTGACTGACCCTTACAGCGCCGCAGTGTAGCGTTCGTGACTTCTGGTGCACGTTGTTGATGTGCATGACGCTGGCATCCTGCATCACTCCCTTCAACTCGACGTTGATCTCAAACTTCTGCTTGAAGTCGACCACTGACACAAACAGTAGCAGAAACAAACAGTCAGCAACTAGACACACAGTGTATATTTACACACACCCCACACATAAATTGTAATTAATAGGTAGGACTTTCTGCTGCGTTCGTACCATTATTGTGTTCAACCTGCATCACACAGGTGAGCCATAGCTGCTGGTTGTAAGTGGTGAGGGGTGGAGACACAAGCTTAAATGGCCCAGTCTGAAAATATACATTTAATGACAGAATTAATTTGATGGTCATGAAAAGTAAAAGAATACGTTAAATTCCAGAGTCACTGATTACAGTACAGTTAGAGTGAGTTCAGTTAAATGTATCCAAACCCTGTTCTTCATAATTCCATTTCATTTCCACAAACCTGACTCAGTTGCACAAGTTCTTCCAGGAGAAATTGGACAACACTAGTAGTACTACAGTTTGAATCAACTCACACAATTTAAAGGCAATGGCACCACATTTTATCAAATTGTATGTAAGCTTTTAAACCTGAGAACGTGATAAATAAAAGCTGAAATAAAAATAGCTAAAAATTGTCTATTATTCTGTCATCAAAATGTCTGAACTAACTAAGGAAATATAAATTGAAAAGTTCAGAATTGTGAAAAACTGAGGTTTAATGCATTTAGCCAGGGTGTATGTAAACCTGACCTCAACTGTATGTGTAGCTTCCACATAATACATCCTGTACATACATTATAGCATTTGTAACTGAATATAAAATATTTATTCAAGTATAACATGAAATGCTTCTAGCTTTACATACATAGAAGAAATGCAATTAGGAAATACATAACAAAGTAGAGAGAAAAATTATAGGATCATTATAGCATCATGTATCCCATTATTCAAATGTAAAACTAGTGCATGGAGGACAATGCACACCTTTTTTTTTTTTTTTTTTTAGAAATGTCTTACCTTTGCTGTGAAATTCTTTGCAAGTAACTGGTCACCACTGTGCTCCTGTTCAGAAATAATCCTAGGACCTACAAATGTTAATGCACATTAGAAATATTTTTTTTCTTAATGCAAAGCCGAAAATGTTTTTCCATCTGATGGCATTACTGACACCTCCTGAAAAAATGCATGATATCAAAATGATCAAAATGTCACCTTTATCCATAACGATCTGTCAACTTTGGAACACAAGTGAAATCAAATCAACTACGGTGATAAAAATCAATCTACATCGAAGGTTAACAGCTGGATAAAAGCAAACTAGTAGAGCTGTTGTCATTTTTAGCTCATTTACTGTGTTTTTGTCATTGTGCTTCTGTATTTGTAGTGTATTGCGGTTTTATGGATGGAGACTGGATATTACATTACAGCAATAGCTAAATTCTGTGAAGCACATCACTTTTCATACTCAGTACCAATACTTTCATACTGGAACCATGTCATCTGCACTGTCCCGAAATTAAATAAATAAACTCAAATGATGCTACTGGTCAGAAAAAGGTTTAAGAGATTACTTGGATATATTAAAAAGAGTCAAGAAGCAGCAGAAAAAATACTAAGCATGTTCTTTTACAGTTCTGTTATCAGCTCTCGATAACAGAAGCTGAATGATTCAAACTGAGTAACTCATTCACTTTCTCTCTCTGGAAGCCTATAGCTAGTATAACGCCTTTTGACCAACACCCAGTGTGGTTAGGACGGCTTTAATGTTAACCACACATACCTGCAATCCCAATGAAGACTGTGAGGCCAAAGCAGATCAGAAACACCACGAAAACCAGGACGAAATGCCTTTTAGACAGCGTGTAGAGCCGCATGGGGGCCAGTCTGTAAAAGGAGTACAAACAAACATAAGCTTTCCACCGGCCCTACGACCTGACAAAGAAAACACAAGAGCGTTATACCAAATAAACTGTTTTTGTGACTGACAGCCCGTCTCACAGGAGCGTATATGTCAACACTGCTAGCTTTCATGCTAGTTTATGCTAGCAGTAACAGATGGTAGAGAAGAGCTGTACAATGGCTTCCACACCGCTCCTCGCGCGTTTAAACGACCGTGACACATTTCCCCTAAACAAATCTGACACTTACAGCTCCATTGTTTGTGATTCGCAGCTTCTCTGAAGAGAAAAGACGTTAGTTTTTCGCAGTGAAGCCACATCCGTATCAACATCAGGCTGCGACAACTGGACTGCAACGTCATTAAATGGGAGGGGCCATGATCACGTGGTGCAGCGGGGAGGGAAGTGAAAGGCGGCCCGCGTCGTGTCTTCCTTGTTTTATAGTCTATGGTAGGGTTGTAGTCAAGACCACCTATACCGAGACCAAGTCGTGACCAAGACTGGACTGTGTCGAGTCCGAGACAAAGCCAAGACCCAACTAGATACACAGCAGGGCATGCTGGGAAACTATTTTTTCAAATATTACAGAGATTATGGTATGATATGATCAAACCCGTTCATTTTCTTACTATATTACTGAAATAACAATCATCTTTAAGGTGACTAAACTTCTAAAGGGGGGAAGGTGTGTATTTTTCTTTTAGGTTTTCGCAGTAGCTGAATCAAGAGTTGGCAAAATGTTTTACACCTAAAAGAAATGTTTGAAAGATTTTTTTTTTTTTTCAAATCACAGCTTTTCATGTTAACAAATAAATCAGACAATGAACATGCAATTTAGTGATATGCCTGCAGTTGTGGTCTTGACCAGTCTTGAAATATAATCCAGAGTCCTCTTTGTCTGAGACCGAGACAAGACCAAGTAAAAATGCAGCTGAGATCGAGACGAGACCAAGACCTTCAAAACGTCTGTCTCTTGTCTCGTTTATATATTTATTCATTTATATTATATATCATTTCTATATGGTCTGCCTCCTTCTTCTTCATTAGCTCCATAGGTGTAGTTTCCATGGGGGACGAGGGGGATTTGTTCCCCTCAGTGTTTACAACACATGCATTTGTCCAGCCTTAAGTTTACTAAAAGGAATATGAATTATGAGTTAATACAAACACTTAATCTTTTGCAACAAACATAGTAAAGGGCCAAAAGGGAAAAGAAGGAGGAGGTCTCATATTAGGACATTTTTTAAATATCAAAAGGTTTCAAAACTAGAACTAGAAAACTAGAACAGAATGTATTTTTGTCATTTCAAAATACAACTTGTTTGCACCTATTTTAATCAAAAAGATTTTGCAATACCGGTACCAGTGCATATTTTAATTCTGATATATTTTATGAGCAAGAACTGAAGACTCAAGACACCAATTTAAATGTATTTCTGGCCACTTCTGGTTTGATTTGTCTATGAAATGAATAATCACCTTCATGGTTATCTATCTACCTACCTACCTACCTACCTACCTACCTACCTACCTACCTATCTACCTACCTATCTACCTACCTACCTACCTACCTATCTATCTATCTATCTATCTATCTATCTATCTATCTATCTATCTATCTATCTATCTATCTATCTATCTATC
>JAPQRN010000017.1:20582083-20605329 GCA_037367275.1 Coranthus polyacanthus
CTATCTATCTATCTATCTATCTATCTATCTATCTATCTATCTATCTATCTATCTATCTATCTCAGTTTGCGCATGCCCAGCAAGACGACATCAAACATCAACGCTGACTTAATTTATAGGATCAATTTAAGCAAATTTGTTCATCTATATTAATGTAAACATTAATCAGACTTTAAACTAGGCATGTGGTATTTAAACAACATAAAATGCGCATTTATGTAAGACTAAAGTCCTCATTTTAAGAGTAAACACTTGTTGCCTTTGATAGGCATCAGTAGGCCTCTGCCTCGTTTAGTTTATCTAATACACAACATTTTGAGAATATTTTAGGAAACGTAAGCCTTTCATACTCTCCTTAACGACGACTCTGCCATGTATTATTATGCATTGACGACATTATAGTGTTAGTATTGCATTGCCTAAATGATCAAGAATAAAAAAAATGGAACCACTATAATTCCACATAAATCTCAGGCATTGACATCTTCGTGTGCGTCCATCATACAATAACAGACGCATTATCGGATACAACCGGTCTATGAGCTGCAGATTGTGACATTTTAAAATATTTACAGCAGACAACAAATAGCCTGGATCCGGTGTAACCCAGTGGTTTAGTGGATTTACCGTCGTGTAGGTAACAGCAGACCCACCTGTAAAATCGATCATCTCGGTAAGGTGTGAGGTCCTCCTTCAGCTCGTTGTAGGCCTCCTGTATTTTCCTACAGAAGTATTTCAGCTCGCTGTACAGAGGATTTTCCAAACCGGACGAGTAGTCGGTGTCCATTATTCCATCGAGCGTCTGAAAATGGCGATGGGGGGGGTGGTGGGGGGGGGACAAAACACACACAACCCGCGGCCTTCAGAGAACCGCACGATGATCTGTCCGCATTGTTCGGTCGTCTAATTGAAAATGCAGCCGAAGCTGTTTTGTTTGTGTCGGTTCAAAGAAAGAATAAAAGCTGTGGAAATGAGGGGGCGGAAGCGCACAGCCGACACGCAGGAGGCGGGTCACGTGATCTGAGTTCAGCACCACGGACAGAGACAGCTCCGGAGTGACTGATTAACATGATCTGTTACACTCATCAGTCTGTGGCTCCGTTTAAAACCCCCCCTCTTCCTTTTACATTTGGGTTTATAGATATATTGTGAATAATTACCCATGTAGTCTCACTATTAAAAAGATTATGTGTAGCTTGCTAAGATGTGCGATATGGCTGCAATATAAACCTGTTCCTCTATACTTATCCCAGAACTCTGGGTAACTGGGACTTCTTGACTTGGTCTTATTATTTTTTCTTATTTATTATTATCTAGCCATTATTTATTCAGTAAAAGGTTTCATACAAGGATGCAGACTTTACACGAAATCAAAACTTCTAGAATCATAAAATATAAAAAAATAATGAATAAGTAGTCGTCACAAATCATCAACATCATAAGAATCAAGACATCTACAGCCAGTTTGAAATCCCTCAAGTCATTTAACATTAGTTTAAATGACTTAGTCCAGCACTCATGAGGATTGTGAGTATACATACATGTAGATAATAGCTGCAGGGGCTAATGCTGGCAGCAACAAATCTCCTTTTGGCCATGAAGGAAAGGCAAGACTTGACTCTAAAATAAAAACCTTTGATAGAAATGTAAATACCCATGTGGTTCAGTGTGAGAGGAGCCTTGTGGAAATGGTGCTCCTGTTGCTGGTTTGGTACAGACTGGACAAGTCTTTTTCTGAGACAATCACGTTTTATTCAAAAGATGCGTGACATATACAATTATAAAATAATTTACATGGCATGCCTGACTATCCATTCACTATAAACGTTCAGTCACCAAATCAGACTCAGATTTTTTTTCAAGTGTTTTTATCATTTAGGTCTACATCTACAAATACAAAGCACATGTCTTTTCTAAAGAAAAAAAAAGCCAAATCCTACAATATCTACAACAGGTCATCTCATAAAATCAGTTTGAAGTGAATCCTTAACCTAAGTCCATAGGCAATTCTGAACATGAACTCAGTGGTTTACACTTAGCTTGAACGTGTGAACAGTGTGTGTATGTGTAAGAAGCCATGACCACACACATTTGAAGATAATAGATTTAACACTGATGAGGTTGGTAGACTGCACAGTTGAATACAGACAAACCTTGACTTGACAGTTACACTCTACAGAACTAGCCTATCAACTACACTAAACTGGGCACTTACTCATTCACATCTTTTCCATCCAATGCAAACTTCACAAAACAGAGAAAATCTGAAACCCACCCCCACATCCCCATCTCACAATTTGGGCTACACTTGTAACAAACTTTTATCAACACAAAGAAATGTTCAGAAACTCCACAATATACAGTATGTATAGATACTATATCTCCTCTAGGAAATAATCTCATAAATAAAAATGTACAGACCAGCAACTGAGATGCTGAACTCAAAGAACGGTATCAAACTGTGGTCAAAAGTAAAAAGGATTTTCTCGTCTAATAAAATATTGCACAACTAACACAAAAAGATGTATTATTTTCTTTATGCCATGCTTATGTTCTTTTCTTTATTTAGGAACAGTAGACTTTTTTTTCATTCCCCAACCCTACACCCACCTCTGACAGACATGCACCTCAATGTAATATGGAAAGACCACTGAAAAAAATATGATAATCTCATTAATCATTTCAAAGACCAAGACAGAGTCGGTCCAAAGTGACAGCTTTCTTTATACCAAGCCATTAATACTTCCCTATTGGCCCATTTTTTCTCAACTTTAAATTATAACAAATGCATATTTTGGCACATTTATCGTGACCCAATCACACCTACATTTTACTAAGCCTCAAAATAACTGCTCTTTTTTCTGTAATTCGGATTTGCAGTCTCATACTAATAAAGCCTGCTGCAGGTCTTTGTAATGTGCCTGATCATTTCCTCATGCCAAAACTCTCTCAGCCAACCCCACTGTGTGTCCTCAGAGGACACGAGCTTTTCTTCCAGACAGAAAAAAAAAAGAAACCAGCTTTACAGATTTCAGTTTCAGCTTACTAAATGAAAAATATTTCAATAGTTTCAGCCTTCATTGGAGTTCTGACTTCAAATATTCAGTGAAAATAAACTCAGCTTAACTGTTTTCTGTGTTTGTAGCTGTTCAGTTAAACACTACTACAGCTTAGCGCCACACCTGAAATTAGACTAAAAACACAGTGGAGACAGGTGTAAACAGACATCTGTCAAAGTCACCCAGGTCTCTTTACAAGATTTACATGACCGATATGTATTTACATGACTTCTGAAAGAGTATGAAATGGCATAGGTGAAATATATAAAAATATTTCCTGTACCTTGCTTACATGTTAAGTGTGGGCTTTAAGAGCAGGGACAGCCCCCCAACTACACACTCACTTCACAGAAGTGACAGCCGGTGACAAATCACTTCATGCCAGAGGTTAAGATGTTGAATCCAGGCCTTGGCGACTTTTGTGCTCATGTCACCGTATGTAGATATTCCACTCAGTACAGGATATGTCAGTCAAAGCTTTCTGTACAATCCTCTAACCTGAATTCTCCAGATTACACAGCAATGTTTAAATTCAGCCACCAGTCTCCCAAATAAAGCAGGTAGGTCAAAAACTGTCAACAGGGTATGAAGATTGTAGCTCACAAACAATGACAATAATGTTAAAATAGATAAACAACAAAATGTACATATAAATTAATCCATGTAGAAGAGTAACATTTCTTCTTCCTTCAAAGTCCCAGGAAAACATGTAAAAGACTGCAGTTCATCCCAGCTCTACTTCCTCCTTGCCTTCCCAAGTTAACAGTGACACCTTTCACACCAGTGAAACGTGTGAACTTATAGTAGTGCTGCTAAATTATGCATATATCTAAACCTCAATACAAGCCGAGATAGCTTGAGATAGTAACAAAAGGAATGGCAGAGAGCAAAAACAAAAAGACCCTCCTACCCTCCAGCACGTTAAGTCATTTAATAAAATCCTAAAAGCAAAAGCAGTATAATAAAGTGGTAACCATTTCACTGAAGGTTTGTACAGCAATGGATTTCAGTGCCCAGTAGTACCTGTGCGCTCTGAGAAAAGCAACTTTAATCTCCAGAGTGTGGTTTTCAAGTATTACTGCTGCTTCTTTAGAAAACTGCACTTTGACAGCTCCTCTCTCTGCAAAGTTCTTCTACCTAAAGCAGCATTTATTTGCATGATGATTACCAAAGCTCAGCTCTTTGGCCCTACATGCACTGCAAGGTGCCAATTGCTGCCAAAATGGAGCAAATCTGAGGGCATCCTTGGCAAATGCCAACGCTTGTTGCACAGAATCTAGTGGCAGCATTGTGTAGTGCAGCGTGATTGTATCTCTCTCTATGACCAGGGCTGGTTTTACAGTCTTCTCTCCAAAAACATATATTATTAATCTCAAATGAAACAACTGTGCCCCTTTAACAGATTTCATTTAAATCCCAGATATAACTCAGGGTTGGAACATCTCATTTGAGGCGTTGAGTAACATTGGCCAAAGCCACTGCGAAGGCTTGCACAGCTGAGAAAGGGTACTGAAAATCCAGGATGTAAGCATTGCCATCAATCCTGCCAAACTGCATCACCTGTGCAAAAAAAGAAAAATGAAAAAGTTAGTGCATAAAATTGTAGCAAGATGGTACTATAAATATTGTAAATGTCTACTTGCGCACACAATAAATATTTACTTGCAGACAGAATGATCATCTCAGTACAATGACTAGATGTGGTGAGTGATATTTATTGAACTATAGCTCACTTACTTGTCTGCCTTCCAGTTCAATCTGAAAGTTCTTGGCAGACTCCTGCGTGACACGACCGCCAAAGTCCAGCTGATAGACCTGTGTGGCTTCATTCCACAGCGGCTGTTTGTTGGCCATGACATACACAAATCCCTGGCTGCCCAGTCCTCGGTCCTCCTTCTCGTTGGCCTTTCGACACTTTATCTCATCCAGCTCAGTGGCGGCCCTAAGGTTCCTCTTACTCTTCCAGCCCTTCTTACCGCTCTGGCACTGGTTGAGAAGCTCATCCCCACTGATAAAGAGCTCTGGCTCACTTTCTGAACTATCCTGGAACTCACTGTTGGCAGTGGCCTTACTTAGCTTCTTAGCCTTCAACTGCTGCTCTTTTTGTCCCTTCGGCTTCTTCTTGTCCCTTCCTCCCAGCCGTGGACTGGAGATGAGAGAGTTGAAATCACCGAGAGCTCTGCCTTCCTTTTTTGATTTGTTCCCTTCAGCCAACGGTGGCACATTAGCTTCTTCAGCTCGACCATCAACCCTCTTGCGGTTCTTTTTACTAATTTTTTCAGAGCGCTGTGGCACGGGGCTCTCGGTCAAGGAGAGCACCTCTTGAAAAGCTTCCCCAGCCTCTGCCATGGCCTCTTGTAATCCCCCATGGCTCTGCAGCTCTGCTGGTGGTGGAGGAGGGGGTGGGGGAGGAGGAGGAGGGGGAGAGAGAACATTTTTGTCCACTGCCATGTGGGAGGCTTTGGGTGGCAGTGGTACTGCAGGACTGGGCATAGGGGGGCATGGGTTATAGGTACCCCAAGGTGTGTGAAGGGCAATAGGAGGAATAGGGAGCCCAGCACAAGCGCTTCCTCCTGGATACATGGGTGGGAGAGGGCAACAGGCGAGGTTTGCCAGGTTTGCAGAGTAACCTGGTGGTAAGACAAGGGTGGCATCCTGCTGTGAAAAGGGTACTGGTGCAACCACTTCCTTTGGGGAGGAGCAGGGGCGTGGTGACGTTGGGATGGGTTGGAGCTGAGCCCCTGAATAGGCAGTCGCTGGAGGGTACTGGAGAGAGATTTGATAGCCTGCAGCAGCTGCAGCAGCTTGAAATGATGCAGCACTGGGGCTGGTGGGGGACTTTGGAGAAAGGACAAAAGGCAGCCTGGACACATCCAAGTGCTGAGCTGGGTTAAGAATAAGAGGTGGTGGTTTGTGGGACCCGGGGGGTACGGTAGGGTTCAGCGTTGCTGTCCGTTCCTGAGGAACCCATACCTCCTCTGTTGCGGCTGGGTCCCACTGATAAGGAGGTGGCCGTTTGACAAGCAGCCCTGATGCATCGTTTCCTCCTAGTGCCAGATGCCTCAGAGACTGATTCAGTGTCTCATCCTCAGTAAATGCTGAATTAACATAGTCTGCCCTGTCTCTGTTCTCTGTTCTTGCTCCTCCTGCTCCAGTCCCAGATCCTTCAAGAGCACTCAGCAGGTTGTAAGAGGACTGGGAGGCCAGAGGTGTAGCGCTGTTGGAATGAACAATAACTGTGCTGTGTGGTGCGCCATTCCCTGGAGGAAAATCCTGTCTGATAATAGTTCCCCCTGCTATTCCATTAGCACTACCTGGGGCAGTGCCTCCAACACTGGATCCACTGCTACACTGACTGCAGGTGTATAAGGCTGTTGGCACCCTCTGCTGGAGAGAGGCTGCTAGTGCACCACTATTTTTAGCCTTAGGAGGCAGTGGTCTAGGTGGTTCCAGCATCTGGGAAACTTTGAGAGCGGCCTCTCTGCTGTTCCTCCTGAGAGTGGCGTGGATTAGATTGCTGTCAAGCCTTAGCCCAGTGCTCCTGCCAGCAGCACTGTTCTGATTGGCTGGGTCAGGGTATGGGGGTGGGTCTCCACTGGGTATAGAATAGCGAGGTGCAGTGAGTCTGTTGAGAGTGGCAGAGGTATAGGGCATCTGGATCTTCTTGCCATCAGCTGAGGAAGAGGAAGAGGATGAGGATGTGACCCTGAGAGTTGCAGAGCTGCCAGGTCCCTGGAGTGTGTACACATTCTGATTACAGACAAGTCGTGTTCGAGGGCGACATACTTCCTCCACATTCCCACTACTGTCAAAAGTTGTTATCCTTTCATAGCCCAATGGGGTGGGGTACTGCGCTTGTTGCTGACCTGACGGATAGAGTGGGAAATCTCCCTTCTTGAGACAAAGGTCACCGGGGGGAGGGGTCCCACCGGTGCCTCCTCCTCCTCCTGTTCCAGATGCAGCACTGGGAGCAGCAGTGGAAGCTGATGCTGAGGCGGCAGCAGCAGCCGCAGCAGCAGCCACAGCTGCAGCAACTGTTCCAGGGTAGGGGGGTGGAGGATTCATCTTACTGAGCTCCAGAGGGGCACTGAACACCACTGTATCACCTTCAGCCAGCTGTGAAGCTGAGCGAGTGGTCTTTATTTTCAGTAAATGCTCATGTTCACCTCCCACTGTTCTCTCAACCACTAAATCAGCAGGTGGATGAGGGATCTGGATCTGCAGTGCCCCCGGCTGGAGCTGATGCACAGCTGTCCCTGAAGGCTGTCCGGGTGTCACAGAAGGAACAGGAATCTGAATTTGAAGCTGCTGCTGAAGTGGATGATGGTGCTGTTGTTGTTGCATCTGATGCTGCTGCTGTGACTGCTGTTGATGGTGCATTTGCTGTTGTTGTTGCAGTTGCTGTTGAATTTGTTGATGCTGCTGTTGTAATTGTTGCTGCTGCTGTATGTGCTGCTGCAGCTGCTGCTGCTGTATGTGTTGAAGCTGCTGCTGAATGTGCTGTTGCTGAAGTTGCTGCTGTTGTAGGTGCTGGTGCTGCAGCATCTGCTGCTGCTGGAGTTGCTGTTGATGCTGAAACTGTTGTTGGTGGTGCTGTATTTGTTGATGGTGTTGTAGCTGTTGCTGCTGTTGTAGCTGTTGCTGCTGTTGTAGCTGTTGCTGTTGTTGTAGCTGTTGCTGCTGTTGTAGCTGTTGCTGCTGTTGTAGCTGTTGCTGCTGTTGTAGCTGTTGCTGCTGTTGGTGTTGCTGCTGTTGGTGTTGCTGCTGCTGATGATGATGACTTGGTTGTTGATGTTGCGGTTGTTGTGAAGGATTATGGGAAGGTGGGGGTCCAACCATTAGCCGGCCCATTTCCAGTCCCCCAAAGATGACCTGACCAGGACTCGAGTACCTGGTGGGGACTGTGTACTGGGCTGTCAGGATGGTGTCCTGGCTTTGGTCTGATCCACCGGAAGCAGCCCCAGCTGGGGTTGCTGTGGGATTTGTAAGGACATCCAACTGAACATTTTGATTGGCTAGAAGTGATTGTACCAGACCAATGCTTTGAGCAGGGGACATGGCCTGGGCAGGACTATGAATGGGGGCAATAGGGATGTTGACAGTACACGGGGGGTTATCATCAGCAACACCAGCAGGGCCTGTGACAGGCAGGTCGTCTTCATCCTCACTGAAGACGTTGGGACTGAAGACAGGCAGATTGATGTAGTCGATGGAGATCTTCCGAACCTCTGGCAGATAGATGGTCATCTGTCTGGGCTGCAGATGGAGGAGGCTCGTCTTATAGATGACTGAAGGGGAAGAGACATGGTAAGGAGTAGTATGAGACAAATAAAGAATTGAAAAATTTGACTAAATAAATGTTAAAAAGTCATTCAACTTTTCTACATTTCAGTTTAATTAGCCAAAGACCTAGTTGAATACTTACCTGCACCAAGATTAGTTGGCAAAAATGTGGCAAGCCCCACAATCTTGAACTTTGTTCCCCAAATATTTGATGTGACCTGAGCAAGGTAGTTTTGCTGTAAGACAACAAGACAAAGATTTTGATTATTTTAAAACGCTTACAAACAAAATAAGTTTAATTTAAAATCATAACAGAATCAAATAGTTTTCATTAATTTATTCTGTTTTATCATCAAACAAACCCAGAATCTTTACAGGTGGTGAGCAAGCGGTTTTGCTCTGTCCTCCCTGAATTTGCTGCGTGTTGCCTTTCGATGCTCCAGAGAAAAATAATTATTATACTTAAATTAAACTTTTACCTGAGTGATGTCATCTAGAGGGAATTCTCTCCGTGTTAGACTGGGTGACCCGATTGAAGGTTTCCGTATTGGTAACCTTGGTGATCTGGAGATTTCCTGTGTAGCACGGGACAGTTTTGGCGATTTTCTGGGATCAATGTTGATCCTGTTGGTAAAGGGACAAACTAAGTCTCTACAGAGAAGGTAGCAAATAAAAAAAGAAGGTTTAGGCATGCAGTGAACAAAATAATAAGTGTCAGAACCTCTCATTTATGTGAAGGGTTAGAGGAATATTACAATTTCAGTGACAACAAGGGTCTACATTATCAAGTTGTAATTTAAGAAATCTCAATATGTTTCAGTTCTCTGGTGTCAGAGAAACATCTAAAAAGCTGAGTAACTGGGAATAAAAAAAGACAATAGCATTAAAACAGTCTCCTCATCACAACTGGATAATTCTGCAACAAATTAAGAAAAACATGTATTTCAAAATGTGTGGCAATACAGGATGCAGGATACAGGATGTTGAAGTATCACATTCAAAAAAGTATCATAAAACATACGTGCAGACAGATTAGGTGTCTGGTTACCTGGGCAGTTTAGGGGATTTACTACCCCTGGATATTTTTGGAGATTTCTTGCCAACCCAGTCATCACTCAGCTCAATGTCACTGGAGTCAGAGCAATTGCAGCTGTCAATCATGGCAGATATCAGACTGTTGCCGTAAATCTCATCTGAGGGAAGACAAGTACAAAAGGATAAGTCAATAGACTATCAATATGTGGGTCCGAAAGTAAACATGTCAGGGCTCATTTGTTTTTTCATCTACACATATACATCAACCCTTCATCCACTGTGATGGTAAGTCATAGCTCAAATGTTAATATGTTGACATCTTAATTATCTTGTTAATCAGGAAGGAAAGATGACATTAAACATGAACATATTGTATCATTCACAAAACTGCAGTAATGGTCCAGTATTTCTTTGCATACATTGTAAACATTTTAGGACACAGAGTCCAAACTCTTATTTCATTCCGTCTGTTTCTTATTCACACTGTATGGATTCTGTGAACCACTGCTGCCCCAGTTTAGGTCAAGCTAATTTATTTGATGGACATTAAAGTGTGAATAGGCTGGAACCATTTCATGGCTGGCTTCATTTATCACTGTGTGGGGAGGGAGAGGGCTGATTTATGAGGAGCCCAGGGGCCATCAGAGTCCCCATTAAGCAGTTTTTAATTAACATGGGCCCAGTTTGCCCTATGTGACTAAAACATACTCACTCTGTGTGCCAACTCAAGATATTTAAGTAACTGGAAAAGTACTGGATCAGGCAGATATGTCTGGGAGAAATACAGTATACATAATACAGGTCTGTTTGAATCTGTCTGAAGTCCTAAAAGAGGGAGAATCAAATAAATCTTACAGTTAACTTAAAAATACATTTGAACCAATCACTCTAATTGCAAAATGTGTTATTTGGATATTTGTCCGTTATGGTCTAGTAGGTAGTATTGTAGTATGAACAGACCTGTTTTCCCATCTGTCTTTGGGTCCATGATGACAAACTCGGGGCGTAGTTTACTTATTCGTCGGCCCTTCAGGATTGGCACTAGACCCCCGAGGTACTCCAGGTACAGAGTGTAGCAGGGCCCCCCCACCTCAGGATTATCCTCCGTACGCTTCATGGTGCAGTGCAGACGTTCATTTCCAGCTGTTGGGTAGCTCACGAAATCACGCATGTTGTTGGGATCTGGGATGGGAGGCTGGAAAACATTAAGGTATAATGTTAAGTCCTTTAATGTCCCTGTTTATTTTTACTGCCAGTTTAACTGTCACTTTGCCTGGGTTTAATTGTACAGGTGGGCTATTCCAGAATAGCATGCCGGGCTGTCTCAGAAGGTGACAGCAAAGGCATAGAATATACCCCATAAATTACCCAAAAACTCTTCACATTCACTGTATTTTGTGAATGTGACCACTAACACTCCTGTCCTGTGTTACCTTGATGGTGGGGACGAAAGCGGCAGTGACATAAGAACAGAGGCGGGAAGGCATGGTGAGCTTGGCGACATCTTTCTCTTCCTTCACTGCTGTGGCAATGCCCTGCTGGCAGAGAAGCTGCAGGCTGGCAACACGGTGCTCCACTCGCACGACATAGAGCGCCGGGCCACAGGCCAAGAACAGGCGAGAGTCCCTGTGACCCCAGCACAGTGTAGTGATTGGACGCTGCAGGGTGACGGAGATTTAGGGTGAGGATAGTGGTTATACAGTCAGTTCACAAGGTTTGTGGAGATAGACCAATAGTAGCCGATACTTAATTTTAGGCTTCTACACTGGAATTACTGAGTTTGAAGGCAAATAATAGCTGCAAAAAAGAAAATATAAATGAAATTGGTCGCACACAGATTTTTGCAGCTAATTTGATGCTCAGTTCCAGATTTATTGATTACTTTGATCTTAAGTTCAGTTAAGCAGTTATCCTGTTCCTAATACAGTCAAAAGATAGCTAAGTTCCTTTTTAATTTTCTTTACAGGGAGTAAGGAAGCCTTTAAAAATCCACTATTGGTCAACCTCCAATATCCAGCATTAAAAATGGGTGAGTGTTAAGGTTTTAAGACGTGCCAATTCATTCGTTACTGTACTTATATATAAATAACAAAAGAAATAAATTAAAGTTCGGCCTCAGATCAGTTTTTTCATAAAAGACAAGTAACAGGAAGGCTTTCTTCCATTTTTCTTGAAATGCACAAAACGAGTCTAATTATTAAGTGTAATTACTAATTAATGTAAGAAAACTAAATGAATAAAATCAATGTTTAATGAAATTCGTTACCACAAATATATGGTGTTAGTATAGTTACCCAGCCTATCCTTTCATTTGTTTGGACATGTTGTAGTTTGATTACCTGTGCTGGTGTGTCCAGTGTGTAGATGTGTTCACCCCGAACATTGTAGAACTTAACAATAGCGTTCCTGGTGGTAGGAGGACAGGAGGGGTCAAGAGAGAGGAGTGTCCTCTCCATCCCTGCCACTGCAAGGAGGTCCCCCTGTGAGCACCACTGGACCACCACATCTACAGCAGGAGGCAGAAAGATATATCTACCTTTTAATAATTGTAAAGAATCATTTTAACAAAAAGGAGTTAAAATGGAGCAAAAGATACAAATGTAAATGAACAAATAAAGTTTGGAAAATAAACAAAAGTTAGAGTTGCTTGCCACCCCTGCAAGCACTAATGATGAGGCACCCACGCACCTTTCAGTCCAGTGCGGATGAGAGTGGGAGAGAGGTCATCATAGTTGTTCATCAGGCTGATGTCTCCAGAGGTGAAGCTGACTGTCAGCAGAGGTTTCTGGCTGTGCACTGAGAAGAGAGACAGGAAAAAACAAAGATGTTACACAACCAGTGTGAGAACAACACATGGTAGGGACATACACAGTATTTCACCTGTAACCAAACTAAACATGCATCTTTTTACAAGTCATGTGGTGCTGATGTTGGACCTTTCAGTATTTTACAAGGGAGGGCTTACGATCTAGATAAAATAGGAACATTTTATCACATGATGATTATCACAAATTCTGACAGGCCTTAATGATTTCCACTTTATACAATATTCATTGGGGAAAAACTGGCCAGTTCTTTAATTACAGCCAGCAATGAGGTATGAGCTATACTCACACAATCCAAACATCTTGGCAGCCTAAAGAGGATATGGTGATGGATGTAATTCCAGAGTGGACAATAAAAACAGAATGAATGTGAGGAAGACTCTGTGAATGTTTTTGTATCTCTACAAATTAAAGGAAAAACCAACAAAATGTCTTAGTAAGGTGTGGCCAGTGCATGCTGCCAGGACAGCTTCAATAAAATTTGGCATTGAATCTACAAGTCTGTGAATTCTACTGGAGGGATGAACAACATATCCAAAAGATATTCCCTCATTTCGTGTTTTGATGATGGAGGTGGAGAGCGCTGTCTAACACGTCAGTCCGAAATCTCCCATAGGTGTTCAATTTGGTTGAGATCTGGTGACTGTGAAGGCCAGAGCACATTATTCATGCCATTTTCATACACATCCAACCATTGCATTGTCATCTTGGAAAAGACCAACCAATCAAGTTTGTCCTTTAATTTGTCACTGGTCTGTAGTTGCCTGTTCCACACCTTTGGCAGCTATAATTCATTTTCAGAAAGTTTCCACTGCGCCCAAATCAGAGGAATTTTCATCTGCCCTAACACAAGCTCAGCACATCTCACTGCTGCATCCGTAGCTGAAACAAGTGGCATTCTCAGTCACACGACGCTGCTATAAATAACACACCTTGAGACAAACACCCATACATTTTCCATTAAAATGTCCTTGAGTCTGTCCTTTCACTAAGTCCTGTAATGACCCAAATACCAACAAAAAGAAAATATCCACCTCTGCTTCCGCCAAATAAGAGTTTGTCTTTTTATAGTGTAACCAGTTTACAGTGGGTGTTGTACTAAATCAGATATATGATGTTGCTGTTAATGCATTGTGTTGCGCTGTGCAGTGCAGTGATAATGGGTCATCATCATATATCATGACAGAGGGACCTGGCAGGCAGAGGAAGAGGCAGCCTGGTGTTTTAGTCAGGTTGTCGGCTTGAGAGATACTTTCTATCAGGGCCAATCAATTACTATTGACTGATTTAATTAGTGAGTTAGAACATAATCAGTGTTTCAGCTAAGGCAAGCATTTTTCAGCCTTACCACCGGGCCCACTGAAGGGAGGGGAAAAATAATAGCACAGTGAGAGGAGGACAGATCCTCACTAATACACCCTTAGCAACTGGGAGTAATTAAGCTGAAAAGGAGGCAAAAAGAAAAAAACAGGAACCAATAGAGAGCCTGTGTACACAGTGGAGGCAGCAGGACGTGGAAAGCTAAACACACACAACTATTCCACTGTTAGACTGCTCACATCCAAGTGTACCAGATTCACGCAGGTCATTTGTACAGTATTTGAAGTGGTCAGCTAACTCAGAGGTTCTCGAACATTATCAGGTTGACACTCAAAAAGATCAAAGCTTTGTCTTCTTGGGACCCAGATAAAAAAAAAAAACCCAAAACAACACACATCATGAACTGGCAGAAATCTCACTTTTATACTGTCAGAACAATGTTGAATAAATACATTTTGTTGGAAAGTTGTAATGTCAATCACAGATTCCAACATAAAGTCATCAATCACTTCTAACACTGACAGAAGCTTCCATTACTGAACACCTGAGGCCTCTCCTCTGTATTTACAATGGCTTTGGTGCAGCCAGTGTTTATAAACTCTTCCAAAAATCACTCTTCTTCTAATTAATTCACATATATTTTTGTTATGTGTTCTTCTCTGCCAATTGGTGACCCAATAAAAACAATGCTGCGACCCACTTTGGGTCCCAACCCTAAATTTGGGAAAGGCAGAGTTAACTCGTCGGTTATTCTGTCAGCCTCCGTGTTAGCATGACAAGTCCTAATTACTGCTATTGTACATCTGTGGAGATGACAACAGAGGATGTCAAATATAGCAAAGCTGATGTCACTAGCATCATGACAGGATTAACTAAATGTTTGAATCACAGCATTTTAAAAATAAAACACTCAAAATGGAATCTAAAAGTGGCAATATGTGTTTACCCTGAGACCGTTTCCATTTTATTCTAAGCTGACAACTCTGGTAATGAGGGCTGCAGAGGCTAAAACAGGTCCTGATGGTAAAAATAGCATACAGTCAACTGTGGCATCACACTCGATTACTTCAGCTCTCCTTGACATCTCGAGTAAACTTATTCCAGCAGAGTCCAAATGGATTAGCTTTTCTTTTATAAATTTATGGAAATAAGACTGAAACCATAACATTCAGTAAGGTGACTTTTTAATGCTACTACAGGCCATATATGTATTGTTGTTTTTATTGTTTCTAACTGTTTTTTTTTTTATACTACAGTCTATGAACTATGAAGAAAAAATACTAAAAAAGGCAGCGACTTTTGACTTTTGTTGTACACAGTACCACATAAGCGTAACATAAGTGTAAAAAGCACAAGATGTTACAGCAGTCGCAGGATATATACATCATTTTTGGAAACCCTGTTGCTTCTCCAAATTGGTAACACAAGTGGTCTTTGGACTGGTTTGAAAAGATGGGTCTTGAAGAGTCTTTTACACAAATCAAAGGCTGAGCAGCATACCTTGTGGTGGGGAATAGTCGTCAGAGTCCGTGTCACTCTCACTGCTGTCCTCGACCAGGAAACTGGGGTAGTTCCAAGACATGCTGACGATGCCATCCGACTCATGCAACAGAATGTGTGCCAGCATCCGCCCATGGCAGTCCATCACTATCACCTGTCCATCTGCAGTACCAAACAACACCTGCAGAGGAACAGGAAAGGTTAACGGAAAGAAATAGAGTGATAAAATGTATAGGGATGGAAAAACAAAAGATGGAAAGAGAGGTCCACTTAGACATAAACAAAACTCAAAAAATGTATATCATTAAGAAACAACTTGAAAAAGACATAAATAGGATGAAGGTGATAAACCAAGACAAGAACACATATTCAAACTGAAAGCTTGTTGATGTCCAACCTGAGTTGACAATTTAACAGCATGAAAGCAAAAACATAGCCCAGCGAGAGCACAACAAATTCAACACGGAGAATGCTTGCCGTCACTCACTACCAATCTCCTCCAGGGCCTGTGTCTGTATTTTGAATGACAAGTCTCCATACTCAAGGTGGCAAATGAAACCTTTGTACCCGTCAAAAATCTGCAGAGTGTGTGTGTATATGTTACCTGCTGATCATCAGGAGTCCAGATACCACAGGTAATCTGGCTTTCCAAGTTGATCTCCGAGGACCAGTGTCTCTGCCCGCTCACTGAACCCACCAGGACAAAGCCATCGCGGTAAGAGATAAGAGCCTGGGTGCCATCATGGGACCAGGTGAAGTCACTCACCTACACGAAAACAGAAACAACAGTTAAGGAAGAACTCAGTTTGTTTTTTTTATTTTTTTATTTTTTTATACATAAAACATGTATAAAAACATATTACAAGTATAAAAAAATATATAAACAGGTACTGACAAAGTGATTTGATATTATACGAAAATACAGGTATTGTACTGCATCTGACCAACTGTCTGAGGAATGAGATTCAATGTTATGGTGCACTTTCCTCACTTTGAAGGCCCTAAGAATGTCAAAACGCCTGTGTTGTGAGGACCAGTACAGCCTCTAGGGGCCACTATTGTGACATCAGTCAGATTTTCAAGTCTTATCCCAGTACTACGAGTTATCAGCACTGAAGTAAGACACATAAAAATATACACAGAAAGGTGACCAATTAAAGGACAGACTTGATGGGAGTGGTCTCTTCCAGGATGACAATGTACGTATCCACAGAACATGAAGGTCACCGAATAGTTTGATGAATATGAACACGATGTGAATCATACAGTAAGCTATGGCCTTCCCAGTTACTGGATCTCAACCCAGCTATGGAAGCCTTTGGACTTGGAGATATAACACTATCTCACATATCATCAAAAAACCAAATGAGGGAATATCTCTTGGAAGAACGGTGTTCAGTCACTCCTGTAGAGTTCACAGACATGAAAACTGCTCTGATGGCACCTTCCTGAGAAACTTTGTTTGATTTCCTTTTTGATTTGTCACCCGTCTGTAGCTTGCCTCAACCGCGTCGTCACCACACAGCTTAAGACTCTGTGTGTCAGTGTGAGCAGAAATATTTTCATGTATAATCTCATGGGACACAGAGTAGAGGTGTAATTTTAAACACCATATATTTAAAGAGAGAGGCTATTGTTCTGACTGTCATCTAGTAACTACATTGATTACAGAAGACGAGGTGCTGTCAGGATTTATCAGACTCAGCTCTGCAGATGACAGTGATTGATGGATGAAGTCTACCGGGCATGCTTTGGCTTTCTCCATTTTATTTATTTACACGCTTTATATATTATGTACATAACACATAGATTACAAATGAAACCATTTTTATTTTTGTCAAGCATCTTACCTGAGCTCCGCGATCATTAACCAGCTCCACTGACCAACGGCCCTCATACTGGATCCAAACGAAGATTCCACCATCTGTATCACAAGTGGCCAGTTTCTGGAAGGGCTCATTCCACCTCACCAACACCACCTTAAAGACACATAAGACCAAATGAATGGGACAAAAACACTTTTCAAAGAGACTGCCCTGCGTGCTACCAACAAATGTTTCTTTCCCTTTTTTCAGTCCAGATTGCACTGTTGTGTTGTATTTTATTTGGAATTATTTTGCAGTTTCATTATTATGAGGACCTTCTGGTGAGCTTTGCTTTCCCCTTTGCCTATAACAGATAATGTGATATAATCAACAACACAGTGCCTTCACAAAGTGCCCTCGATCAAGACTCTAAAATTTTGTCTTTACTCCCATTGTGAGTCATTCTAGATGAGGGTTCCAGCTCAATGCCTAAAATGCAGAAAGTAAAAACCAAGTCACCACATTTCAATGAGCTAAATTTAGCATCCAACCAGATGAAAATCTATCACAAAGTGGGTTAACCTCATTTTCAAAGGAGCTGCTAATATCCTGAATATCACAATGAGATTCAGTTATTCCATCTCTTATCCATCTGTTCCACACTTCTCTACAAACATAGAAATTCCTGAGTGTTCCTCCACGCTTGTAACTTGATCCTACTGGGTATGTTTATGTTTCAATGTGTAACTTGCGTTCTCCTTTTCATTTTCTTACAAGCATTTACATTACTTTGTTAAAATTAAACCGGTTAAAAATAGTTCATGTTCATCTCATCTTAAAAAACATGACCATAAGAGACACAAAGAAAGGGTGGAAGGAGCAACTAAAGAGAAACAATGAGTGCACTGATGTGTGAACGTGCCCATATTTTGATTTAGAGATGTGACAAAATAAACTGTAAAGCTGTTAACAGCAGTGACTCATGGATCATCATTAGACCTAGGCGTGCGCTACAGAGGAGGAATGTGAATGTTCATATCACAATGATGATGAAAATGCGACAGCACTAATACAATGGTCAGCACTAATACATTTGCAATTTATATATTACACTCTTGATTGAAAATTCTAATAAAAGGAGAAGAATAATCAAATATGAGTACGTGCCTCTAATTTTATAAAATGTAATAAGATATAGGCCTTTCTCTGTGGTCATTTTGAATAAACTATTTATACTGTAAAATGTAATATATGATAGTGATATGCATCATTGTCTGGTTATGAAATGACCTATATCGAGATGTGAAATATGAGGTCATATCGCACAGTCCTAAATCAAAGCGTTCATAACCTTCATAACCTCTTTGTCGTGTCATCCATCTCCAGGTTAACCGTTACCATCTCTTCTCCCCCCCCCCCCTCTCTGTGTCTCTATGTGTCTGGTCTTCTGTAGCGTGACTCAGCCTATTCCCAGAGGAATAATCCTAAGCAGGGAGCAGCTCTGCTCTCACTGAGTGAAGCACGTGGGCTGTACACGCTCAAACACACAACACAGGGCAGGTTTTAGCGGGGCTTACGCTCTCTGAATGCAAGTCCAACAGAGCAGTGGCAGAGAGTTGGATAAACCACTCAGTCTTGCCAGTTGTCAGTCTTCTTTTGTCAACCCTATCCTGTCCTCACCTCACACAAAAAGACACACAGGCAAGTTAACCACAGTCTGCTGGAACCTTTGTATTTATAAACAGGTGAGGGGCTCATTTTACACTACGCATTTTTAATGCATTATAGCTGCAACAATTCATAATATTTAAAATGCTTCCAGATGTCTTCTATGCAAATGCAGCTGTAATAAAAAGGTAATAACCACACTTATTATTCTGATAAATCTCCTTGCCATTTCATATGTGTCACTGTGGTGTATTGTTTAATGTCAAAGTGATAAAAGATAAGGTAATGTTAGTTAAAATCAGAGTGATGTGCTTCTCACAAACAAGTGTGTATGTATATACTGTGTACAGCCACATCTCCTCTCAAGTGTAATGAGTATACAGTAGCATTAATCCCCCTCCTGGCCCTGCTCCTTCAGCAATAAGGTGTCTGGTGAGTCAGATTTACGGTGTTTTCACTCCCACTCCCACTCTCATGTGGCATAAATTCTAATTTCCCTATAGGTATGTCTTAGCTGAGGAGCCACAGGGAAGAGGACACCATGAGACCTGGCCTGCTGCAGGTCTTCATGTCTTTCAGACTGAGTTGACCGAATTCACGGACCATTAAAAACAGCCTCCTAAACCATCAGTCACCTGATGCAGCAGTGCTTACTGGACTGGGTGCAAAGCTGACAGACTATGGCAGCAGTACTGTCAAAGATAACAAATTTCCATGCACGGATTTCACTGGGGGAAAACAAATCCATGTAGTTACTCCACCCATGCACTGTCTGCAACCTCTGGTGAGCAAAATGAATTTTCCGGATGGTATAATACCACATAATTCAGCTCAAGTCAGTGTAGACACAACGCTTTAGATTAGCTAGGAGACCTCATTGCACACTTTCTTTTGTTATTCATACACACACTAACTGACAAGGGGAAAAGAAGGGTTCACACATGCTGTGCCTTACATGTGCGGCCACTTATCTGCAGCCCCACAGAGGTGACAATAATCTGTGTATGTGTGTGTGTAAATTTAGCTCTGTGTGGAGATTAGTGTGAGCTGGTCAGGCATCCCGCGAGGGGGACAGCTGAGCACCGCACTGTGACGCAGCGATCTGGGAGATCAGACATCACATGGAGACAGACGGGATAAGAACGAAGGGCCACAAGACACTGAGGGGCTGGAAGGATCATGGGCAGAAAAGGTACAAGCATACCTACAAACAATACAGATCTGGAGAAGTCCTAACAGGCTGTATGGTCAAACAATGACTGACAAAAATAAAACATCATTGAGGAGGTTGCTGATAACCTGGAAATTAGCATAACACAGTCCAATCATAGAAAATAGCACTGAAATAAAGCATAGTGGACATCAAGCCATCATAGCCAAGACCTGGTATTGAAACAAGAGCCAGCTGGGTTCAGATCCTTTTAATACTGTCCTTTGGCCGGCACATGGCCATCCATTGACAACTTCTTCTTGGAGTTGGCACAGCCTTTACTTCTGCCGTGTCTTGCTGTTACCATTGCAGCTCTGTGGCCTCTTGCTGGGACTTGGAAAGGGGAAGCTGAGCTGACCCTAGCAAGTTAACTGAAAATACCAAATCAAATAAAGGGACAGCTTTGGGTTGCATTAGAGTCAGCAAAAGTGAGAGGACACAGTGACAGCATAGTGTCACAGCAGTGCGGCTCTGCGCACATGGGTCCATGACAACACTGCTCCCAGGCACCAGGTCTTCCTTTTTGCAAAAAAAAAAAAAAAGCTTGCATGGTGCTGCTCACACATAATGCATAATCACACATTCAAATTGCAAGTAAATGTTGTATGCAAGCTGAAATGCATACATACAAATGCATGACATGCACATGCACAAACTTTGATTGAAATGAGTCAAATATTTTAATATATTTAACACCTACAAAAGATGTTTGGTAATCACAAACTACCTGCTGCATTTGGAGCTGTTGATTTCCTGAAGAATGTATAAAGAATTATTGAAGAGTCAGGATCAGCTGGATGACTGTAGAGTCAGATACAGTTCAAGCAAAAGAGACTGACGCAAACCCCCTGCCCTCTCTGATTCTGGATCTGACATGATATTAAATCAGACACAAAACTCAATTAAGAAAAGCGCTGTGCTGTGCTGATACAAAAGGAAGGCAGCCAGAATAGGCAAAGTGTGGCGGGTGTGATTTGCAGCATCACAGAAAGGGCAACGGGACAAGACCTGCAGGGGAAGAAGAATCTGAAATGTCTACGAGTAAAGCAAGCATGCAATTCATTTCTTAATCAATATTAATAACTGATAATAATAAATATATAGGTTATCAGTGATGTAAAGCTCAAGATAAGTAACAGCGAACAGACTGTGTAACTCTCGGTAGAGGCCAGGTGGACTCATTGACTTGTACATATTTTCTTCTAATTCATTATTAAATATATGCAAATTATTTGGTCCTTAATGTATATGGTCATATGCCTCAAATGCTGCTCTTCTACGGTTGTTGTGCATTATGCATTCGAAACAGGGCACTGACTGAAGATTTCCTGAAAAAAAAAAAAAAAAAAAATATCATATAATGATAAGATGAAAAACTCTACTTTTAGTATGTTCATATGGTACACACTTAAAACAGCAGAAATTTTCTTATTCTGTTGGGATATTCTGAATTAGGCTTCATTCTGAATGTAGCATTTTCTGACATGTGGCATATGCTGCCACATGGGTGGGTGGGTTTTAGTAGCATTCTTTGGACAACATGTGTACAGCGTTGGACATAAATCAACTACCTAACTGTTTGCAAGTCTGGGGAAGAGATGCATGCCCAAAAAAACCCCACAATTCTGGTCGAATGGAGTAACTCACCTACTTTTGAACATTATAAAACACTACATATCAGCAGGTTTTTGTAAGTATTGCAATCCCAACCTTTTAAAAGGGGTAGAAAGAATTAAAGAGGGAGGCTGTGCTCGCACGAACAAGTGTGTCACTGGTTGAAAACTTCATTATATAATTATTTATTTAATTTTATTAAACATATTAATTAAATAGATACTATTATTTGGAGTATACACGGCTGCATATAAACAGGAATATTAGTGGAATATTCATTTTCATTAACTATATAAACAGCTTAGTGGAAATATTGTCATTTTCAGCATAATGTTCTGTAACCAATGATGCATGAATGCTAGAAAATACATAAATAAGAACCGTCTGGTGGATGAATTTTTTGGTTTATTTTCAAAGCTTTTGCTGTGAAAGTTGCAATGAAGAAGTTTTATTCAGCCTCCTCTCACAACTCCAAAACACAGTGTGCATAAATGTGCAGATATGCTTGTCTCATCCTTGACTACAAAAACTGCTCACAGTGAAAAAAACATGCGCTGAAATCACTAACGGTCCCTTTTGGAAAATTTCTAGTAACAGACAAGTCCACCTGGATCCGAGGAAGCAGCCGAGCCTGAGTGTTATGCAACATGTCCTCTCCAAGGAGGGATCAGCACAGCAAAGCCAATTCTACTAAACACATTTGGTGAGACCATTTTAATGCAGCGCAGGGGTCATGTAAGCTTCAATCCTAAGCAGGCTTCTGGTGTCAAGAGGTCAGATAAGGAGAGAACGAGAAGGTATCCAACAAAAGGAGAATGGAAATAATTAAAAGATGGCACCTTGTAATGTCTGGGCAGCAGCCAGATTAAGGAGGGAGATCATGACAGATAGAAAGAAGAGGAGCGTAGAGCTATGGTACAGCGGAAGGAGCTAATAAGCCCATGTAACAAGACCAGGGGACACAACTGTCTGGACACAGGTGGTGATAAAAACAAAGGTGACTTAGACTGAGTGTAGGTGGGGGCGGTGGATGAGGCTGAACCAGAAGTGCAACACAGCCCATTAAAAGCAATGACTTAACTCAAACGTTTCTCAGCTTGTACTGCAGGAAAATGACGCTGCATTCTCACCATCTTGCAATTCATTATTGGTCTGAACAGATAAGCCAGTTGCATCCTCTTCTTCCTCTCTGTCCATCTAAACAAACTGTGCAAGTCTCACATCAGTGCTGATTCCGGCAAAGGCCCTCTACAGGAGAGATAAGCTGACTTATTTATGAAGCTTAGCCAGGAAACAACTTTTTAACACATGAAAATGTCACACAGCACAAGTGAAAATGAGAAGCGCGGAGGGAAAACACAGTGACGGGGTTCTTCTAGGAGAGTGATTCATTCTCTCTGATCTATCACCATCAGCAGCATTAGCAGGAGAGTGCACAGACAGAGCCCATGAAAGTTTGAAAGTCAAACATTTTCAAAGGGCTGAAACTAGAGTCACATCTGAACCAACCGAACTGCTGAAACCTGAGAATTATTTTATATTTGCAGGTTTCACCAACATTATTTCCTGCATAGACACACTTAAAGGTACCTTGTACACCTGGACAATCTAACAGAGTGCTCTAATCTATATTATATGTCAAGCATTAATCACTAAGCATTATTACTGTACTAGAACTAGAGCAAAGAACAAATAAGGAACATGTGATCAGACACAAATTAGTGTGTGGATCAGTATGTAGGCCAAACAAGGTGCACCGTCTGGGAGTTCAACCTACAGGTATGTAGCAAAGAGCTGGTGTCCTGGGGTCACCTGTCTCTATTGGATTCGGGCCATAGATTGTTGTCCCTTTCTGCCTCAGAAAAGAGCTTGGATCTGGCCTCGAAAGAAAACCCAACACCTGGGACTCCATAAGGCTCATGACACC
>JAPQRN010000017.1:20607675-20648502 GCA_037367275.1 Coranthus polyacanthus
GCAGGGAAGCGTTTGTCAATGTCTATTCAACCGTTTCAGCAGGCAACTGATGAACTTCTCATCTATAACTGAAAATAATTTGTGTCTCAACAATTTATAAACACAATGACATTGTGCTGAGGCCTCAATTATGGGACATATTTTTAGCAAACAATTTTAAAATCTCCTCCCTCCTGGGACTATCATGTAATGTTCTACTTTCTCACAGCATCCATGCTGTTGAAACAGTAGTGTAACTCTGCTTTATGCCTGCAAACAACTAATCAAGTCATCCACTGATTATTTTCTCAATTAAGAAATTCATCTTTTACTCTACAAAATAGGCTAATTAAACTGTAATATGAAGAACCTTTTATAGCCTAAAGTGAGGTCTTAAGTATGGACGCACTGACATCAGTACTGGTCAATATCGGTCATCACCTATTGCAAAAAAGATCTCCTCGATAGTCCCAGGAGGGAGGAGATTTTAAGACATTTTAGACAATGACAAACGCTTCCCTGCCGGTGTCATGAGCCTTATGGAGTCCCAGGTGTTGGGTTTTCTTTCGAGGCCAGATCCAAGCTCTTTGCTGATGCAGAAAGGGACAACAATCTATGACCCTAATCCAATAGAGATAGGTGACCCCAGGACACCAGCTCACTGAAAGCACTGGCCGATGTTTATCTGTTGTGATCTATTCATGGATGTTTCATAAGTTTGTATGATTGAATTGATATATTTGATATGATTGAATGTTGTGCTCATTCAAAGACAGTGTGAAGAAGGGTTGAAAGGCTTTAAAACAAGAGACATACTGATTCACTGATTCATTAGTTTCGGCTGATCAATTGGCACTGACAGGACGTTTTACAAATTATCTGTATCGGTAGAACTTGGCTCCGATTGTGACTGATATTTGCTGACTTCTTGGGAAAATTTTAAAAAATTAAATCGAAGGTAGAATCACCTAGATTTGCAATGGTTGAAGTTTGATTTTCAGTACCAGATAATGAATTCATTACTTTGACTTTGATGTTCAGTGATGTAATGTATTTATTTATTGATTTAGGTATTTATTAGTTTGACTTAGATGTTCAGTTCAACAGATACTTTGTTTCTAAGAAAGCAAAAAATAGTCAATTTCAAATAGTGTTGAAATTTCTTCATGAAGGGGGACGGTATTGGCCAATTAGTTAGCTATCAGCCTTTTCCTGTTAGAAAAGATCATTATCGTATTGGCCTTTAAAAATCCACTGTTGGTCGACCTCTATTTGAACTAGTTGCTGGGGAAATAAACACCAAAAACAAACTAAACAAAAAGAAGAAAAAAAAAAACGATCAGCAATCAGACAAATTTGGGCACATTTAAGAAGCCAATGTTTATTTCTGCTTGAGCAATAAAAAAAAAACCCATTAGATGGTGCAGCTCTACAAGTCAAACCTACTAGCTATATCAACCACACACACCTAAAAGTCAGTAACATTGTAACAGCAGAGGCTAATGCCAGGATCACTCTTCACAGTGCACTGTATTTGTGCAGCGTTAAAATTTATAAACAAAAGAAAAAATCATAATTTTATTGCCACACAACAGATGTGCTATGAAATAGTAGCAGAGCAGTTGATGTTTTTCGCTGTAAATATACAGCCAGGGAGTCCCTCACACAGTAAATCACATATATCATAAGACAAACAGAAGACAACTAGGAGACGATGGGATGCTGAGAGACAATTTGCCCAAAACCTGTGCTGCGGCCAAACTTTTCCTTGTCGACATGTCGACAGTCATTGACAACCTTGTCTCAGATATTCAGCTCTTATGGAGAATGAATGGTCTCTTACTGACTAGCTGTTCACTTTGTTCAGCCTCTGAACACACTGGAATGGGAAAAAAAAACATCGGCCTGTCAAAAAAAGCATTGATCTATTCTGATATATGTCCCAGAGGAAATATTCTGCAGCATCATTAAAATAGTCACATAAAAGGACACAAAGCCTATTGCTTTTATCTATTTTCAGTTTTATTTAACTGTGATGCAATTGATATGTCTACTGCAAAAGGTCATCAGCTCTGTTGAAACAGCAATATGAAAATAGTACCAAGCCATCCAAAGTCAAATTTCACTCCAGTAGAATATATTTTTCTTCTCAATTCGATTATTTTTGGACTTCAAAAAAAAAAAAATGTTAACACTTTAAAACGGGTATGATTGAGATTTGGACGTTTGTTTATGGGTATTCTGCTACATGCATAAATTTATATGGATTTGAATATTTTGACAGTAAAAATCTGACATGACACTGTAAAATAGGTCTAATTTTCTGCTAAGCAACCGATCTCTGTGAGAAATATACAAAGTGCAGAATACAAAGTCGTGTGCTCCTGACAACCTCTGTTAAAGGAAGGCTGTGGGAGACATAACAAAAGGAGCAGTTAACCATATATACACCGTGCTACCTTTGAAGCCGTTACCTTGTAATTATCCCTCACTCGGGCTAAAAGGCTAGTAGACACAGAGGTAGACAAACCTTCATTGGGGACGTAGTGTAGGCTCTGGAAAAGCTTTTCATTATCCTAAGACCATGACAGCTTTCAGTATGGGTGGTAGGGCAGAAGAACAGCTGAACCTCCCCACACAACATAAGATACCTTGGGTGGATGCTTTTACCCAAAGTAGCTATGAGTGCCAACTTTTTTGTTATGAGTGTAAATCAAACCTATAATCCGAGCAGGAGCGGTGCCATGCTCCGCAGGAACACAGAGCCCTATCAGAGTCTCCCAGGTTCTTAACAGATGTCTGACAGCTTAAGATCTGCCCTCTACTTTACTACATTCCCATTTTGGGCCAAGTCCAAAAGACACATTCATTTAGACACTCACTTACATCAGAATGATCGCAGGACACTTGGGCCTATAAATCAACAGGAATAATGGGCAAACTTAAGAATGCTAGTACGGGTATTGATTTTGGCAGGACTGGAGAGGATGAGTTCATGTTGACTTTTTTGTGTGCTCATTCATAACATGACTTGAGCTAATTTACATGAAAGGACACTCTTCACCAGTGAGGACAAGTGCTCAATGACAGTGCTGATGTTTAAAGGACATGATTGTCAGGGGACACGACTGCATTTTACTGCTGAGTGAGCAGCCTTTGCAGACAAAGGAAGGTTACCCAAATATATTGACATTCAAGCAATAAAATAATTTTGTTAAGATTGATTGATTGACTGATTTTTTATTTGTGTCATGCACACAAAGTGCCCATGCCTCAAGACACCATAAAATAGAGCTACAGTGGTGACATTAATTTACAACTCATTACAAAATCAAATCATAAACAAACAAAACGTTCTGTCTTCTTTCCCAGGCAAATAAAATTTGTTACAACACAAATTACCTTCCTATAAAGCAAGTAAAGTTTTTCATCATCTAACACAAAAAATCAACAGAGGCCATTTTATCCAGAACATCATTCCTCATGGCCTCATAAACCGGAGAGTAGGACAAAAAAACTGAACCTCACCTCACAACATAGTCTGTTCTCAAAAAGAGGGTTCAGTTCTAACAAAAACACCTATTACTTCGATCGGCCTTGTAGAATGTATACTGCATACAGCCTTCTCACTTCTTATCATCACAAATGCGATGGAAAATTACAAGTGAGTGAACAGATCTTTCATAACTTGACAGAATTCATTAGGCAATGTGATCTCTACCACTGTCACAGACCCAAAATTAAGTGCGGAGAGGACAATCCTCTGAACAAATCTCAGCAGGTTCGGCTTAGGTGAGTTCAACCTTCGGCACAGCGCTACATAAACCGCATCAACGAAAGGGAAAATTCAGTTCTTGGACCGCATTCAAGTGGGCAGAGTTAAATGACATTTCTGCTGCGCTTCAGTCACTCTCTGTGGGGATTCATCCACTCTCCTCTCAGCTGCCTTATGGAATGCTGACACAGCACCTTGCTCCATCTGACCAACAGCTACACCCACTAAAAGACAAAAATGCAACCTGTGTGCAATCTGCACTCCTGCTAACACCACGATATACCGATGGTAATATTCATACATACAGCAGGTGATATACCCAGGAATTAGTTAGCTGGTCATTCCAATAACAACATTTTTTTTTTTTTTTTACAAGTGCTCTGTTGGAAAATCTGGGGATATTGCCACAGTGGGAGATAAGAATGGTGCCAGGGAGCGAGTGAGGATCAGCAATGTTTTGACTGAGGAGCCACAGGGTGATATTGCAAGGATGTTAACCCATGAGTGGTGAAAGTGAAACACCACAGTGTGTGATTTCACTAATAACTCCCTCTATGTCGGTTAAAACTACAAAAATCAGTGAAATCACCTGCTTTTGTGTTTGGGTGGAAGGATATACTACAGCCTCTCACCCCATGGAAATTGGGGTTTCTAGACCTGAGCTTACAATCTTTGTGCAAGAAAAACTAAACACTATCCTGAGCAAAAGTAAATCCTGGTAGCTTCAAGGACACTGTTCTGTACCTCACCCTTGTAGCAAAATAAAGATTTGCAGTCACTTAAACTCAACCCTGTTGAAGTAAAGACCTGGAGAGATGTTAAAATACTGCTTAAACGTGATCAATAATCTATCATCATAAGAATAAATGGAAGTAAACAGTGTTTTGGCTTTTAATTAGAGGGAGCTTGGAGAAGTCAAGAACTGTATTTAATGTATTTTTGTCCATTTCATATCTTTAACAGATTACGTATAACTCGAAAGATGTTTGGGAGTAGTGTGAATAAAAGGAAAGATTTTCTCCAGGCAAGATAATAGTGATAAACAAACGATGATCAATATTATACCTGAATCGGACACAGATCGACTGGCAGAACCTGACCACAATGAAAAATATAAATAAATGTCCCCCTGGTCTGTTGTATTCTCAACACAAATCACTACTTTGCATTTTCCCATAAAACCCTCCTACCTCGCTGTTGTGTCCTCTGAGGTTGAAGTTGACTCTTTGCGGAGTAGGTCGGTCCCGTCTGCAGTGGCTGGACGTGAACGTGACCCCAACGACTCCTCGACCGTTCCCGGTAGCCAGCCAGCCCTCCTCGTAGTAGCGCTTTCTGCACACCGGTTTCTCCTTCTCGCTCTTTGGCACCCTGCCCTTCCAGGACAGGCACAGGATGTTGGAGTCGCTGCAGAGGACCGGGCCATGCTCCACGGCGGCGAACATCCCTGCAGCTCTCGGAGTGCCCCCGTGGATAAAAACAACCCGGAGGGCGGCCGCTGTTTCTTTGGAGGGGGTCGGGGTCTTTACGAGCGCCTCTCCTCCGCTGAGGTTACAGTTTCAGTGTCGGGTGTGAGGCAGCGACAACTGTGCATAGTACTTGCGCTTTCACTCGTTAATCTTGGTGATTTGCAACACTGACTAAAGATGATCAGACAAAACCTCTTCAAAAGCACAAATAAGGTAACAAAACTAGGGATTCAAGCATTGCTGGGCTGGAGATATATAGCCAAATGGGCTGCATACACAACAAAAGGCACTCATCAAGTCATTTTGATGCATTTGATCCGTGAGTTGCCTTACTGATGTTGTCACTGACAAGGCAACAGATGATAACAATTCAGTAACCCATACTCGTGTCAGCTCAAAAAACAAACTTGTAAACTAATAATCCGGCAATGCATTTAATCCATTAGTTTCCAGTTGACGGGAGCAACACTTCCGTCCAGTTCAGTGTGTCATTTCTGAGCTCCGCGTCCTCTTCATACGAAGCCGGCTGTCAGTATGAGAGGAGGAGGAGGAGGAGGAGGAGGAGCAGGGACTCCTCTCCATCAGCTGTCAGCCCGCAAGAGAGCCGCTTCTCCCGGTAACGTCATCACGTCAGCCAGTCTGTCTGTTCAACCCGCCTCGGGGATCCCATGGAGGACTGCTGGATTAACCAGAAAAGCAGACCAAGACTTAAAATAGGCTAGGATCGTCACGCGGGCTATGAAACCAACAAGTGTGAGATATAAATAATAGAGCCGTTAACCGTTTTATAAAGCGGACAACCACGGTAAAAGCGTTACAGCACTTAGCCACGTCCCTACCGCCCACTGCCGTTAATTTAAATATTAATGAGTTCGCCTAAAATTACCACTCACTTACCGTTACTTATGTCTCCCTCAGAAACCAATTTAGTTGGAGGTCTCTCGCATTCCCGCGTAGCGGAAGGACAGGCTATTTAACTAATTGCTTAATTATTCAAAAGAACCATGGATCATTTTTGTCCTATTTTTTGTAACAAAGCGCGGCCTCTCGCGGCAAAGCGATAAAGAGTAAAAGAGGAAAAACAAGGTGGGAAGAAGTAAACAGCAAAGGTTAAAATAAAAGGGTATAAAACAGTACCGGCAGTTAGAATTATTGAATTTCAACGGACAGGACGTCAGATGGAGACCGCTGGGCACCAGCTGACAATTAAAATTACATCAGGCGGCTCAGAGTTAAACTGTTGGACATAAATGTAACAAACAGTTGGATCGAGGCAGTTGTCAAATGTGAGACAAAAGATGGATACTAATGGGATAAAATGTACAGGTGACGGTACAAGAGCATCCCAACACACCTTGAAAAAAAACTACAATAAAATAAAATATGGCAATCTTTTGTAATCTTGAAAGAGGCTCAGCGGTGTTACTAGCTAACTGACTGCCGAATACTCAATGAACCCGTGAGATTGATACCAAAATACTCGGAATACCCATCACCGCAACCTGCCTGCTAGCTGTGAAGCTAGCTAGACTGGACTGGCTGCTGGATCAGGGCAGAGCTGTGTGAGCTCCACAGATCAAAATATCGTGTCAGCCGCGACAATAATATACACCTATCTCAGTTCGTCTTCTCGGTGCAGAAATCCAACTGAGCTGTTCGGCTATGCAGCTAACATCGTCTGCTAGTGTTATCTCCCCCCCACAAAGAGTAGTCAGGGGAAGCTAACCGGCTAACCAGCCAGCTAGCTAGCTGAACATGAACCACCATCAGCGGAGACTGGCTCCGTCCATCCGCCGCTGGCACTCGCCGCTAACTGGCTACGGCTAACATGTTAGCCTTGTGTTTACCCAGAGGTTTCTCTAAAACCTAGGGTGTAGCTATACAAAACGACTATATAACGGTGACATAGTTGACAAAGTGGAAAAATGCAATCAACCCTGTTGTCAACAAAGCGGGAGGAATTTGAATGGCCATTGGAGAGCTTACCTCGGCTGTGCTGTGCTGCTCCTCCGTCTGCCTGCAGCCTGCTACTGTACACCCACTGGCAGGGCCCGACAGCTGGGTCACGTGACAGGCACGTGATTAAGACCAATTAAACGATCACACGGAGACATTAGTTGTGAATAACATTTTTAAAACTAAGATAAAAAAAATAGGTTTTAAAACGGGGGATAGGCTGTATGTCCACCGAACATATAAGAGGGTAGGCGTAGATTCCTCGAAAGTTAGAACATGTGGATTTTGTGCAGGAAGTTTTGATAGGAGCAGAGATTGTGCTGAAATACTTCAAAAATCCGGGGGTTTATAAATAATCAAAACGAAGCAGTCGATCTTTGATGTGGACAGGCGCAACTAGGGCAAATACATCCCAACAAACCGAATGTGGGGCAAAGAGTATGTTTGTGTGGGCAATGTGAGACACACTAGAAATGCTGAGAGGTTAAATTAAGAGGTTAGAGGGGTTTAAGATTTTGATATAATGTCTAAATTAAAAATATAACTACTTAAAAATCTTAAAAATAAACACGACACAACTGTCTTATATAATGTAATAAACAAATAGACAATGCAGGTTACAAGTTAGGCCTTCAGCGTGTGAAATACCTAACAAATATATCTGAATGCAACTGTCCCAAAGTTAGTTGAATACAGTAAGCATAAAAGGACACTTAAGTTTCACAGAGCTTACGTCTTACACGATGGCCTATTTGAACTCATGTCTACCGTAACCTGATAGAGAAAAGAGAAAAGTTGGTGTACAAAAAGTCACCAGAATGAAGGAAATCAAGTGTTTAATGCTCAAAATTTCCTAACCTGACTTAATGCGTCGCCCCCAGTGTTCAAATGAAACCTCCGGCCATGTATAAGAGCATGAGCATGCCGTGGTGGAAGAAGCATTCAGATACTTTACCTTAAAAGAAAAAACCAAAATAACCCAATACAAATCAAAAGTTCCTGTATTTTGTCATCGTGAGACAGTCTCGCCTGCTTTACAGTATTGCACCATAAAAAAAACACACCTTAATCAACGGCGAACACGTCATTCTTTGGATTTCTTTGGCATACTGTACCTCTTGAGGTTTGCCTTAATTCAAGCAGAAACTGCAGCTCAACTGCAGCTGCTTTTGTGTTTAACACATTCACCTAAAATAGAAAGCATCATCCATTTACCCTAATGCAGCAAGGAGAGCAAGAGAAACCAGCCTTAAAAGACACTGGCTCTCTTGGGATTACTGAGAGATGATAGATGTACTGTGTATTTTTTTGCACACGCTTCACGTTCGAGATGTAACTGTATGCCAGGCGAAAACTTTGATACACTATAACCTTTTAAATGTTCATAAATAAGCAACCCAGTGTCTTGTGTATCTTGGCTTGACTCCAAACTCTTTCCCCAAACACGTACCTAAAGTATCAAAGGGAGAAGTGCTACAGAAAAAGGTATTTCTCTCTTTTCCATCAGTGGCTCATGCAGCTGTGTCATTGTTTTCACAGCTGGGAGGACGTTAACCTCTAACACCTGGCTGCTACAGTAATAATTTCCCCTCCGGTACGCAAGGGGGCGGCATTGCTTTTCATTTATCTTTAGTCCCACCTCCTTTAAAAACATGGCTGCTCCCATGGCTCTCAGACGAGAATTATTCAATTTGGCAAGGATATTGACAGGAATCTCACATTTGGTACTGTACCTAACACATGAATTGAAACATTTTTGTTTCCTCGACTTCTGTTAACTGCCATGAACGTTTTGGAAATGTGGACGTATTTGGTCATGTCTTTTTTTTCTCTTTTGACCGCAGCATCGTGGTGATATAGTAAATGTCATCTGCAGCTAAAGCTCTGCTAATGTGTTTTTTTGTGTTGTTTTTTTTACAGAATGCAGGGCGTTTTGGCGATTGTTTAGTTCGTAGAAAATGTAACATATTCAGGTAGGTAATAGTTATCTCTCGTTTCTACCTAGTTTGCATCTTTAATGTTGGTAGCTTCCAGTGTCTTAACAGTGCTACACTTGCTTAGCAGTAATAAATCAACATATTGGTTGCCATACAACACAGTGTAATGTGCTGTAGGGCAAATAAAAAGTAAATGGAGAACTACCAAATTACTTCATTGTTCTAGGTTGTGTTTACCAGGGTTGTGCCTCTCTAAGTCATTTGCTTTATAAAAAATCAGTGTAAGATTGTGAAATATTTGGTTGAAAACATCATGAGGTATTGCTCAGTAGAGCTGTATTTTATTCTGGGCTTATTTATGCAGGCTGTTTTCTGTATGTTTGCAGGTCCCGGCTCCCATTGACGTCCAGCACTTCTTTCCATACGACAACAGTGTTCTCGTCAGTAACATCAGTGAGTTATAATACCTGTATTCACTTTATTTACAATCAGAATCATGTTGATACTTACTGATGCTCACTCTTTGTTTATCCCGGTAGGTATTTTTGTTTCACGCTCATGATTTCCTTTGCTCATCCTTTCAGACCACTGTCACTGAAGAGCCTGACACATTGTTCCAGAAAGTGTCAGTATTGGTCAAAGGTCATGATAAGGCCGTGTTGGACAGCTATGAGTTCTTTGCCACCATGGCAGCTAAAGAGTTAGGCATCAGCGTTGGCAAAGTGTGAGTCTTGCCACCAACGGCAGCTGTAAATTATGGTATATGATTGTTAATGCCAATACTTTAATGATCTTCTTTTACTGCAGTTATGAACCTCCTAAGGATATGGAGAGATTAACACTCCTGAAGTCGGTTCACATCTTCAAAAAACACAGGGTCCAGTATGAGATGAGGACGCACTACAGGTGCATTGAGGTGAGGAATTAAACCATTTTTTACAGACAGAACCGTCTGTCTTTCTATTTATTATTTAAGCCTCACCGTGGATTTCAGAACATTATGGTCATTAAGTGATAATTTCTCCTCTTGTTTTGTAGCTGTCTCGTGTAACAGGTTGCACAGCTCAAGTTTACCTTGAATACATCCAGAGGAACCTCCCTGAAGGCGTCGCAATGGAAGTAACGAAGGTGAGTGTCTGCAGAGTCAACTATTTTTTCACCTGCTCAATCTACTTGTGCGTGAGTCGGATCAGTTTTACAAAGCCTCTGAGCCTCAGATGACGCTTCTGCTCTTGTGTTTCACGTTGCCAGACCGGCATGGAGAAGATTCCTGATCACATCCTTGAACCTATGTGGAAGGACCATCCCATCGAAGACAAGCCGAACCAGTGAACAGTGATGAGCAACGCTTGTTGAATGTGTGGTGTGTGATAAGTAAATAAAAAGCAATATTTGCATATGTCCACAGGTAAACTGCTAATCAATAAAGATTTTTCCTTTTGTGACCATTGAGAACAGTTTTCCTTTTGGGTCGTCAATGGACACAAAAGGAAAATTGGCTTTCTCAGCACAACTGTGTCAAATCATTTTGTCATTTACTGTCAGTTGTGTGTTCAGTTTTTCTTTTGTTGAACAATGTAAAACTGTGTCTTTTCAATAAATAACGAATTCCACATTTAATGACTAGATTTGGTTTTGTTAGTAGAAATTTAGTCTAAATTTTGTTAGACACTCATATTCTTTCACATGAATATCACAAAACAAAAACTCAACGCAGTGATATGGACTGAGCTATTTATCTTCATCAAACAATATGTACTCTGAGACAAAAGACCAGTACACAAATGTATTTTTTTTATTGCATTTATTAAGGAATAAGTATGCAATAACTTGAGGCAAAACATAACTAAGTTTATTCAACATTCTGTGACTCACGGACAAGTTAAGGTTCTACTACTTTGTCATATTAGGAATTACTGCTAACGTTCCTATATTTCATCAACACGAGGCTTCTCCACCGCTCTATGGTATTGCACCATAAATATGTGTACACCTTAATCAAAGGTGAAAATCATTCTTTGGAATACATCTTGGGGTTTGCTTGAATTCAATCAGAAACAGCAATTCTGGTTGTGTCTGGTTGAGCTGTTTTTGTATTAAAGACTCTGACCCGGCATAGAAAATATGGTGTATTTACTCTAATTCAGCAAGGAGAGCAGAAATCTTTCTGGTCTTATGTTGTCCATACTGAAATACCTTTTTGCTCTCCTGGTATTACTGAATGTTTACTGTGTATTTTCTTAGATTAGAAAATCCAGATTAGACATGTACATTTACTAAATGCCAAGCAAAACCCCAACCCTTTTTTTCAACTCTAACTTTATATATTTTTGCCACAAATAATTTTACCGATAATCTGGTGTCTCACCTTCTTCGGTCTGACTCTGTTGTAGTTTATCCTGAAAGAGAATCTTTTGGCCTCAGTTTAGAGATTAAGACGAGAGGAGGAGGCTCACCTTTCCCAGTGAAGTGCTGGACCTCACGCCGCTGGTGAAGGAGGGTCTGGGTTCCTGGAGCCTGGGAGGTTAACTGTACTGTGTGCCCCCCTTCAGGAGACAACAACAGTCAGTCCATTACAATCAACCAAAGGAAGAAACAAGAAGGGACTGAAGAAGCAGTAACATGTACTGACAATACTGAAGAGATTGAAGAAGTCAGACAGAGGAGAGGCAGAGTTCAACACCTGTCTGCAGATATTTTATTAAATGGATTGTCACCTCTTGTGGTCTGTAGCAGTATTCTGCAGTGTCTGGGTGGTTCAGTGAATAAAATGCTCTTTCTTCCAGAAATAATGCAAAATACTTGTTTGTGTAAGATGAACAAACAACAGATTAAAAAATCATGCCTATGCATGTCTTTGCTTATTCATTACACCATGTGTTTAAAAATTCAGAAGGCCTAAATGAGCACATTATGAAAAAAAACAGCCGCATACATACAAAGCTTTCAAAACAAACTATATACCCCCAAATGTTTATTTCTAGGGTCAAGAATAAAAAATAATGCTTAATCTGTATATTCTTTTTTTTAATGTAACTCCATGCATGGAAACAAACTTGTTTTTCTATAAATATTACAGAAAGACAGCAGTTTTGGGGGAAAACATAAAGTTAAGTGTAGAAAGAAAAAATGGCTGCATAACAACATTGTGAAATGAGATTATCTGGATCCTTTGGTCTGCTTTGAAAATCAAAATTGCTGACATTACCTAATCTTAATGGTGAAGAGTAAGGCAGTCCTTGGTCATATCAGAGTGCTTATCTTTTGCAGATGATGTCCTCCTTTTAGACATGCTACCACTCATTTTGAACTGTGGCATGACGGTCACTTGTGCCTTAGTAGTGGAGCGGTTCTGAGTCCTCCGGTCAAATTTAAGTGGTAATCCACCTTTCTGACTGAGTGAGATTAGAGTTACCAGCTACTAAAAGTGAAAATCACCACTCATCCATGTCTTTAATGTCTGCAATAAGTTTCAGCCCACAGCAAGACTCAAAAAAATCATTATGATCCATTAAATTGTTATTTTACATTTAATGTTTAATGGCTCTTGGTCCTCCAATCGCAGCTGAATGTACATCTATACATCTATAGTGGCCTGTACTTTAGACCAAATACTCATTTGAAATGTCACAGAAATTCAAACACTAACATTACAAATCATTTCTTCATGTTGTAAATCGTAATGACAACTCTCAGGCTTGTTTGTGAATAAACAAAAAAGAGAAGTTGAGTTTATTTTTTTTTAGTTTTATTTTTTCTCCACTACTACTGTCATATGTCTTGACGGTTTTCATAAAACACATTCACAGGTTCACAAAAGTTATGTTAATTACAGTGAATAAAGTATTTAGAACACTTCAAAAAAGTAAACACAGTAAATAGTTATTTCTTATCCTTAAGTGAAGCAAATACTAATGGAATTTGCTTTCATTTATAAAAACTACTAGATATATTTCAGTATAATATCCATTAATAATGCCTCTTCCTTTTTGTCATTACACAATAGATTGCTGGAGACAAACATGAACGTTCCAAACAGCAATACTCATAACTTAAAATAGCTGCACATTAACGATATAAAATTAAATACTCATGAATACTTGACAGGTGGAATATCGTTTTATCATTTTATAAATGTGTAAGTGAATCTGTCAAACAATATTTGTTGCACTGCTTAGTGAATACAGAACTATTCCCATGTAACAAAAGGAAAGATTAGGGAGGTCCAAGGTGTCCTAAACTAGTTAACAATGGTGCTCGAGGGCTGCTGTGCATTCTGTCATTTCCCCCCACCTTCAAATATACTGTCACCCATTTTTATTCTTTATTAATAATAATCAGGAAAGTTTCTTAAGGCTTACAGGGTGACTGTCACAAGAACCACAGAACATTGAATGAATTTTGACAACAATTTTCCTCCCACTGAAACAGCTTTTACTCAAAAATGTCAAATAGTCCCTACAGTACCAACAATATTCCTTTAGCAACATAGATAACAGAAAGTGAGAATGCCTTTTCATTTTAAGTTGTGAGGCATTTTATGTGTCCTTGGTTGTAAATTTTCACATTATTTCTTTGCCAGTAGACAATATCAATATCCAGACATTTGGCCACAGAGTATGTCATAAAGATACTCAGAGAAACTTTGTATAACACATAATTTAGGGGCGTTTCATTCGCTGCACCTCTTTAAGCCCCTTCTACGTAAGTTCTTGGTTAATATTTTTAGGGCAGGCTGTGTTAAAAGCGTCGGCCACCAGGGGGCCCTGGCCACCTCTGGCCTCTGCCAGGTGGGGGGTGAGGCGGAGGAGAGACCGGTCCATTGTGGTAGCTGTGTAAAAGGATAAAATCACACATTGGATTCTTGGCTTTGGCCAGTAGGGGGCACACTCTGATAAGAGCAGCTAACTCTGAGCTAAGGTAGTGGGGTCTGATCTCTTTCTTTATATATAAAAAGAAAAAATACAGTAACATGTGTTTCCCTATTCCGTTATACCATGCACTAATTAAAATTTCTGTGAGTAAATATCATTTTTATCTCTCTCTTGCTAACATACTTTGGCTTAATGCCATAGTAAGAGTATTTTAACACTATTTTTCTGATTGATCAACGAAGTAAGAAAGAAATATGAAGGAAATTAAGCTATTATGAAGCTTAAGAAAAAAATGGGATGAGCCTTTGTGTCACAAAGTCTTTTTGCTAGCATTTTACAGTTGTGTTTTTGTATCAGATATAAAGATTACAACTTACCAGATGCATTTAAAAACATTTAGAGAAAGAGTCTTAAAAGTATGCAAGCAAAGTGCAGAGAATTGTGACTTGCAAAGCTGAAGCACAATATTCAGATGAAACATTGCTTACCCTCTTGGGCCTCGGGGGTGGAAGGGGCGTGGAGGCCCAGGGGGCGGCATGCCGCGGCCTCGAGGGTGTGGAGGACGACCTCTGAAACCAGGATGACCTGGAGGAGGTCCATGTCTACACACAGGAAGAACAGGAATAACAGCAATAAAAAACACTGATGCGTTTACTTTCTGACAATAAAAACGTGATTTATCCACACGTCTAAAAAAAAAGAAAAGTGATATGACAGAGGCATGGTCACCGTTTGGCTAAAGAAATGTATGATAACTACTGCACCTAGACAAGCTACATTTAGTGGGAAAAAAGGTTTTTAACCCAAGAGACTCAGACAAAGCTGTCGATATCTTATCCATTTGGCTGCCAATCATCTTCATGAGTGTCTGTGACTGTGATTGTGTTTGTGTGCGTGGTCACCTGGGCATGGGTGGGAAGGGGCCTCTCATGTGCATAGGAGGAGGTGGTGGTGGTGGAGGAGGAGGAGGAGGAGGAGGGCCCATGCCCATTGGACCACCTCGTCCACGATGACCTCTCATGTCTGGATAAGGTCGCATCCTCCCCATTCCTCTGCAAAACAAAGTCAGGAGATCGCTTTCACTTTATCACTTTCTCCAGATATGCATTTAATTGTCTATATGAAAAGCTATTTCTTTGATGATGACATTTTTAGTCTTGCAACATACAGAAATTCTCAGGAGCCTTTAACTCAGCAACAAATGTATTTTAAAAAGTAAAAGGAAGTACCTCATGGGTCCAAATCCATTCATGGCTCCATCCTTCATTCGACCCCTGCCATGTCCAGGAGGACCAAAGCCTTTTATCATGCCCCGCCCACCGCGCATGCCACCGTGCATGCCACCACGCATGCCACCTCGACCAAACCGACCCCCGCGACCGCGGCCTTTAGCCCCACGACCCCTGAAGAAACCAAACAACACGAAGAAATCGGCTAAGAAGTTCGATCATTTAAGTTCCACCTCAATATCCAGATATAATGTCATCTGACAGTGTCCTGCATATACTGTAAATATGACCTTTCCAAAGTCCTGCATGTTTAAAAAATAAGACCCTTTATGGGACAGTCCAGGTTTCATTGGGCAGAATGTTCACTGAATGCTGTTTAAGTGACGGTTTGGAAATGTTTAGGAGACATACTATATGCATTAATAAGAAGTCCTTCAGCTGTAGGTAAGGAAACATTAGACTGTCTAACAAACCCCAGGACTGACCTGCCTTTGTTTTCCATTACAGATCTTTCAGGTTCCTCCTTGCAAATCTGTGTTTCTGTCACACTGTCTTCTGTGTCTGCATCCATCTGAAGAGATTCATGAAAAACAAACAAAACATAAATACATACAGCACTGACCAATAATGCAAAAAAACATTATATCTTATTATTTTAGCTGCTAAAATATACAATGAAGAGTAAAACACAGGCCGTAACAGTACTTTGTGGTATTGTTTTTTTTAATTATTTATCCATCAGTTCTCTGTTACTGGTATTTAATATTTCAACTTTACTTCCACAAATGACATGTGATATTCAGGTAGGAAGTAAATAAAATTACACTTTACCATTTTAAAAATAATCCATGCAGAAATAAACAGTGATGTTCCTGCAGCTGTAAGGTAATCAAGCATGAGGAGAACAAATGGTAGCCATATTCCCAATTATTTATCTGACATTTAAAACCCAGAGATGGTTCTCCATTGTAAGTTTTGGTTTACCTAATGATGATAGAGACTTTTTAGTGTTTTTCATGTTAGTTTTGATCTTTTGTTCCTTTTCTATAACGCTCGATGAAATCACTGGATAAACTATACATTTGTTTTTTGTTTTTTTCCAAAATTACGTTTGATATTTATTTCCCTACAGTCATTAAATAGTTAGTATATTTGTAAACTAATTTACTGATGATGAAATAAAAATGCTTTAATCAAAAACATTACAGCATAAGTAATGATTCAAATATGCCTTACATTTTCAAAGCTAAAGTCAGTACGTTTTCCAAGAATACAGATTGATTGATCTGTTTTGCAATCTAAGATCTTGTAACTTCTGCTATAATAATAAAAAAAAAAATCTCATTTTACACTCCAAGCTGATTGTATTCCTGCAGTAAGGCTTTGTGTCAGATAATGTTTGTCAGTAAGGCTTGATGGTTTGGATTACAGCACATTTAGGATCAGGTTTGATAATGTGCCACGAAGCTTTTAAAATGTCACTCACAAGTTCTTGGAAACTTGAAACTCCAGCAATGCAGTCAATGCATTGTTCTGTAGCTGGTTGTGAAAGCCTGTGCATGCCTTGCACTGCAGCAGGTGACAAGTTGAGGAGTTAAGCACGGAGTTAAAGCCGATAGCAGGGAAATTACGGTATTAATAGCCCCAAAGCCTAGATCGCCACTGTAAAATGCAGCATGTGCCATAGATAGACAGTAGAGTGGAAATGAAGTCATGTATACGAGAAAGGAGAATTTGGGACATGCACTTCTGCTATTGCTTACATTTTGCTTTAAGACAAAAATGGCTAAAAAAAAAATAAAATAAATCTGCACTTCTATGGTTTATACTAGAACAATAACATACAGTGTCTGAAGTACTGCCTACAGAAACACTATATGGTTTCTTACATACACTAAGCAACGTTTCAAACAAATGTCAGAAATCCCTTTGTATCCATTAAAATTCCCCAAACAAAAACTTACATTGTGTGGTTTCAGATCATTTGCTGTTCCTCCAAGACGTTTCAACACATTACACCACTGTCTCTTTTATTTTAAACAGCTACTGTTGTATTTTTTTTTTTCTTCTGTCTGTTGTTTGATGTTTCTATTTCATCTATATATTGTAAATTACTAGATTTTAAGCAGGCTGTCGCAAATAACATCAATTTCCAGCGTTATTGTTAAAGTAAATAAGTCAACAGAGCCGAATGGAGCGTCATGGAAACATTTTATCCGGAGCCCGAGAGGCTGGTGGAGCCGTGTGAGCTCTGAAATGTTCAGCTAGCACCAGCAGATAGACACAATGCAAACGAATACATGAACTGCAAATCTCTAAACCCGTTTTATTAGTGGCAAGGAGCAAAAAAAAAAAAAAAAAATGTCGGCTAAATCACGATGCAAAGCGCCAAACGGGCCCCGTGTAATTCCTGGAGTCAACATCGAAGAGCCAACGTGACATTGGGCTACGTTGTCTTAAAGCACATACATGAGGCTGAATAAAAACAGTAGTATGCTAGCTGTCGATACAAAACAAACAAACCCAATAAGAAGTGTGTAAATATCAGATGTATCTATATAAAAGGGGCGTTTCTGCAGTTCTCAAACGCTTCGGTGAACCGTTGAATAGACTTACTTGAGTAGCTGCAGGCGAGGTAGATTCAGAAAGTTACGTCGTTTTCTTGTTGCTACGAAAATAAAAATATATGTTACAAAAAATTAAAAAAAGGTACAAAATCTCTTTGCAGCTTATTTAGCTTCTTTACGCGTTGAAATGGCGGATTCGTCAGACTAGACGGGCTACATCCCAGGCTGGGATTTCTTTGTGAGGGTCACGGTATGTGGAGCCACGCCCCAACGGCAGCAGGACCCGCTGTCTGATTGGCCGCTTGACGCTGTCATTCAATGCACGTTCTGTATTGAGACGTTCTGATTGGTGAATTAAAGTGACGCGCGTTCCAATACTACTCAGCTACTAATAAGACGGTTCATTAAGTAACTGGGCCACAAGTTCAACACAGAAGAACATGCTTTTTTTTTTTTTTTTTTTACTTTAAAAATGTGTAAACTAGAAAGCACTTGATGTAAAAAGAACTGGAAATACATTTTAACTCGTTTATACAAAACCAGATTTATTTATTCGATTTCAAAAAAGACAAAAAAAAACAAAAACATAATATAGCAATCTTCTAATACATGCCACAAATGAACCACAAGAGATGAAAAAAAACAAAACAGCATCAACAACTATGATGGGGTTTAGAAGTCACTCGTGAGACGTCAGACATGAGTTCTCGACGTGGTATTATCCATCAGTATCCATCAAGATAAAACAAAACACCTCAACAAACAGCAAACTCGTCCTCCAAACACTAAATTCATCGTTTTAGTATTGGCAAACGCATCCTCATATACAAAAATAATTGCCAAGTGCCCACTGAACAATATTTACACCAAGAGAGGGGCCAAGAAAGTGAGAGGAGAATAGAATACATGAAATCACTGGAAGTGGTCCATTTTACGCGCGGCTCAGGATGTCTGAGAGCTTGTTGATGTATTCAATGGTGTATTTGAGTGTCTGTATTTTGGTTAAGGGTTGTCCTCTCTTGCTGTAGTCCGGCGGCAGGTAGTCCCGGAGCTGATGCAGAGCCTCTGCAAGACTCCTCATCCGCATCTTCTCCCTCTCGCTGGCCTTCATGCGTCTTTTCGTGGACATCTTTGGTTTGCTCTGTCTTTGCGCCGTCGGCGTCGCTCTGCGTCCGGTGAAAGCGAAAGAGAAATCCTTCATCTCCCGATGCCCGCCGGAGCAGCACATCTCCGGCGAAGAGCAAATCGAGTCCATGGAGGACTCCGGTGAGCTGGCTTGGTCTTCCCCGAAGGGACTCTCGTGGCTTTTCCACTCCGAGAGTATTTTAGCCGTAACCGCATCCATGTCCACGCTAGAAGAAGTATCCAGAGACGTCCGGGCGCTCTTGCAGTGAGGATGACATCCAGCGTGCAGATTCTGTGACAAGTGATTTTGCTGAAGCCTTTTTATATAGAAGCAGATCTCCGGAGGTTTATGGGTTCACAGCTCAGGCGAAAAAAAAAAAAAAAAGAGTTCAAAGAAAACCTCAAGTGCCAAAATGCGACCTTCCCGAAGGACGTCGTTCGTTGTCACTGGGGTGTGAATAAGGCTAAATAGACGGATAATGTGATGGAAAGAAAAATAATTAGATTCCTTTTGTGGGGAATTACTCTTTAAAGTCTGCACGGCGACAATTATCAGTTTGATGTGATCTGTCTAATGAAGGAATGAGAGGATGCTGCTTCACCTGAGAGCTTCACACTTCTCTGGCAAACCAGGCCTGCGTGTGTCTTCAGTCTGAGGCGTTTATATTAAAAAACACTGGCCAGAAACAACGTTCACTTAGTCAAAGCTTAACCATACAAAACCACACTGCTGGCACGTATGCCTGAGCAAATAAAGCAAAGATTCAACAGCTGTTACTATTTGTTTTATATCAGGGAACGCGATTTAGCCAAGTTTAAGTTTACATCTTACCAACTGGATGTTATTCCTACTTCCAGTGCAGTTTGTCTTGATGAAAACACTACGAAAAAAGGAGACCACATCATAAAATATTACCCTCAAAAGCAAATGGATTTGCTGTATTGTCCCGTCCAACTGTTTAAATATCGGCTCCCGTTTTAAAAAAAAAAAAAGGTACAAAACCTCATGGCAGAGGTTGTTATTTGCACAGAGGATGCAGCTGTCACCAAGCTCCTGCCAGACCTTTCATGTCTGAAAAGGTGTGTAAGGCCTCACTCATGATCAAGGGGGAAACGCTGGTAGGTTGTAAAATCAATGGCTCAGCTTTCCTCAGCTGCAGCTCTGTGAACTGACATGTAACTTGTCAACACAACGGTGGGAGACATTATCCAAACTGCTGCTTTTAATCACCATGTAAAACTAATTTAATACAGTTCAAATCTCCCCATTAAAAGATATGGCAACCAGTTAAAAAAAAAACAAAAACAAAAACAAACATTTTGTTGTCATGACCCAAAATGCACAAATTCACATTATAGTAGAGTATTGAGACCCTGAAAAAATGGTCCAATGACACACCTCCCATAAAAACCAACAAGGAAACATTTCAATTCAAAGAAATGTAAATATGAAATAAAACCTATATATTAAAAATCAGTGAAATGGTTTTTTTTTTTAATGCCTAAAACTTTGATCATGCGCAACTTTTTCCTTTTATTTACAAAAACATACTAAACAACTACTAAAAATGCATTTGTATTATGTTGTTTTATATAATAACTAAAACTTTGTCCCTGCATGTTTTATTTACAAAAACTCGTTTCCCAGGATACAACAACAATTCATGGCAAATTGTGAGCATCTGAACTTCACAGAGGTTACGAACGTCTTCATTAAAAGTTAAATTTGGATTGTATTGTCCCAACTCCTACATAATTGATAGAACTGACACATGATTTAAATGTTCTTGTCCTTATTCTCTTACCAGTGTTGCTCACTTCATGAATCTCAGTCTCAGTCTCTCGGCCAGCGGTAAAGGACTCTCACTACAAATCACTGAATCGTCACTGTCTAAGACAATAACAGGTGAAGCCGGAGTCTGAATGAACACATCATCCACGGTAGCGGAGGGGACGTCCTGGCTCTTAATGCCAGTGGATGCAGGAATGCTCTTGGTGCCAACATCTACACCGACGAGCTGAGATTTTGGGGCCAAGAGATGAACTTTATCAGTCATTTTTGCTTTTGGCTTGATTGTTTTAGGTCCAGACACAGGTTTCAATGAGATGCCTGACAAGTAGCTGTGCTTAGCCTTGGTTTTGGTTTTTCTTTGAGGTCCAGATTGCTGGTTCTCAGCATCGCTGTCCTCACTGGATGAACACGCGCTCATACACACACTCTTCTTGGTGGTCTGTTTCAAGTTTCTGTTCTTGTCACTTTGAGTTGGGTCAGAGTGGCACCTCTGTGGAGCAGATGAAGCAATAGCTGCTTTGACAAATTTGTATTTCTGTGGCTTTCGAGAGCCGTTGCATGCGTTCTTAGACTTAGCTGGAGCCGGTACTGTGGGTATCAGCTGCTGTTTTGAACAGCGTGTTTCTGGTTTTGCCATATTTGTTACACACCGATCTTTATGAGTGACTGGTTCTTTGCTCTCAACTAAATGTTTTATCCCTGACAGTGTACTATCTGCAGGTCTACTCTTAGTTGAGATCTGTTCATTTGGCTCCGAGTTTAACTTATGAGAAGATAGGCGTTCAGTAGAGGAATAGCTGAGTTGTTTTGAAACCACATCGTCGTTCATATTCATCTGGTTCATAGCTTTGGCTGTGTTCCTCATAATCACTCTGTCCCTCAGAGGACACTCGGTGAAACACCGCTCTGAAACAGATCTGGAGTCTGCAGGTTTGACATCGTTTAAGGTTGTTTGCTTGGTGTTTTCCTTTTCCGTTTCTTTTACGCCATCGTCTGTGCTTTTATTTTGGGGTTGGTTTGTAGTTGCTTGAGGAGGAGGAGGGGAAGATGTGAAGGATGAAGAATCCCAGTCGATATCGCTCAGATGTAGAGCGTTGATAACAGCAGAGACCGAAAGTGAAGCAGCGGCCTCTGGTTCTGCATGAGACACAGGGGTACTGGGACAATCCAGACTGCCGTCGCCTTCTTTTTCTATCCGATGCTGTTCATGGCTTACGGTAGTGTCCAAAACCACCACTTCTGGTTCGACTGGTTTTGAAATGGTCAGGGGCTGAAGTTGTGGTTGTGTGTCAATATTTGCAGAAGAGGAACCCTGAATGGTCATCTGAGCCAAGAGGTCGGAAATACCATCAGACACATCAGCTGCCTTGTCCTTTTTAGTCTTTGGTTTCCTCTCTGCAAAGCAAATCGAGACTGAATGTCAGTTCAAAAGAGAAATAGTTTAGGTGACATCCTCATGATTTTAATCTGGCCTTGACTTATTCACTTTTTTAATATATTGTCATCTCTTTCTTTCAGAATTCTTATGATGCAGATTATTTTTTATTATTTATACATACTTTCTGCAAGACTTCATGGCTACTCTGAACATATTTACTACGTTTTTTGTTTTTTTTTATGTTAAACTTTTTCAATCTTTGTGGCTAATTTTCCTTCATTCCTATGACGGAAAATGCTGAGATCTACAGCAGTGGTGGCCGAGGAGACCAAAGCACAACCTGCATTAAGTGACAACAAAACCTGTGAGACAGACACCTCTCAGCTGCATCAAAGCCTTTGGTGTGAACTAGCGGAGCTGCTAAACTCTATATTTTCAAGTGTCAGAGCTGCTGTAAGAGACAACCTCGAAAAACAAGTCAAAGCTTCAGGTGCCTTTGATCAGAACGTCCTTTCCAGCGCAGTGTGGGAAGTCTTCAACCTTGTCAGGTCTATGGGAGGGCTCCCATTTTTATTTTTGAAAGAATAACTACATTTACCATCAGAGGATGTCACATTTTCAAGACTAAATTACAGATATTGTGAATAAATAAAGTATTAATGCTTGTTTGTCCACTGATATTAAAATGGTAAAGAGTTAGGATCAGTCCTACTCTTGGTCTTCTCTTCTTCTGCCAGGGCTTTTTCCCTCAGGTAGCTCTCGACCACCTCCGGATAAGCAACACGGAAGAGAGAATCTTCCTCCACCGTCCTCACTTCAAGCCGATTCTCTGCAGGCAGATCCTCAGGAAACGCATAATGTTCTGCAAAGCAAAGGTCAAATCCGCAGTCAGTTAACTAAGACTAAAAGTGAAAGTAGCCGTGAAAAAAATAGAATATAAACAAAAACAATGTTTTCAAAAGCACTAAAACTAAATAAAAACTACAATGAAGAGTCCAAATTAACTAAAGTCTAGGGGAACTGTATGTCAAATCAGCTTCATTTTAGAATAAGTTCGGTTTTTGATTTGGCTTCAGGTGCTAATTACTCGAACAACGTCAATGAACAGCAAAAAAAACCAAAAACAACTGTACAAGAATATGCCTTTGCACAATAGAGGACCTTTAAACAATGGCTTTGCAAATTATATTTTTAATGTCATGCATCGTCTCATTCTACCTGTTTAATCAAGGATTTCCTCATAAAACTAATACTAAATAAAAGCTAAATTAAAACCAGTGAAAAGTCCACAAAATGGACTCGTATAACTAACTAAAACTAAACTGAAACCAAACAGAAAGATGAATTAAAAAAAAAAAAAAAAAGAAAATCGTTAGCTGGTGTACCTGGAGAATCAAGCAGTTCTACATTTAGATTTATAACCGATAAATAAATGAATGAATGAACAAACAGGCTACATTTTCCTGTAGTTTTGTATTTGCACAGTAAAACACTTTGGACAAAGTACGTCTTACTGTAAACTGTTCCATTTATGTTCAAGATTTCTATCAAACCTACTTTAGAATTTAATTATAAATGTATTTCCATGATATATTTAGTTGCATGAAGTATTTTTTTTTTTGCCTGGTATAATACAGGTAACGAGCACCAGGTTCTGTACTAGTTGATTGGGACTTTCTCAGACCAGTCACGTCAGACTGGCTTGTTAGTGAAGTGGACTTTGATATGACAGATTTCCCAGCCGGAGGAGGAAGCCAGTTTAGCACCTAGCGTCTGTTGTGACTGATCTGTCACCTCTGAAGCCCACCTCACAGCCAGTCACTAACAGACAAGCCGGTGATGAGCAACAACCTCTGCTAAAGGCAACAGTCACGTCACTCAACTCAGGATGTTTTCTTTAAGATGAGGTAAACAGAGCCCTGCGTTTACATGGATATGATAAAGTAAAGCTGACCTGGTGTTCTCCAGACGACTTCCAAGCAAGCAACGCCATTCCTCACGCGTGGCTTTAATATTCTGTAATAGAAAATTGTTGAAAAGTGTGGTTTATTATGTGTCTTAAGTTGAGATAAAATGCGATTAAAACATCACACAGTAGAGTTTTTTGTTGTTGCTATGAACTGAAAATGCGGGACGACCGAAGGGGCTTGATTTGCAAGGAAACGTCTCTTCCGTGTTTTCTGTTCATCAAGTTCGTGTAGGTCATCAACACAAGAACCTTCTCACTGGTGTAGTGCTTTGGCCACTCCATCTTGTCGTGTGCAAATTTCTGAAACACACAAACATTCGCTTGATGGACCGAGAACTAAACAAGTGACTCAAATAATAACAAACATAAAGCCATTACCTGCATCAGTGGCATATTAGGCTGCCTCCTCTTGAAACCTGACACGGGTTTATCCTTGGAAATTAGGAACTCACTAATGATCTGCAAAATGCAATGTAAGAGTATAAAAGTCATCCCAGCTATTGAACAATGGTAGAACAAACAACAGGACACTTAAATAGCTGTACCTCTGTAAAAGGGAACAGTGGACTCGCCAGTGTTTTCCTAAAAAAGAAAGTAAGCACATGTAAAGAGATGAGAAGACACATAATATGAAACCAGTTAGTTATTTTAGTGATAAAAATGACACTATTGGTCCAAAGAAATGCACACACTTCCTGATGTTTGCCTCGAAAGACGAGGCTTGGCGACTCTGCTCATAGCGATGCCAGTCACAGGGACACTGATAATCAAAGTCCTGAGGCTGACAGAATCGTTTACTGTCACAAAGCAGACAGCCGCCGCGCTCATGAGCCTTTGCTGAACCTGAAGAAGAGAAAAGACGAATCAAGAACTTAGTTGTGAATGAAAGAAACAAATCAGACCCCTTTAAATTCTTCTCATCACAGCACTACGACCCAGGTGTCAGAATGCATGTTTTCAACGCACCACCTCTCACATATGTGTATGTTTTAACGTGGCTTTACATCAGCCACGTGTGAGACGAGTCGTCGCAGGAGGGGCTACCTTTAGCTTTCAGCCTCCTATCAGCATCAGGGGTCAGAGTTCAAAGCAGGTCACCACTCACCAGGATGTCGACATACGTTGCAGTGAGGAACCTTCTTTACAACTCCCTCCGGTATGAATGCGTTGTCCTCCTTCCACTGGATGAATCTGAGGTGATCGAGGAAAGTTGACAAAGTTTACAAAAACACCAATTCTGGTTTCCTAAGAAGGAACATGAAGGTAAGGTCGTATCTTACCTTTGCAGCAGCGTTTGTCCTTGCAGTGTCTGGATGAGCCTCAGAGCCTGTTCTTTACCAACACCTGGTATGCCCTGATGTAGCAGTGTAGGAGTCAAGTTATTATTATACTGAAATTATAGATGTATATATCTATGCAAACAACTCATGTTCATGTTCAAAAAGAAAAAAACATGGCAATAAATCTAAGAGAGAGTGGAACAAAAACTGCATGGAGTATTGTGTAAAGTTAAATTGTTTCTTAGTTCTTTTGAGAGAAGCTCAAAGGGGTTTACTTTTTGTTGGAAATGTGAAGCTTGAATGGGCTTAATGAACTTTAACAAATCGTCAGAGGCGTACTGGATCACTTTTCTTTGGACGTGAATAAAATGTGAGTCAAAACATCCTTTCTTGGAAGTTTTGGGGATTTATTTACAAGCAGCTGTCATGATCATCATTGCAAATCTCTCATAAGTATCCTCTCTACCTTGGGAATATAGTCACAGCCAAGAAGAATGGCCAGACCGACAAGACTCTCCCTGGACAGATGTAACTCTGTTTGCACCCGGCTGGTTCGGTAACAGTCGACCTGAGGGTCCTGGAGGGAAAATGGGAAAACAGAGTACGCAAGATTTGATATAACTACGCTGCCTTGAGATCAAAAGACCCACCAATAATGTCCATAATAACAGCATATTATGTGATACTGATCACCAATATTTAGAACAGAACAGGGAAATTGTGTTTTGTTTTGGTAAATTACTTTAGTGTTCATATTGAAGTTCCTGTAGACAGTCCTTGCTCCGTACAAGAAAGCATCTCCGTCGTTGGTGATGCAGCCGTCGACCAGGCCCTGAGAGTCCAGATAAGCACACATGGCTTCAGCCTCTCCAGCCGCTGTGACCCACGGTACACCCATGTAGTCCAACATCTCTGCACACTGTAGAGAAAAGAGAAGGGCGATTTGTAACAAGAAATATTTACTACTGCCTTCACCTCTAATGGGAGATGGACAGTTTCGGAATTATAACTAAGTACTTTTACTGAACTAAGTAACACATTTGAGGTACTTGTACTTTGAATGAGTACCTCCATTTCATGCAGCTTTATACTTATACTCCACTACTTCTCAGAGGCCGATATTATATATAATTTAACTCCACTATATTTGTCTGACAGCTTTAGTTACTTTAGGGGCCGTGCTACTTTTAATATTTATACTTGAAGTGCATTTTGCAGAACTTCATCTTGTACTGGAGTAATCTCACAGTGTGGTAGTAGTACTCTTATTTAAGTATCTGATTACTTCCACCCCTGGAGATGGATGAGACTGAAATGAACGTCCCACCTCTCTCAACACGGCGTTAAAGCGCCCTCTGCTGGTGTTCGTTGTGCACTTCGGGGCAGTAGCCCTCTTGAATCCTCTATATCTTGTTTCCGTCCTCTTGTTCATCGTCTCTGCTTTAAGTTTAGGTGCCTCTCCTTCCATGACGAAGACTAGTTTCACCCCCATAAGTGTGAGAGACGACATCCGGAAGAATAAATTCCTGAAACACAGAAAAGAGCAACGCATCGTGGTGATTGCTAAATACGACGGTAGATAATAGAGTAGCGCCTGATACCACAAGCTGACGCCAAGTGTTATTATTTATTCGTTACCTGAGGTGGGGTTTGGCGACTCTCCCCATCATCGCTTGGACGTGCTGCGCTTCGCACACCCATAGACTGAGGTCAACTGCTAGCGTCTTTCCGCTCAAACTGTACAGCGGGACCGACTCTCGAACCGGCTCGACGACAGACCACAAGTCGTGAACACCCATAACGACACAAACATGGACTTATACCGAATTTTAAACGATGTAAATATATAGAAAAGGTTTCTGCAACGCAAAACACAACAACAGGTCGGTTTTCAAATGCTCGCGGCGCCGTTGGGCCTCATTCCAATTCGTTGAACGTCTCTGCTAAGCTGCGCTTGTTGCCTCATTTGCCACGACAACAATTGATACATCATTGACACAATTTTAATACAGTTCGTTAAAAGATTCTCCCCCCGGCAAATATATCATTACACGCTCAAGGAACATGTTTATTATATAACAAGATGGAAAAAAAGGAAGCACTCGTTCTAAGCGGAGCGCGGCCCAAGCCTTTAATGTAAACGTCATATTAAAGCGCCTTGAATAGCACGTTTCTATGGATACGAGGTTCTTGTTTACAAGACCGGTGGAGTTTTAAGCCATGGAAAACGCAACAGACTCAAAAGTCCACCTAGAAATTATCGGTTTGATGAAAGACCATCATTTCCATGTTGCTAAGAGTATTGCCGAGGCAAGGCGTTATTTCCCTCGGTTTATAAAATGTGGAAGAGTGTTTACATTATGATTTCAATGTTTTTACCTTTTCACTCATTTCTTGTACTCTGCACAACAGGGACTCAAACTAAAGTTTCCCGAGGCATTTCTGGATCCAAAAATTCAACCACTACTTGAACTGGACTGGCATACTTACTTGTGCGACAAGAAGAGGGTAAGTGATTCTTCTAAAAACCAGCAAATATACTCACAAAGAAATGACACTGATGTTACGGAGTGGTTTGTAATCCACATCAGTGAGTTATAAACCAGGAAGGAGGATTTACTTAGATGTTATACACGATCATTATGTAACTAATCTATTTATTCTAATCTGCAAAGATATAGTCAAGAATATTAAAATGAATGTTTATGTATTTTAATTGCATATAACATTCTCATCTATTTGCATTTGATAGTTTTAACATAAACTAGTAACCTTAACGTGATGCATGTTTTTCAGTCAAACATAAATGTAGTAAACCTGGTTATTATGAAGTTGAAACAAGTTGGATTTATTGATAATACGTGCATAAACCTGGCTGTGCATATGCGTGTAAACCTTATTGCATGTAAACGATTGTGGGTTTATTAGTTCTATCTCATTCTTACTTGTTTCATTTATGTTTGACCGACACATATGCATCACATTAGGTTTAATTCTTTTTTTGAGTGCACTGGTGGCTAAAGCTCTCAAAGTGTAGTGGACTAAAACATCTGTCAAAGCTGTGATAGAAAACAGAAGCACAGTATCATAAAATTGAAAATGCAAAGTGGAACCAATTCAAAACTGTACTTAAGTACAACACTTCTGACCACTCAGGTGAAATGAGGCGTGATAATGTTGTTATAAATAATTGAGGTGAATATGTGAACCGCTGCAGCTTGCATAAAGGTGTGACTGCTGTTCAGCGAAGCACACCTACACTATTAAATATTCCTGTAGATTGACTTTATGCTTATTATAAAATGCTGAATCACAATGCATCTAGTGTTTAATGCTTGTGTTTGAAGGAGCTGCATGGTGAAGTGTGGCAGTACTCCAGCAGCCTGATGTGCTTCCTAAATGGCCTTCTTCTTGGAAATGAGAGGGATCTTGCCAGCTGGGCAAAGAATCAGTGGGGCTTCGCCTTCTCTCGGCCGCAGGCTTTCTATATGGCTCTCGCTGAGGACTACTACTCCAAACATCTCCAGAAAACTGGGGCAAGTTGACACCAAAATAAATAAATAACACATGTAGGTAAAAAAGGTGGATGGATCTGGGGAGGTAGTTTTCCTTTTGTTGTGGGTGTCAGCAAGCACGTCTTTGATTGTAATGCATTTTGTTCTTTGGATTTGACTCACATGATGCTTTTCAGATGATCAGTCATGTTTATCGTCACATGTGGCTCTTCTAGCTGAATATTACTCTCTCAAGGTTTTCCTAAAACTGTGCAATTTCTGCTGAGATTTCTCTGAAAAGAAAAGATATTAGCCCGAACAGACGTAGAAGTGTGGATCGTCTATTATTTGCTAATATTGCAAAATGTAGAGCTTTGAAAATAGTTGTTAGATCACTGTGACAAAGTGGTGAAAACTTGACATGTCAGGGTTTTCTTTTGTGCAAACGTGCGTCAGAAAATCTGGCAGAAGAGGCATGAAATATTTGCTTTGCAAATTTAATAAAGACATAAGCTGTACAAAAACTTGACTTTTTAACAATATTGAAAAACAACCTGGAAACAATAAATAATTAAAGAACAGAATATCAAAAGGTCGTGTTGAATTTCATATAGAAAATCACAGGTGGTCTCATAATTATTTCGAAAGCTGTATGTCCAAAATAAAGGACAATTTAGTCAAATAACAAAAAAAAAATCTATGACAGAAAACCCTGTTTTAATCATGGGTTTTTAGATCATTTTTACCAGACGCTGATAAACAAAAGTTGTAATAATACACGTCTCTTCTTCCTTTCCAGCACCGGTTTGTCTTCATGGACGTAGAGATAGCAGGAGAAACAGCAGGAAGGTTACTGTTCCAGGTATAAATATGTTCACATCGTCTCTGAATTTGACTTCACGTAACGCAAACAGATATTCCTCCGATAGACGATGACCATAAAACAGAATTTGAATTGAGGCTCGTTGTTTTCTGGCTCTGTAGCTTTTCTCAGATGTGTGTCCAAAGACTTCAAAGAACTTTGAAGCTCTGTGCAGAGGAGATCGGGGTCTGACGCGGAGCTACCGGGGCTCTCTGTTCCATCGGGTGGTGCCGAATGGCTGGGTACAAGGCGGAGGTACTGCACAGCCCTGTAACGACGGCTGTAGTCTGTTAAAGTACAGCTGATGTTTTAGGATAGATCCAGCAGTGTTTCATGCTCCATCCTCCAGACGAGGACAGGCGTTGTTGTGCGAAGCAGCTGAAATTAAAAGTGAGGTTTATGCTTTTCTCTACGAGGACATCAGTGACGTTCTCTTTAGTAAAATGTCCTTCATGCTGGTTTCTTCTCGCTGGGTGATTATGAAAAACTTCATCTCTGCATATTTTATTTGCTAAGCACGAGAGAGAAGAGAGAATACTAAGAAGTTTTGTAATGAAATGTGTCTCAAACACTGCGTTAGTGATACATTTTATTTACGTGGCTTTATTTCGTTAACACTTTACTGCCCGACCCTTTACACACTTACAGGATCAGAACCGTGGACATGACAATATCTGGAAATGTTCCCTTTGCAATCTCAGACGTCTCCACTCACAGTAAATATTTTCTTCCCACGTGGCAGATATTTCACCAGAGAGAAAAGGTAACGGAGGGGAGTCGATCTACGGGCCCACTTTTGAAGGTAAAAACTTTGTTGATCGTCATCCGCGATGCGCTCGTACCTGGAGCTTCACCCGTGCGTGTCCTTCCAGACGAGAGCTTCGCCGTTTCCCACACAAAGCGCGGCATTCTGGGAATGGCCAACAAGGGTCCACATAGCAACGGATCCCAGTTCTACATCACACTGCAGCCCACACCGTGGATGGACAGGAACTACGTCGCCTTTGGGTTCGTATATATCCATAGAACTGCTCAGATCTTATGCAAGGCTTTGCCAAAGTGTCTTTTTTTTTTTTTTTCTTCTTCTTCTTTTACTTTCGTTTTTTTCTGATCGCAGTCAAGTGGCTGAAGGCGTCGATGTCCTCAAGAGACTGGAAGAAGCTCCGACGTGCAATGAACGACCCAAGTATGAATGCAAAGTTATAAAATGTGGGGCATTAAGCACTGTTTCATGCTTTTAAATAAAAAAATATGAAGCATATGTAACATACTAACAGCATCCTGTATATACATGTTTGCAACGTTATCCAGAACATAATGCATGGCTCAGATTAAAATACCTGTTGCCTCTTTCCCTATGAAGTGATCATGTAGTATTTCTCTATTTATGTCTCAAACATCATTTACTAATTTTCCGACACAGGAGACTTCATTATGAAACCTTCTCTTTGTCCCTGGGTCAAACTGACCCGAAGACCATACGAAGGATGGAAATGTGTGAGGTATAGTAGCATCTGGGCTTTTTTTATTTTGCACACGTTTATCACATAAATTAATCTAAGGCCAGTGAGTTTCAGGTAGAAAAAATTCTACTTGTACCCTTTTTCTTTTTTAAAATCTGAAACGGGTCAATTTGACCCGAGTACCGTACAAGGGTTAAGTGAAAGTACTAATAGCCCCACATTTTGAAGACAGTTCTTCTCGACGCCAAATAATACAAGTTTGTCTTTGAGGGGAAATGTTATGGGTTGCGTTTGTCATGAAAAAAGTTCATTATATCAGTCCAAAAGATTCTTGTGTAGGTTCAGGGAAATGTATTTGACCAGTAGCTCGACACACAATAAATTAAAATAAGCAGTTAATTCATGCTTATAGTAGATGGCAGTAAACATAGTAAATAGTGGTAGCTGTAGTTATATTTCGGATCTAAAGGCATGTTCACCAGATAACCAGTTTCACCAGCGTTTTCGAAAGTGTCATTCCAAAAGTAAATACAAGCCTCTGAAGTGTCAGTTTCTCTGAGAGCAGCGTTTCTGATAATCCTGTCCTGGTGCTTTGTTGCTGATGAAGGAACAGAGTCGATGTAAGAGGTGCTTGGATCAAAGGACGCCATGTCTTTGCCTTTGGGAGCAGATGATAAAAGTCTTAATGCGCCGTGGGGAATTGCATCAAAAACAGTAGCGTCTTCTTTTTGGTAGTGCAGGAAACTGATAAATGGACGTGCATTTTGTATATGACAACCAGTGGTGGAAGCAATCCCATGTAAATACTCCACTACACGTAACATCACGTGCATTCAAATCCTTTCAGCAAAATATATGAGAAGTCAAAGCAGCCATCGTGCAGTAGAATGGTCCCTGTCAGTGTCTTTACTATTATATGGTGTTTTGGATTCATATTCCTGCTGTTTCAAGGGCATTTGTTCATTGTAGCAACTGCTTCATGCCCTGTTGGTAGTTTAATCTGCAGTAATGCATCATATTCTACAAGATCGCTGTTCTGTGAGAACCACATATCTATAAAAAAAGTCACCTTTTTCACGAGCTCAGAAACACAAACAGGCCCTGCTTTCACACTTTGTGACAATGAATCCTCCCCTTGGTCCAAGATGGTTTTGGAGAGTTTTGCTTAGAAATAAGTGGGTGGATAAGGATTTTCATTAGGCTGTGCATTAAACTCTGCGTGTGTGGATAATGCTTCTCTGCCTGTGGGTTGCTCAGCATCACATTAACTCCCAAACACATAGTTTAAGAGCTAAATAAACCGAAAAAAAAAGCAGATTGTCGCACATATTCAAAATCAACACAGGGAGGGGATGATGGAAAGTAACTAAAGCCGTCAGACACATGGAGTAGTATTTGGCTCTGAGATGTAAAGTTACAAGTACCTCAGATTTGTACTTAAGTAGCCGAAGGGGCTCGATTAACTACATTACACCGATAACAAGAGGCTGGATTAAGCTGTTGACTGGTGCGGCGGGTTATGTTGAATATTTATGCGTCACAGGTGCGCTCGACATCGGGGTGTTTTCCTCGGACGCTCCGCCAAGTGGGAGGCGACCCCCCACCCACCTACCTACCTACCCACCATCATTTCCCCTGAAGCATTTTGACAGACGACAGTATGAAGAAACCTCTGACGTGTTTGTAGCTCTGCGCGTTTGGTTTTTTTTTTTTTTTCTCACCCCTCCCAGTAAAACCTGCCACATGACCTGTCAAGTAGGAAGTGGAAGCTAGCGAGCAGCAGCAGCAGCAGCAGCAGCAGCAGCAGCAGCGACGACCAGAAGACGCAAGACGCCGAGGAAGCTGCGAAATCTCCCAAGTCTTAGTCTCGACGTTTACCCCTCGCGGATACATTTCCCCCTCCGTCGAAAAGACCAGAGCGACAAGTTGGCCGCAGCCATGTACTTGAAGGCGGTGTTTTTCGCTGTAGTTTTCGTTGTGATTGGCGCATCAGCCGCAACAGAGTCAGGTAAGTTTGCGACCTCTCGTTGCCGAGCTAGCGCCTAGCTACAGCCAGCCGCGTCCCTCCTTTAGCTCAAGGCATCCGCGGCAGCCCTTCACCTCCTTTCGCCGTCTCTGCTGCCCCACGTTACACCTCCACCGTCGCCGCATTAGACGCGACGCCTCTCCGTTTCACCGCTGTCACTCTTCCTCTCCGCGGTTTACTCGAAAAAAAAAAACAAACACCCCCGTTTTAAGCTCTTTAGCAACTTGTCAGTTTTGTTTCGACGCTCGCAGCTCAAGTTGCCAGAGTCGGCTAACGCTTTAGCGGCTAGCAAACTGTTGTGTATGACATTTAAATGTGTCTTTTTGGAACATTTCCGTCCTTGTGTGAGCTTTTAAGAAGCCCCAGAGCAAAAAGCAGACATGTTACTGGTGCGAGCCCAATCCTCAAATCATCAATCATCATCAAATCTCACATTACACACCTTTTTGTCCCTTAATTTATTACATTTTAATAGTATAAACTGGGATAATTCAAATTTGATACTGCACATAGTTTTTTTTTAATTTTTTTTATTTTACTGGCACCAATTCATAGAAACTTGAAGGACCTGCAGAGTCATTTTTCAACCACGTCTCCCAAGTTACTTTCATTTCCATTTACTGTTCATTTACAGTGGTAGCAGCGATTCTGTGTTCCTTGAAACATTGCAAGACAGTCATCTACGGTGTATCATGATGTCGGTGTGAGTAAAGAAGAAAAATAACCCTTAAAAGGCAAAAAAAATCCAGAGTTATCGTGGTTTCACACAGTCTTACCTGTCTGTTTTTTTTTTTTTTGCTCTGCACCTTCCATATCTACGTGTGCCACGGGTTTTAATACAAACAAATATATAGATATTAATTGGCAGCGTTTCAATAAGGAATCCCAAGAGGAAGTAATACAATATTTGCCTGTGTGGGTGTTTTTTTTTTTTCCCACTTCTAACCAGGATTAAATCTGATTTGTTTCCAGATGGATGCTCCAATCAGACATGTACTCAGTGTGGAACCCTGACGGACTGCCAGTGGGTAACTTGCACAACACGTGAGTATCCGTGGCGTCTGAATGTGCGACAGCCTGTTCACAGAGGGCCACAGGTTGGGCTTTGTGCGTCCCTAAATTGACACACAAAGACCAGCTGAAATGATAAGACACATGATTCCTGGGCATGGAGGGAATGAATGGCAGGCGCTGGATGCTGACTTTAGATGATGTCATCCCAATTTCTCTAAAGCCCGAGCTGTGCCGTAATCATCTGGCAACACTAACCAGTGCTGTGGATCTGGACTGGCTGGTTTGGCTGTAAATTACTCCTTGGGGTGTTGAGCGTAGACCTGGATGAATCTGAAACATCCACTCAGTGCAATTTCCTTACCACAGTGCATCTGTTGTGGTGAATTAAAAGGGCAAAAAACAAGGCAAAGGTAGTTGTTTTCTCTTAAGTAAGTTCATCTTTGGGGACGTTTAAGGTCTGATTGAGGTTTTGCTGCCTCCGCCTTCATCTGTGCTTTGCTGAAACAACTTACAGAAATGTCTCCCAGTTTTCTGAACGACTATTGTGCCCTCCTGTAATTTAATTACCCTAATGGAAATATCTGTCTAAACATCAGTGCTCTGTGTATGAGAAATTTGTCTGACTCCTGCACTATGGAGTGTATTTTGAGAAACGCGCTGCAGTGGCATTTTTCAGTGTGAAAGTCTGTCGGTTGTGATTTAGAAATATTTATCATATAGTTTAAAAAAAAAAAAAAAAAAAGTTGCCAAAGCAAAACGAATTTGTGTTGCCTTCACGCTCCCTGTGTGCTTTGGTGTTTCAGGAGGTCAGGAGAGGAGCTGGTTGTTTGCAGGCTATTACTGCAATGGATTTACAGGTTTTATGGGTAAATCACAGATTAGTAAATGCCATGAGGCGTCTATTAAGAGGTGTATGGGGCTGTAGACAATATCTGGTCACAACCTGGTATTTAATCTTTCAGAGAATTGTGATATTTACCCTAGAAATCAGACACTCGCAGTTTTTGTGCTCTGTTGTGATTATGAAGAAGACGAACAGGAAAGGAAATGAGTGGATGTGTGGCAGGAAGCCTGCAATATCTTCACGCTGGGGAACAGAAGGAAGGAAAGGATAATGGCACAAGTGAGAGGAAAGAGTGTGCAGATCAGATAAAAGATTGGTTTCATGTGCCTTATTTTCCTCGTAATTTAGCCTGAAGGCGATTGAGGCACTGCGATCTAGTCTTTCACTAGTAAGAAGGTTAAAAGCAAGAAATACATTGTAAATGGTGTTACTGCTGTTACTACGTCCTCCAGCAAATCCAAAATCCGTTAACGAAGCTCTACATTTGTTTACTTCAGCAGAATAAGCACAGGTAGTTTACGTCCCAGGGGAGGCGACCTCTTTGACAGCTTCACAGATGGGAAGCTTTGATATTTTTTTTTTTTTTTTTTTTTAGACAAGCTGTATTAATATTTGTTGATCCCACACCCTCCTCTGGGGTTGCCACTAATGTCAAAAGAAGCTTAAATGTTGACGTGACATTATGAGAGATCAAGTGGTTGTACAGGACAGGTGAGATGATGGTAACTCACCTCTTCCCGTAGCCGAGGGAGACAGTTGAGCTTATTGTGTTTCCCAATGGGAAAAGCTGATCAGCTTTACAGAACTGTATCTGCTGGAGGAAATAACAACCTTCCACCTACACAAAAGACCTCCTCCACACACCTTCAAAACAAGTACATCAAGATCTGGTCTCTTATTGTGATTGTAATTTGATAAGATTCAATAGTATATGTTTACTTTGCACTTAAGAGTTTGTTGCTTTTTTGTTATTTATTCCTTTGTTCGTTGCATAAGTGTAAACACAATAAGGAATTACAAAAAAAGTAAGACAGGTTGGCATTTGTATCTTATTCCTGTTGCAGAATGTGTATCTTCCTACTGCAACTAACACACCCATACATACTCACACCAGTCCACTACACAGCAAACAGACGCAGCCATGCAGAACAACACTGACACAAACACAACACAAACATACGCCAAGATCAGAGGCTTTCAAAGTTCAGGAATAGATCACCTTTTTATATGAACTCAGCAGAAACCGGAAAGGTCAGCTCTGGCCAGTTTTGCTGGAGTACAGTGTAACCACACTGCTGCAGCGAGCTAACGCTAACCACACTGTCATTACCAGATTTATCTTTGGTTTAGGGATTTTGTGTAAACAAGCCTCTGGCGTCACAAGCACATTTCCCTGCAGCACAGCGCTTAAACACTCAAAAACTTTACACGTGTACACAAGCTCTGTATTGCCTGCAAGTCATATTGTGTGACAAGGTTTGTTGAGTTCTGCTGTTTATTTTTGTGGTTAGCTTTGGTCCTATAGGCTTTCACTAACACCTCTGGTTTGAGCAAGTTGTGGACGTACCTCGTGGTGATGAAATCACCATCTTGGAAAAGGGTGAGAGCCAGCTGTACCTTTCACAGCTGCCTGTGAGATAACATCCCTCTGACCTACTACTGCCAAGTAAAAAACCTACCCTGTGGTTTGACATTCATGGATCACACTGTTAGATCACATAATGGGTGTGAAAAACACCCAGCACCTTCACAAATTTCTCACAAAAGGCGGTGAGTAAAGTTCGGTAATCGTTTCAAAGTTTTCCGTAAGTACGAAAAATGACACCTTGCCTTCAATACCGATTCCTAAATGATACGTTTTTTTTTCTATACCAATTTTCCATTTTGACACAAAGAAAATTAAGATACACGTTACAGTACACATCTTTAGTTTTTAGGTTCTAGGTATTCATACGCACTCAAAAGTACTTTCACAACATAAAAAATAGGTTTTTAATTCTGTATCGAATGACAAGGCATTTTTCTAAACAATTCGGTCGGTGCCAAAAAAGTATATAAAGATCAAGTGAGTCATTAAGTTTCTAGTGTCAACAAGTTGCAGTTATTAAAATATGACTATGAGCTAGAGGTCAACTTTTAAAGGCTGGTATAATAACGATAGTTTGGAGCCGATGGACAATATCAGTCCATTAAATAAATAAATAAACCTGGTTCACTGAGTATCAAACTCAAAGGAATTAATCAATAAGTCTTGAACTGAATGCCAAGTTGACTGTAAGAAAAACCTAGGTGGGAAGCAATTTTTTTTTTTTCCTTCACTGGCAGTAATTGCAGTTGGAAAGTTTAATATTAGACATCAACCAGTATCAGAACCATGTTCTGCTGATACTGATAGTTTCTAAAATGCCCTTTCAGCACTGATTAATCTATCTCTACCTATTTATTATGCTTTGCTTGAATTCCTGATTAGTTACAACAGATTTGCTAAATCATGTAACGAAGCAGGATAATCTAGAATAATGAAGGAGCTGCACCGGTGACAAAAGACAGTGACAGAAGGTCAGCGCTTAATGAAGTGATGCACATCTGACAGAAACAAATCACCGCAAAACCCCTGGCTTCAGCAGAAACAACGCAACGGATTCAAGTGACTCAGTTCTAACGGACAGTCATGTGCTTCCTCAAACTAATCACCGCACAGCTGTTTGGTCATTGCTTGTATTCAAGGCCAGAGCATAGATGTATAACCTGATACAAGGACCATAAAATACAGCCCTGTGTGTTGTTGAAACTGTAATACAGGCTGGTGAGTCACTTTCAACCCTATTTGGAGATGCTTTCAGCAATGGCTGCTGCCTGTTAACGTTTGTGTTTTTCTTTTTGTGATATATGAGCAGCCATCTGGTGCGAGTCATTACGTCTGGTTGTTGTAGATTATGGTATATGGTGTATGAAGGCATTTTACAGCACCAGGTGCGCCACCTTATGATGTTTGCCTTATTTCAGAGTGATAATGCCTCCATATGCTCATATGAAGTCAACAGCACGCCAAACGCAGTGATGAGGTCAAAGGTCTTCTGTATAATCAGATTTTTAACGGCTGTTTACAGGATTTATATGAAATATTTTTCCACTTCACTTAAAACGTCTAGTTTGAGAACCTGTAAAACAGCATTCCAAAAAGAACGAGACAAGCGAAGTGAGGCCACGCTGGATATTTTGTTACTGTGTTCTTATTACTTTGTCCCTGTCCAATTACTTCCAAGTTGTTTTGTGATAAATCAAAGCATTGTTCACTTGCAAGCACAACTTATACCTGAAGAAGCAAGATTTTTGCAATATTACAGAAAATAAACAGGGTTGTCTTTCATTTAAACAAAGAATGTTATTTACATTGATTATTTAAACTTCACTCTCATCAAGAACGGATCAGAAAATGTCAGACTTCTAATATGTGGATATTTCTATTAACATTGCTAACAAAACCAGTTGACGGTTAAGCCTGAACAACAACAGCAGTGAAGTGAAGAAAACTGGGTGTGAAAAGAATCCGCAGTCACAAGGTGCTGATTGGTGTTGGTTGTTTAAGGTGCTGTCAGAATATGACTCACAAGTGAGACGTACGTGACCCTTGAAGAAACACACATACAAGTTGTTTGTTAAGCTATGGAATTCCATCTAAATATTGTTTACCAGCAGCCTGGCTGTTAGGAAAACGACGCCTCTTAGTTAACTCAGTAATTCACAGCATTTCTTTCCTGGAGAAAATCAATTGTACACATGTATCTTGGCTTATTGTATCTGGGATTGGCGTCACTGACTTCATGACAGGGCAAAGTCCCTGTCTGCCATGGTTAATTAGTAATCAGATTATACAATAAAAGAATACACCTTTTTATGAGTCCGCAGAACGAACACGAACAAATTGTCTTCTGTCCTTTGTCGTTTATGTTTTAGTTTTACTGTATAGTAGTTAAAATAAACAGTTTTGAGTCACAGATAATTTGCTGATCTGGTCAAGGGTTTGTTTTTTGTTTTTTTTAAAGCAGAAGCATACAAAACCGGTTTCTGACTTGAAATAATGAAGAGTTATGAAGTTATGATGGGTGCAGCAGGATGTGGGCCTGAGTGAGCAACTGAACGCTCAGACCTTCCTGTGAAGGAGATAAAAGAAATCACCCTGTTGCAGATCATATTTCCTTACTGTTTGTATGCACACACAAGGTTGTGTTCGCTTTGGACGTGACATTTAAGAGGGCTGTATTAGGGCTGGGTGATATTGCCAAAAATGTTATCATGGCAAAAATTCTTAGATGTTAATTATCAGGTAAATATCAGATCATTATTTCTTTCCAGTTTGAAGGCTGATTTTTTTTTAGGCCTGAGTCAAAGTACCCAGACAGTTATTTGAGGTTATAAATGATTTTTTATGATCAAAACATGAATGAGATGAAAATGTAAACAAAAAAGCCCTAAAAAGAAAAACTGAAACTGTAGAGTTGCAGTGAATAGAAGAGGAATGCACAAGCTTTTTGAATTGATGAATTGAATTTATGTTACAAGTTTGTCTGAAAACCACTGATGGTTGGTTTTTATTTGTGTTTTGTTTAGGTAACTCAGGATGTCACAGCTTAAAAGTGTTTTTCCACTTCTTAACAGGCATTGAGTGTATCATTTAAGTTGAATCAAGCATTTGAATTGTGATACTTTTGTCTCTTTCAGTGTTGGCTAGTTGTCGCAATATGACTCTCCTGGGAGAGAACGAGACCTGCGCCAACGCCAGCTGCTCAGGTAAGTCTGACAGCGAAGTTGTTTTAATGATCGAAGTGGGAAATTAGCACTTTACATTCTACAACATTAACATTTTAGGCCCCCAGAGAATCAGCAGAACGCATATGTGTGCATAAAAACAAACACCTGTTTATTAAAATGCGTTTTCTGCAGATTCTTTTCGGGGTCTAGCTGTACTCTAAGGTGTCAGACGATGGTTGGTCTTTTTGGTCTTTCTCTTCTTTTAACCATCTGTGTCCAAAAGACGAGATGTAGGACTTTATTTTGTCCTACTTCAGGGAAATGATGTGGGATTGTGTTGTTATTTCTGGGCATAACCTTGTTGTCTGGTGGTGTTGTTTGCTTTCCCCCCTTTTACGTCCTGGCTTGGTGTTGGTTTCCTGTTCAGCTACTGACCCCCCAAAAGTCAACACTACCACTGCTCCTTCGACTGCTCCCTCACCCACTGCAATTGCTTCTACCCCTGTTGTCACCACCACTGCCTCTAACAGCAGCACCTCTCAGCCCACCACAGGTAACAGCCCCTCGAATCTCTACCAGTCCCTGCTGTAGTCTGTGTTGTCCAGCCTAAGGCCTGAAGTGGTCTTTTTACAGTCAGAGTAAAGGAAAATAATTTCTGAAAGCACTTTTAAAAGACTGAACTGCGGAATTACCTCGTTAAACCTTTTTTCATCAGGTCAAGTTTGTGTTCAAGGTTTTTGGCCATACTCGGTGTCACCTCTCTATTCACACAATAACACAGGGATGGTGGAATTGGCCAAAATCATGCATCACAATAATTTTCTGTCACGGTAACGGTCTATATCACAATACACTACTGCTGCCTTTCCCAAATTTCAGGACCTAAAATGGATCACAGAGCAGTTTTTATTGGGCCACCATTTGTCAGAGTAAAATACATACATACACATTGTCATAATTAAACTGCAAGAAGAATGTTCTCTGGAAGAGTTTATAAAAGTTGACCTGAACTTCACCAAAGCTATGTGAAAAGCGGGCGGGTGGG
>JAPQRN010000017.1:20650630-20668258 GCA_037367275.1 Coranthus polyacanthus
TGAAAAGCGGGCGGGTGGGGGGGGAGCTTGGGAACCACTGCACTACAGTAATTGTTCTGTAACGTCTATAAAGAAATAGTTTCAAATAACTATTCTGTACTTGGAACAACATACAAATAATTCATTACCCTGTTCTGTGTAGCTTTCACTCTCCTCCATTTTTGTTTGTGTCGCCTTCTTGCAAATTTACTGCCGCGTCCCTGCCATGTGGATACATAAAGCATCCAAATCCCCCAAAATATTGCTGTAAAGAGTTTGATTTGTGGCACAACATAAACGATAGAACACAATATGAAACATATATTTACATATTTCTTTACCGTCACACTGCACAGCCCATCATAAAAACCAGAGCCCATCAGCATCTGTGGTTCTCCTGCTCGTTTTTTTTTTTTTTGGTGGAGGATCGCAGTTAGTTTGATCTATGACTATGCAGACAAATAAAACCATCCGGTAAAGTATGTTCTGTTCTTTATTTATTCAAAGAGTTACATTTATTTGGCTAAGTTGGTCAGTAGTCTGTTCAGTAATACATTTTGCCAACTTGCATCAAAGAGCATTCTGTTCCAGACTGAGAGGAACAAGGTTGATTCTCAGGTAGGTCAGTGTCCTCTGCTCTGAACTGGATTCTGCCTCTGGCGGCTCAAACATGTATAGCTGTACAAGTCTGATCCATTTTCTCGACGTAGTGGTATCTGACGCTTGAGAAATATTGGCCGTCCTGCAACAAGCCCCCGGCATTTCAGAGCTGCTTATTGTTTTCCAGATTTTCTTCTCTGTAGTGTGACAAACTTTAAACTCATATTTATCACTGTTTCATGCGGACTTAAAAAGTTTTATTGAGATTTCTCGCTAAGTGGTGTAAGGCCTAATGGATATATTCCTGCTACAGACAATACAAACATCACCACTGCTGCCCCGACTCAAAGCCATAACACCAGTGGAACTACGTCTTCTCCTTCTAGTAAGTAGCAGCTGCTGACATTGTAATAAATAGAAAGAGTTAGGATTTTAATCCTGACGTAGACGGTAGTAACAACCTCTGTTCTTTTTGTGTAACAGCTGGAACATCTACTTCACCACTCACTCCGACTGCTGCCCCTCACAAGAACTCAACCTTCGATGCTGCGAGTTTCATCGGTGGGATAGTGCTCGTCCTAGGCCTGCAGGCCGTCATCTTCTTCCTCTACAAATTCTGCAAGTCCAAGGACCGCAACTACCACACTCTTTGAAGTCGCTGCACTTTTGGATCCACATCACTCGACTCTTTCCCACCAACTAGAACCTTCCTGAGAAGACTCCCCGCTCAGCACGCACTCATCACGGTGGACTCAAACAGTGTTTTCAAGCAGGTTTTCCAGATCTTTGATGTTTGCACCACTTGTAGTTTTGGCCTGCGTTAGCGTTGCCGTTGAAGTCTGTATTAAGGCACCCATGCATGCTTGTATGTATCACTTTGCATCAACATTTGTACAAGTATCCAATGATATGGCATTTAAGCGCTGAGTATATCGAATACATCATCTGGTAGCTACGCCTACCTACATCATGCCATTAGTCATTCTGCATATTTTCCAGAGAACTGAGGGGGTTCATGTTATTTACAGCCCCTCTCCTCTTGGCTTCCTGAATTAAATAGAACACATGCCAGGTGAAGGATTAGTCATGTATACAAAGTAGCTTACTTCCTTGTTGACGTTTTGGGAGTAGTACTGCTGCAAAGTGGTAACATTTATAGCATTTTTGATTTGGAAACACTGTTTGAGTTCACAGCTTAAAATGATGATGATTCAGTGTTGCTTTTAGCCTGTTGACTCGTAGGCGGGTTCCCTCTCCCTCACGCAGCTGCATAATGTATATGTGCTTAAAGGTGATGTAAAAAAGGTGGGGTATAAAAGCAACACCCAATCATCGGATGTCAGACTGAAAACGTAGTGATTCTTGAAGTAAACAGTCTGATTTGATGGGTGTCTCCCTTGACATTTATCCGTGCTGGGTACTTTCCGCTTCCCTGGGGAAATCTTTCACCCAATACTAGTTGTAAAAATGTCAAACAACAACTGCCAGTAGAGCAGCTCAATGCAATAAATCATACATCAAGTTCATTTCCCATCTTTTAACCTCCCAACATTTTCTTTCCAGCATCAAATCTGACCCACTGGAGGTGCCAACACTGAGCTGAGGCCCTTCGAACAGGGCCTGTGGGTCAGAATGAATGATTGTAGAATATTTCACATATGAATAATTAACTTGTTTAAATAATGTACAAAACAGAGAATGGGGGATAAAGACAATGGCATGCACCTTCTTTATGTGGACAGTGATAGCAGTGAAGTGCCTTTAATGTCCAGTATGACTTAAAGAGAGAAGTGGAAGACGGTTTTCTTCCTGAGACCCAAGTGTTGTCAGTAGTTTATGTTTGTAGACTCTTGAGAGAAACTGTATCGCGGTGCTGATATTGGTGAGCAGTGAGAACCAGCTGGACTGAAGAGCCTTTTATTGAAGAACTCCGTAGATAGTTGTCATTCGAGGGCCGAGATTACAGACTTTTTTTGAATATTTTCCCTATAAGTGAAGGACTATGTTCAGTTGCATGAAACCTATAGTCTTCTCACTGGTGTATAAATAATTTAAAGGTACCCTCCCTTTTGTAGCACCTCATACAGCTCCCAGATTTCCTCTCGTCTTACTATTTATGTTGGATTAGTTGTAAATTGTGTTGCCTTTAGACATAAAGCGTGAGCTGGCAGGAAGTTTGGAGAGCTGTTAGGTGCTGCGATAAAATCTGGAGGGTGTACCTTGAGGAGAAAAGGAAGCAGGAGGGGGGGTTTATTTTAAAAGACATGAGTATTCAGATGGAGGTAGACGTGTTTGAGTGCTGGTTTGGTCAAATGAGCAATGCACCTCTGATTTCTGAGAGGATTGTGAATAAAGTGCAGAACTGCAGCGAATAAGTGGCCATGCTAGAGCTCATGTCAAGTTTTTTAAGTAGCTTGCTGCTAACGTGTGATTTGTTTCTTCATCGGACCCTCCTGTAAATAGCCACGTCCTGTTTTTGTTTAGGTTTGAACTTGAGGAACGGCTAAATGAAGGAGCGTTTATCACTTTTTTTGCTTGTAGCGACTTGTCAGTGTCAAGAATGCTTGGTTTAATGCCTTTTTTTTTTCTTTATTATTGCATGCTGGATGCTTGGAGCTGTGATTTTTCGCCCATTGCATATGCTCTTAAGGATTTAGATACACTTATTAAACCACTTGATTATGTGTTCCTATCCATGAAGCTAGTTGAAAGAATGCCTTGAAACAGTGTGCATTAAGCCAAAGTTCTCAGTCTTGGCATGGAAATTGAGCATTGCACTGACAAGCTTTGTTTTGTAACTTTTGTCTTTGTAAATGTTTTCATGGTTCTGCCAAAAGAAAAAAAAAAAAACAGGAAAAAAAATCAGAAGCTTGTATAAATAGTCTTGAATATTTGCTAGATAATGGATGAATAATCACTTTGTTTTGTATGACCACAAACCGTAAGTAATTCATGTGTGCGGATTTAGTTTTTTATTTTGGCTTGGATAATTTAAGATGACATGTTTTCTGCTGCTCACAATTAGCATGCCTTTTACCCTACAGTCACCTGGTGGCATTAGGCTACAGCCCAAAGACCCAATTATGGCGAGTAGGCTACAGAGTTCTGCCTTAGCTGCAACCGTCTCCTCACTCTCTGCACGCTGAGTCCCCCCTCACCTAAATTTAGAGACGCATTTGAGGTTTATCCGGCGGCACTCGACCGCTGAATGCAGTCTGATAGGTCTCCACTTTGGACGTAGTAGCTGCATTCCTTAAGTACGCAGCATCACATGTTGACATTGTGGTGTGACAAAAACACCTCCGGTATCCATAGATACCAATAGATGTCCATTGTGTTGCATCTCCTGCAGCTCATCCTACAAGTTACTAACTCAGTCCCTGCACCGCTTAAGGAAAAGTGCCTTATTCAGTTGATATCCATATAAAGTTGTAGATTGTCAAATGGTATGCCACACCTATTATGTATTAATGGGACTCAGCACTTTCAAACCCCGGTGAAGTGGATTTCTGTGTTGTATTCTGCTTAAACGTCTGTTTTTGTCACGCTCAGCCTTAACTTCTCGATCGAACCCACCGATCTTTTGTAAGTGACAAGCTGTCCAGACAATTACAAAGCAACGTCTCTTTGAAAAGCACTCATGAGATGCACAAGCAACAGCGTCTTAATGCCTACATTATGACCAACCACAGTAGAATCAACTCAATTTCTGCTAAAATTATGATCAAGCCACTAAATGGTTTGAATTAGATAACTCGCTCGTGGTTGTCTGGGCAGCGTTTCACAAGCTTGTTGTAAAACTCCTCACCGGTAATGTTTTAACCACAGTCACAGGCCACTAGTGTTCCTTATTGCAACATTTCCTTACTGCAACATTTCCTCTGTAATGCAAACAGTACATGACGACTTGAAGTCCACTTTGGTTGTCATTTTCAGTTGTTGCATTGAGTAACATTTTTCACAATTAACATGTTGCCTGGTCATGGACGGCTCTCCTGTCAGTTTTCAGTCTTGCAGTGTTCGATTACAAGAGCGACAAGTAAAAAGCTTTTTTGATTCCCTCCTCTTGCCTTTTTGGCTTTATTCCTGCGTGCACACACACACACACCGGTGCCATATCTTTTACTGTTTTTTGTGTTAAAAGCCATCACTCTTGTAGGTACGATAACTTGGCTTTGCTCTCACCCGCGTTGACGCCCACCCACCCACGATTATTCACGCACAGCCATATGTAGACACAGGTACCACAATGCCTCCTCCTGGAATTTTTTTTTTTTTTTGTTGCATATTTTGTGCCCCCTTTTTTTTTCCTTGAAATCTTTCATTTGTTGCCTTGGTTTTTAGTGTTGCCTTTAGTTTCACAATGTTAAACCATTAAAGTTTGAATATTGTTAAACAAATTATTGTATTTACCTTTTCATTTGACAGCAGTGTCAACTTTCTTGGAGCTTGCAATTTACATGACAAATCGCAAGTGGGACGACGATACAGAGCCAGGTCTCGAGCTTCATTGCCATGGTAACAATTGAAAGGCTAGTTGCCCAGACAACAAAGGGTATCAAGTTTAAGGTTTGCTTTGTCTTGCCCTGTGTGTAACCAATGCTAGGTCAACATGTTCTCCTGTTAGAAATATAAACATCAAAGCACACTTCTTTTTTTTTTTTTTTTTTTTCTCTAAATTCAACATCTTTTAGCCATGAAATCTGAAACCAAAAAAAAACTGACCATGTACTTTTTCTAATTTGGCTGACATCACATTTTTAGTATCTGTAACTTAAGACGTTTTCATGCTGTTGATGAGCTTCATCTGCTCCTGTCTCGGCGTATACTGGTCAATACGCCGGGAGTCCATTGGGAAAATCTGTAATATAATTTACACACAGAAGCTGATTTTTATTGACCTACTTTTCCGATGTTGTGTTTGCAGGATCGATTCTGCCATTTACTTCAATTCTCTACCTGGTGATCTAGTGTTGTGGTTCCCATCTCCATCCCTATATAAGAGATATAAACACAAATATATTACAGTCTTCATTCCATTTTTCTTGTGAAATACTGAAATCTTTAACCTGGAAAACTGCAGGGGAAAAAAAAAATCACTTTTCGTTTGCTTCACCAGCCATTTAAACGGGATATAAGTAGATTTTGAACAAATTTTTAAAAGATCACTAACCAAAAATGTGAGGATTTATAGAAATTGGTGGAAAGTTTATGAAAAGGAAGCTGAAGCTCATGGGAGGTCTGTGCCATTCGGTCAATACACATTCAAATATCTCCAATTTTTAGTGCAGACTGTTTTTCCTGATGTTTACATAGCAAGGCTGGTGAATAGATAAACATATACTTAGTTTGGTTTTCTTACTGTATTTCAACAAGTAAAATGTTTCTTGCATCCTAAATCAGGTGTTATCATGTATCGTATCACGTGTCATTAGTTTATGACCTGGTCAACAAAAGCCCAAACAAAAGAAAACTCCCTGTTTTTAACTAAATGTTCACTGACAGGACACGCAATCAGTTCCCAAGGTCAGAAAGGTCCTGCTAATGTAGCAGAAACTTGAGTTTAAAGGAAATGTGTGCGTGTGTCTCTGCGAGTGCACGCTGGTTCACCCAATCACTGTTGGTTCACTTGACTGGATAAAAAAAAAAAACGACATTCTTGAACGAGGTGTGTGCGTCTGCGTTTCTGCTGAGTAGCCTGTTATTCTTCCAGTGGCCCCCCGAGTCCCCAGCAGGCACTGCTTCTCCGAACCAAACTGAGGTTAAGGGGATAGCGTTTATTTATTTTTCGGAACAACAGCACCACAGTTCCCCTCCCGTGTGCATTGAAAACAATCTGCAACACTCTCTGCTGTTAATGGACAGAGATTACAAACCCCGTACTGCAGTATCACCCTGTAGAAGGTCTTTAAAGGAAAGTACTAAGGTCAGCCAGTGGTGGAATGTACTAAATACCGTACTAAAGTACAAATTTAGGATGCTCGTACTTGAGTATTTCCATTTTGAGCAACTTTATCCTTTTACTTCACTATATTTCAGAGGCAAATCCACATTTATCTGACAGCTTTAGTTACTTTAGTTATATTACACATTTTTTTTTTATCCCATTCTTGTCTCCAAATGTGTTGATTTTGAATGTTTGCGATAAACCGAAGGATGGCGCAATCCATTATGGGTCGAGTTTAATACCCTCCTCTTTAAGCTAAATAAAGCCTTAAAAGCCCCTCTTGCATTAGCTGGAAAATGCATCGTCTCAAAGGGGATAACAAGCCTGTTTTTATGAGCTCATGAAATGTTCTCACAGGACAATGATGGTACAAACATATGGTGATCTTCTAGAATATGATGCATTGCTGTAGATTAAATTACCAACAGTATGTAAAGTAGCTATTAAACATCTAAAGCAGTAACATTTTGACAGGGACCATTTTACTGCATAATGGCTCCTTTGACTTTTCATAATTTAAATACCTTTTGATTTGACTTTTAATTAAGTAAGACTTTGAACCCTGAACTTTACTTGTAGTGGAGTATTTTCACAGTGCGGTAGTAGTTAAGTAAAGGATCTGAGACCTATATTCACACATGTAGAATGCTACTTTTCAGTGTTTCCTCAGTTTGAACGGGTGAAATCTCAAAGACACAGAAAGAAACTGTAGGATGTGTTCTTGTTTGAATGCTGCACTCGACATTACCTTCCATCTTCGTGACATGACGGACCTGGAGCTGTTTATAGGCAGGCATTTTGCACACCCACAACAAAATGCATGACAAAGACTCATACCTACCGAGGCTTCCTACTTGCGCTGCTCTGTGAACGCAGCTATTCAACACCGGACAAAAAGAAAAAGATGCGCAGAATAGATAGAATAGACAGGAGGACATGTTGGGAGGAGGGGTCTTGACTTGCCTCTGCTAACCCGATTGCTGTGTCCAGTCATGCCCTGTAATCTAATATGGAAGCGCAGAAAAACAATGCAATACATTAACTTGCCCTCTCTCATGCTCACCCCATTTAACCAAGCGGTGAACTCCACGTCATGCCGAGAATACCAGAACCAAGCAACGTTAGCTAGATAATGAACTGAAAAGGCAACAATAACAGTCAGCTGTTTTTTTTTTTTTTTCCTCCCATGACCCAGAACCTTGACGCAGATAGATATGTGACCACGGATCCATTTTCTGTTTTATTTCAACAGTTTGTGACTCTACAACTGCTGCTGAGTTGTACCTACGTGTGGTATAGGGAGTGACTGAGCTCATCTGCTTCTATGTCAAAAATGTGACCTAATTTTACAGTAAAATGACTCAGCAGGCTGATAATGAAAAGATAAAACTGGAATGTTAAGAGGCCGTTTAAAATGTGGTTATTTATCCCATAAAAGGTGGCTGACCCAAATAAACAGAGGGTAAAACTAAAGGCCTCAGCCACACTAGAAATGTGTCCTGTCATCTGACCTGCCTACAATTAAGATGAGTAATAGCTATCACAGTTATAAATTTAAGGGAACAGAGCTGCTTTGGCACAGAGAAAGAGCGAAATCCTGTGGCAAAAAGCAGTTCCTCCCACCAGTGCAGCGATAAAACCACATCCGTTTGTCCTTTGGTCAGGGCTACATTTACTCAGCTGTCCTGCTGTAATGCAGCTCACAAAGCAAATGCTCCATCTTTAGTGTTGACCTTTGAAGACAGTTGGAACTGGATGCTGCAGACAACATTATAAAGTTGTCTAATTAGTGTCCATGAAACTACATGAGTGAAAGCTTTCACGTGTGTAATAGACATAGGATAAACACTGCCATCTGGTGGTATAAACAGTGTGGGGCGATTACTCTTGAAATGTAACCCTGTTGAAAATCTTAATATGTAATGTGGCTATTTTAATTACTTCATCAGGGTATCGTAAGTTATTACATTTGATTACTACTCTGACAAATGTGTTCAATGAAACTGTTATATGCCATAAGGAAAACGTGCAGCGCTGTCCATTTTTCCAATCGCTGTCATCAAAACCTTCTTGTTTTGTTCTCGTCTGTGAACGACGGCACAGGGACTTGTCATGTTCCTGACATACCAGGAAACATTTTGGTAAGTATACTAAGGTTTTTTAGCTACTCATGGGCTAAAAATAGGAAATCCGCTTATTGTTTTGCAAATGTTAAGGGTGATTTGAGAAATGTATTAAATCTGTAAAGACCTGTCTGTGTTGGAAGCATTACAATATGACCCAAAAACAAATATATATATATACACAAAATGTAGAGCAATAATGAGCTTTATTTAAATATTAAAAATACAGCTTAATCTGAGATGAGATGTACACAGACACTCATGTTAAAAATTTCATTTTTTTGGCCATGTTTGGATTGTCGTTCTTAAACTATACCCTCAACCTATGACGAACATTATCAAGACCTGCATGAGTTAAAAAACAAAAATACACCTAATTTCTCTTTTTATATTCTGTGTTGCCTAAAAATGGACCAATGGCCTTTCATCATGGAAGAGAGGTGAAAACAGGCACAGAGGGGAGTTTTGTGGTTTACTCAGCTGTAGGATCAAACCCTGCACACACGGGGGTCTTTCGGAGAAAATCATGTTTCCCAGGAGAGGTCAGACTGTTTTAGGCTGTTGCGGAACTTCTGGGTCTCGCGGAGAAGCTGCAGGTTACTGTGAGCGGCTCCCCCTTTCTTAACCTTCTGCTTCGCTTTAACAGGAGAAGGAACTGGTGGTGTGATCCTAGTCAGCTTCTCGGGTTCATCAGCGCATGGTTTCTGATGGGTCAACTGATGGACCTGAAAGGTGATAAACAGAAAACATTAGTCCGGAGTCACTTATTTGTTCTGTCTCTGTACGTCAAACAAGTTGAATCATAGAGCTCCGGCAACAGATGAGTTCGTCCATTTCTGATTCTCTGTGACATCAGTGCTGATAGGCTTTTACAGCACACCGTCATGAAAATATTTTGCTCAAGCTCAGACATGATCAACTTGCACTGGCACATATTTGCGTCTTATCTGCATCATTACATTGACCAGTGTGTCTACAAGTATCAGGCACTTACATGTAATGGTTTTGGTTAATGCACCTTTTCAAGATAATTTTAATCAGATTTAAGGCTGACTTTTAAACAAATCATCTTTTTCTTTCTCATCTATTTATTGACTTAGGGTTAGTTTAGTTTCTGCATGATGAGCGAAACGAGGCAAGAAACTGAACTACTCGTCTTAACAACAACTGTGAGTTTTTCACCAACCGTTTGCTGGTGTTTACGGAGCTTAGTGATCTGAGCTCCTTTCTCCTCCATCCTCACGACCACTCGTTCAAGTTCACTTTGCAGGTCCCGCCTCTGCTCCCGATCATCGGTTTCATCTATCTGACGCACCAACTCCTGATGCTCACTGACGAATACATAAAGCACATTGTGGAGTGTGAGAAAAACGCCCACTAGAACATGCATAAGAGCAGTGTTTGGAAATTATAAACAAATGTAATACTGAGGAAAAAGAAACCCCTGCTGTGTTTTCTATTACTCAAACTTTGTACCAGTGTCGTGCACAAGCTGAAGTTGTTGCTTACTCACAAGCTCATCTGTCCGAGCTCGTCCTGTAAAGCTAAGAGCAGGTCAGATAGTGATCCCACGGGCTGCTCTACTTCTTCAGGCTCACTGTGAGGCTTTTGAAAAGCAGTGGAAGATGGAGAAAAGTCCTTCTGGAGGCTCTTCTTAGCGGGACATCCAGACCTGTGCAGAGCACCGACTCGTTCACAGAGCTGGGGCTGGTGGTGCTTCATCATGTGAAGGATACTTTGCACGTTGGCGTGGACTGAATGGCTTGGGCTTGTTGACTGGGACAGATACAGAAAAAACAATAAGCAAAATAGACATAGCACATGGTTTTTAAAGTCGCCACTGTATGTTGAAAACCACTTACTGTTCCTGCAACAAAGGGCATTTTTTTGTGCCTTAGGCCACTTGGTGACTTCATCTCATTCTTTTTGGAGGTTTTCTGAGATGGAGGATAGTGCTATGTTGTTGGTTGTTACTGAATATAATAGCTGTTATTACAAATAATAATAAAAAATGAGTGTTCAATAAGTACCTTGGTGTGCTTTTTTGTTTTCTTCTTTGGTTTGGTTTCTTCTGTAGGTATTCGAAGGTTGATGTCCAACTCCCTCTGCAGCTGTGGACGTGGCAACAGCAGCATTTTTAAAACCAAGGAAACACTATTTCTATTTATTAATATTAAACAGCAGGTTTATGTGTCCGCTTGATTTTTTTTCTGCATTTAGTGTTAAATAAATCTTTGATATGATACATAGATTTGGAAGAGTGATACATTTGATTTCTGTCATTGTATTTGAAACATTTGATCAAAGGTGCACTGACCTCATCGGCCTTCTCCTGCACAAGTTTACGCTCATGCTCTTCTTTCAGTAGTTTTTGTTCCAAAATCGCCAGCTTCATCTGAAGGTTTTAATGTGAGCCCAACATATGTTAAAATAAGGACTTCATCACTCAACTTGTGATGAAGTTTTAAACTTAAATGAAAATTACCTCTGCCAGAGTTTGTGTTCTACTCAATTTGAGACACTCTGATTCGAGTTTCTCCAGCTTCTCGCGCTGTGTCTGGGTGTTTGAGCTGCTGGGCTGTTGGTTCTGCAGTGAAGCCTATTAAAGAGTAAAACAGTCGACCGATGTTTAGTCTGATAAGTTGTAAGTCTAATACTATTAAATTAAATTAGACCTAATAATAACTATAGTTGTGGTGAATATTAGGCAAGTTATGATTTATCTGAAAATAGATGTATTTGTATGTAATTTTTAGTTTGGCAGTTTAGTCTCTTGGGTTACCTGATTCTCCATGAGAGCATTTCTCTCTCTCTTAGCATTTTCAACCATCTTCCTCATGTAGTCCAGCTGCTTCTCAAGAACCTTGCATCGTGCCTCTGCAGACTGCAGCTTTGAATCCAGCTCTGCTTTCAGAAAACACAAATCCATTTAAAGCATGCACACAAACGAGGCTGAATCTGTTATTTGGAAGCAGATTTATATTATTAATACAGATTTCATGTCCCTCTTCAGGGTTGATCGTTACCTTTCTGGCTTGGATTATCTGTTTGGGGCAGGCTGGCTGCTGGTTGGTTCTGCACAGTGTACAAGGCTGTGACCTGCTGTTTCTTTTGAGCGTCCTGAGAGAACTGATGATAGCTCTTCTCTGCCTGCTTTCTTTCGAGCTCCAGACGCTTAATTTTCTCCTGAAGGGTCTTCAGTGCGTCAACTACAGCTGAAATGCAGTCAAACAATTAGAGATATACATATGTGGTGATTGTAACAACAGATAGTCATTACACAAACCAGTCGTAGTAGACCAGTAGTCTGAGCACTGTTCCCTACCTTTGCTGTCAATATTAGGTTTTGTTTGGGACACCCGAGGGCTGGTAATCTGTGGGTCCCCACTGATGGAGCTGTGTGTAGGGAACTCAATCCTTCTTGGAAGTGGTACTATCCTGTCTGGTGGCTGGTAATAACTCCCAATGTAGCTGTTTTTGGATGGTGAATCTAAAATCTACAGACAGTAAGAAGAGAGGAGCTTCAATTTCTTTTTATAGAAAATGTGCAAATACACAAAAGTGACATTTTTAACTGAGTCGTTCGTTTACAGTCCAAACCGCCCCAAACATACAATTTACAAATATATAAAACAGTACAATGGAAAGTATATCATAAACAATTCTCTGACGCGCGTATGTTAACTCTATGATGGCGCAGTTGTTTTTTTTGCAATAAAACAACACAACTGCTCATGTTACGTACGCTAAAACGAACGGATTTAACGCTATTGGGGCTTAACTTTCAGACATCCCGTAAAGCACTTCTAGATAGCATTGCAACTTCGCAACACTCTCTATATCTGACGGCGTTTAAAACAGAAAGAAAAGCTTCGCGATTACTAAACGTTATCTAGCTATACTGGCGAAAGTAAACAATAACAAAGCTAACGCGTTAGCCACATCCGCGGCTAACGGCTGAGTTGTTACCTGATCGTTGTAAGTCTCCATGTTGTGACATTAGGTGGGATGCTACTTTTAAAAGACACCTACGTTTATAGCTAGCTAATGCCAACTATACGGTTTGTAAATTGCGTGTAGGCGGCTAGCTGCCTTCCTTGTTCAGCGGTGCTGTCAGGCAGTCCGGGACTTTTTAAATTTCCCTCCTCTTTGCCGCTCCTCGCCGTGGTTCCGTCTGCGCAGCGACTCCTCCAGTTTGTCCAGACTTTTACACCGCAGGTTTATTAAAAGAACGAGTCCAGTCCCCACCACCTGGTCCGCACCGGAGGAAACTAAAAACACCGTTTAAACGTTTTTAAAGGTAGAAAATATGTCACATTTTCAGTGACATTCACTACAGTGTGACAATTATAGCTGGCTGTGTTGTATTGCAATGTAATGTAAGAATACTAGATGATGACGATCTGTCTATTATAACATTCCTTACTATTATTATTATTATTATTATTAATATTTATAATAATAAAAGTAAGGAATGTTATAATAATATTAATAATAATCATAATCATAATATTAATAATGATAATAATAATAATAATAATAATAATAATGCAAAAAACAGGGTCCTACGTGTGTGCATTATGAAAAAATATCACCTCAAGTTCTGCAAAATGAGACATTAATGGGATTTCATGTGAAGGCAGCCATTATATTGTACGCTTTACGAAAACATCTTGAAGGCAGTCACCATGTAAACATTTTCACAACAGTATGCAAAAGGTCTGCTGCAACAATAACGGACAGTTTTACAGAGTGGCAGGTGTGTTGCATTAAAACGCATTGTAATTTGGATTGGTGTTTTGCAGATTATAGCACATGCATTCCCATCGATTGTTTTCTCATTTGCAATACAAACCCTTATGCCCGAAACAATCTTACGTAACGTAAAAACATTTTAAAGGAATTCTGTATCATTGCTATTTACAGCATGAGCTCCTAAATCTCATTGTAATTTCCTTCAGCCCATTTCACCTATATATGTTTGGGTGCATATTGTTTAATCCTTTTAGTGAGTAAGGGATGGTTCACTCAAATACAAAAATACTTAAACTCAAGCTAAGCAAATGTAAATCATTTTCCTTTCTGTCTGTTTTTCTACCTCTCATTTATTCTGATAAACAAGAGAAGGGGGGGGGCGGCTGGTGTCGAAGCGTATGATGGGGAATGTAGTTCTAAGCTCCGCCCCGTACAGCAGATACTGAACGTTTAAACATACCACCGAGACTCCAACTCCCATGACCGCCACCTCCGCAAGCATGGCAAGTTCCCATCAACCAATCGTTTGGCAGAATCCCTACTGCGCCGCCCTAGAATGTCCGCGAAGCGTTTCTGATTGGCCACGGCCCTGTGCCAATCAAATGTTTACCCTGAAGTTGTTGCCTCCTATCGTTTCTACCCTGGGACTAACTGGTCAGTCCTGTGGTACGGAGTCCCATAGCAAAAGACCTGCACCAAAGAATGTGAATAAAGTGAGTATTACAGAATGACACGTTATGTTTTTCGCTCGGGGTGAAAGCTCTGCATGTGGGAATGTTGTTTTTTACCGCGTTGTTGTTCTGGTTCAGTGGTATCTTTGTTAACGGGTGGCTCGAAAGCCTTGGCACGATTATGCAGGCAAGAAGAGATTGAATGGACCTGAACTAACTGCGCATTTTCTGTACTTATTTTATCATAACATATATCATTTTCAGTTACATTTTCCACCAAACAATGTCGGCTAGTTGTAATTTGCGATAGCGAGAGATGGTATTAGATAGATTGGCACTTTTATTATCATGTTACAGGCTAGTGGTTTGACATAGCCTGTAGCTATTTTAACCACATTTGTCTTTGCAGTTGGCAAACATCAATGTGGTGCAATTATCTAGTCACTGGTAAATGATTTTCAGTAATCTCTATATTTTGCGACTGCCTTTTGAAACCAGCACCAATAGCTGATAATTATATGGCTGCCAGTATTAACATTAAATCACAATATTGTCATTTTTTGTTCACACTCATGAAAGAATAGTGACGCAGATATGTACTGAGCAGGTCGGACAATATGATGTTTGTATAAGCTGCTGTGTGACTATATTAATTTGTCCACTGCAAGATTTTTTTTGTTTGATTTTTCGATTTCTCCTGAATAATTTGTGCAAGTGTCCCTGCTGTGTCTTGTGTACGTATATACGTATTTACATATACATTAGACACAATTATTCGATTTTTTTCAGTTGATATTGAAGAAAATTAAATATACTGTAATATAAAATTACACATAAGAAAGAGTTTTTTTTTTTTTTTTTGCATATTGCTTACCTTTAGTACTGAGCTGTGCATGTAAGAATAAGAAACATAACTTGTAGGTACTCCTTGGTGGATAAACTATGTATTAGTGACATTGTTTACTGTCTGTAATGGTACATTGACAGTGATATGCTATAACATGCACATTTCCACACACCACTCCTTATTAATATAATATTTAACGCATCTGTTTATGACTGTGCGAAGTAGAGATAGAGGTTAGAGATAGATAGATTGGTCTGGCCGATTTATCTGTGCTGTTAGGACATTTACAAACTATGAGTTTCAGCAGAACTTGGCTCTGATAGTAGCTGATGGCTAATATTAATCTTTTCAACTGGAATTTCTGACTTTGGGGGAAAATAATAGCTAAGAAAATCACACCTACAATCACCTATTTATTATTACTGTGACTTAGATTTTTCATTTAAGTTTCTGATAAAATACTACGTTTCCAACCATGTAAAAAGTTTTTCAGGGGAGTGGCCTCTTAGAATCTACTGTTATTATATTGGCCTTTAGGAATCCACTGTTGGTTGACCTCTAGTGCGAAGACATTGTTGTATGTAAACTAAGACGGTTTCATTTGTTATTTGCGGAAAGGCCTGTTGAAAACCACCACAAGCATTAGTCCTAAGTGAAGAAATGGAAGTGCAGGACCAGGAGTCTCTGGGGAGATGGGATGGACTCGGCAGCCGGGACGCCAGCTCCAGAACTGCAGCCATGGAGCACATTCACCAGGAAGTCATGAGGAAAGTGGAAGCTATCGGGCCGATATCAGCGCAGGCCCCCTCAACCCCTGCCTTGGGAAGCCCCCTCAGCAGTGACCTGAACGACATCCTGGCTCACCTCCTCATGCTGTCCAAACGGTGTCCCTTTGATGATGTCAGAGAGCGGAGCATTCGACTGCTCCGGGCCGTCCAGGTAGGAGATGCATACACTTTATAATAACACCCTCGGGAACATATCTGCTCTTTGTGAATTAAAGTTGTGTCACACTGTCATATGTCCCCTTATAGTAAAGCTTTGAGTATTGTTCGGCTGCCACCTGCTGCACTTTTCACCTCTTCATAAGCTATGTAAACATCATAGTTTATTTGAGACTTGCCAAGACCAACACATGTTTTGTCAAGTGGATTACAGTCAATGACACGATGAGACACCCTGAACGCATTAATGCTATGAGTGCCAAGGCATTACTGACACAACTCTTCAACCACATGCATGCACACGAAAGACAAAGGCCAACATTAGTACATTTTAATACAGAAAAAAAACCCTTCATTATTTAAACTGTAGTGTCTTGAATAGACACATTTTAACTCTGCAAGCATTAACCTAATTTTAAAGCCCGGAAACGCAATCAGTTTGATTCAAGCGGACACATTATTCCTTCATGTAATTGTTGAATTAATGGACAAATACGATATAATCATGGAATAAATGTTGTTGCAAAGAGTTAATTAAACAGCATAGTAATCAGGTAATAAAAGAGCAAATTATTTGCTTTAAAATGCATTTTCTCTTTTTTTTATCATACATATATTCATTTAAAGGAACCAGGAACCAGATATAAACAGTACAGCAGTGCTCTCCTGCATGTGCTGTGCATTTCATGTTGTGATTGCAGATTTGATGTGATTGCATTTATTTTATATTGTGTTGCCAAATCCTGTGAACCCGCATTTTCCTCTGCATGTTTATATTAATAACATTAGTAAAATCCTTATGGGAGGGTGCAAATTTACAGTTTATTCTCTTTATTATAAATGTTGGTTGTACAGCATTGTGTATTTATATGTTTGGCCAGTCAAATTTGTTATTGTTTACTTGCAAAAATGGATTTATCCTGATTAAGCACGATGTTAGCTCTGGTCTGTTCCACTTAATCAGCCCAGTAAAACAAACAAAACTAAGCCTGGCAACTTTTGAAAGGCCAACATGTTGTTCTGAGGAAATAATTTGTTTGGCCGTGGCATTAATTTCTGTTTGTGTGGAAGTGTTTTTGGAGGATGGAGGAGAGGGCAGAGAGAGATGAGAGAGGGAGAAAGCTTCTTTGCGGGTTTAGCGGTGCACCACAGTACACACCGTCTGGTATTTTTGAATTATGTTAAGCTGCATTTGCTGAGCGCTTGCCAAAGGGTGCATTTATGAGCCCAGTGTGGTAGCTCATGGCGTTTTGGTCCCCCTCCTCGCTGTAACACAAACACATACACCTTTCTCATGTTGTCGGGGATGGAAGAAAGGGGGTATGGAGGGGGGTCAGGCTCAGACAGACCTCTAATTCCAGCAGATCTCCTGATTAGAGACAAAATCTTTGAAAGCACAGACAGTCCTTTCCTCATGGCAACCCCCCCCTCCTCTTTTATAAGAGTAAGGCCTCCTTCTCTGTGAGAATAATGTCCCATAATACCCCTGTGGCTCAAAATATTTGGCCCTTTTTTATGTTTTCTCTGTACCACATACAGTAGATGTTTGTTTGTTGCCCCGTTTTGTATAACTGCACTAGATTTTGTGACATTTATCCGTTCATAAAGTGTGTCAGATCCAATAGCAGTTGAAGGACCCATTGGAGAAAACATCCCCCAATCAAAGACCAACATCTCTCTTTGGTCCTCGCTTGCCTTTTTACCTACTAAATGCAAATACACACACATATGCACATGCACACAAATCAAGAGAGACAAGTGT
>JAPQRN010000017.1:20686559-20706269 GCA_037367275.1 Coranthus polyacanthus
CAGAAAGAGAAGCAAATGCTGATGATTGAGAAGCTTAAACAGCAAATGATGTTTGAGAAAAATCTGAAAATTTTGTCTATTGACTATCGACATTAACTGACTGTTTCAGCAGTAGATAATAGGGGCCAAGTCAAAATAATTGGGTAATGAGCCATATTGCTCAAGTTTAGACAAATTTTTGTGTGTCAGAAGATGTTATTTAATCAGGGGTATTTCAAATATGTGGCTAAATGGATGTGTAGCGTTCATCATTTTTTAGGAAAATATTTCATGTTATATACTGGTATTGCCAAAGCCACAGTTTCTTTAGAGGCATGTTTGAACCGCTACATTTTGTCTCCACTGTTCATGTGTGAGTATATACTGCAGGGTCAAGGCCAGGGATTTGTGCTAGTTATGAAAGCAATGTTTGCTGTCATAACTAACTTGTTTAGCACCTCACCATATGTGTGTGTTAATGTGCGTTTGAGGAAGTGGGAGGCAGTTGTGACCCCTGAGGCAGTCTAAGTATAAGGCTAAGGTTACTGATGTGTAGGTTACTTACGTACATACAGTCCTGAGAGCATGTGAAAACAGGGGGAAGGGGAGTCCAGGAACCAGAGCAGTTATAATACATGTTGTTGCATCACGAGCCTTCCCCTCGATTCTGCCACACCCCTCTCCTTATGTCACATTTGTTTGTCTTCGCTCCTTAGCTTGGGAAATTGCGATCATTTGCTGTCCTGTTGATGTTCACACTTTGTCAGTTTTCTGTTTGCTAAACCTCAGGCCCTTCAACTCTTATTGCTACGAGACTTTTGCTATTTAGCAGAGTAAATGTCCAGGGATGTAAAGGCCTCCATTACACAGGGAATGATGAATCTCCTATGCCAAGACAGCAAATCATCACTTCCCTATCCAGGCGGTCAAGATGAAATCCCACGCAAGTGAACTTAAAAAAGTTTAAAAAAATGGTCACGAGACCTAAAAGAGTCTGAGTCTTAATCATGTTCAGCCAAGAATGAAGTTGAACCAGCCACATTTGAGGGAGCAGTTCAACTTAAAGTCCGAGAAAGGAAACATCTGAAGTCTGCAGTGTAAGCTTTGTTTCCCCAGAAATGTGGAGATCACATTCCTCTTACAAAAACTCATTCCACCTGCGCAAACAAATTCCTCATTTATCTGTGGATGTTGGTTCACAGGATATTAGTAGCATATCAGTAATGTTTTGTGTTTGCGTAAACCTGGTTGTGTAGCAGACATTAGCTTTTTAAAACCAACTTTTACTCAAAGTAAAATTTAAATAAGTTACTTTTTACTTTTGAGGGGATTTTTACACAACTAGTTCTGCTTTATATACTTTGACACCACTAGAGATTTAGTCCAGCTCGCTGGATGTACTCTGCTGGAATAAAGGTGAAAATTTCTGGCGCGTAGTGGTAGGACTGGCATTCTCCTTCCTTCCGCTATCACTTTGAAAGTCCCCCTCGCTACGTGAAAGAACACGCTGCAGCTACACCCTGAAAATGGTAAGTTTTGACAAAGACACACGTCTTTTTATGTGTCTTTTTTTTTTTTTGTCGGGATTTAGTCATTTTAACACCACAAATTGCTCCCTGATGCACACGTTCCACCAAAACAACTTCTCTCCCGACACTATTTTGCAAATGCACTGTCACAGCATCCTGCACTCAGCGCCGTCCGAGAACTAGCCAAACAACTCAGATAACCCAGATAGCCGAGGGTGCCAGACCTATCTATAGTATGTGGAGCTAGGTCTGGCTATGCAAGACTACCGCACATCTACAACTAATAGTAACGTGCCTATTTACCCCTGCAAACTATTATTGAAGTTGCTTTCTGATGACTAATTTAGTCTTATTTTGACCCAGTTCTGTCAAAGTTTTATATAAGACATTGCACAATGCACATGACACACAGTAGAGTAAATAAATGATTTAATGTGTTTAAACACTTCAATCAACCGCTCATCATCCCCTGCAGGAGTCAGTGGAGGCTGTTTTTGCTGAGAGTTACAAGTCAGGACATGTTGTGTCAAGATATCGTATAGAGATATCATATGCCTTGTTTACTTTCACCACACATTCTCATGGCAACAAATTCAGTATAAACAAATAGTGGCTTACAGATGTATTGTTTCTCTGTATGGAGGGCTTATCTGTCTCTTCCATTCTTCCATTCCTTCCATTAAAAAAAGGAATTTCAAGAAAATAATATAGCTTATTTTTCTCCAAAAAATGAAAATGAATTTTGTCAAGCATATTTTTCGTTAGAAAAGTAGTCTCGCTTTAAGGCAAGTACATGTAAGTTTGTCTCAATAAGTATCGCAGCTAATATTGTAACCAGTAACAAGTGAAAACAAGGTTTGCTTAATATCCCAGTACAGGAACAAGGTTTTAATTATTTGTTCCTTACTTTAAGACTGAGACTACTTACACCACTTCTCAGTTTAAGAATAGTATACCTGTCTTAAATAACTGTTTTCATTGCTTGTAATAAGCACCAGTTGCTGACATTTTTGCCTTTTTTCTAGATTTCTATATATATAATATATCCTTTATTTAACCAGGTGAAATCCTCATTGAGATTATAATCTCTTTTCCAAGAGTGACTCTCGTCTCAAGAAATCTAGCAAAATTTGCTTATAATTTACAAGTTACTACTAGATATCTTTCTACTAGGGCTATTTTTAGCAGTGTACAGCTAGTTTTACAGCAGCCTGGTACCTGATGCATAGTCATAAATCTTCTGTTGAACACACCATCATTAGACACACACTTGGTTTTTATGTGGGTACAGAAAGAGTACATTCCTCCTCACCGTACTGGATGTTCTTCCTGCTTCTGGGACAGTTTACTCAGAGTTGAGAGGTTACAGCACTTAACAGAAAGGTGCATACATAAGTCACAGTAAAAGTCTGTATGCAAACACTCAGAGTTTACACTTGTATAAGCAAACTGGTAAGCCGCTCCTGATGTTGTCATGCAGTGAGCTTGTGTGAAATGATGGCCAAATCGCTTCCACATGTCAGTGGATTTGCAACTGACTGCACCGGAAAAGAAAAAGTTTCAATCATGGCAATGATGTTTGTGTGTGTCCAGCATAAGGTGCATGATAGACCGCTTATTCGTCTGATTGTGCATGATTGCGTGCGTGCGTGTGTGAGGAGGTTTGTGCGTATGAGGTCTGTGGTCTGTGTCTATGTGGCTTGTGCCCACAGTTCTCACTGGTTCAAACTAGTTCATCTGTCATTGTGGGGTATGTGGCCACACAAAGCCACTTGTAATAACAGAGGGGTTTTGCTGTGTATGAAGGCTGGTGGTGGTGGTGGTGGAGGGATGGGGGAGGTGAGGTGCTGTGTTTGGGTAGGTTTGTGCCGACCAGTTTGATGCTGTTTCACTCCTTTGCAGAGCAGATGGAGGGAGGGCCAGGGAAGATAAAGAACTGTGAACAAACGGTTAGACAGTTAAACAAATAAACAGAAGAGCTGCATGCGTGAGAGGGATAGAAGAAGAAAGTATAAAGAGGAAGACTGATGCTGAAAGGGCTATGAGGGAAAATTTGTGTGTCTTTCACAGGAAGTGAGTGTGCTACCCCACACAGGAAGCACATAGAGTGGGTAGAGGTCATCTCAGCCCACAGGGGAAGTTTCTTCAAGGTTTCAACAGCTGTGCGTGATATCTACTGTAACCTACAGTTAGATTTTAGACATTTACCTCAGAAAATCGTACAGAATTTATCATCAGTACGTGCAGCAAACAGGAAGTAGACTGGATCAGTACAGCACACATTGCAGGTGCAGTCACATTAAAGTCTGGAGCATTTACTTCTGTGGTTTGTTCAAACTTAGATAACTAGTGAATATGACAGGATGTACCTGTAGACATGTGTCTTCTGTGGCATTTTGTTTAGTTGAAAAATGTACCCCAGTGAAATTACTTGAGCATCTTGGTTTCGAGTCATGAAGGGTGGAGGCGTTTATCAACCACAGAGGATCTAATTAAGGACACTATCGAGTTGCAGTGGCAAGAAGTGGTACTAAAATATCTTAGCTTTGTTGTGTGGTTGTGATTTTTATTTCGTTGCCTCTTTCTAGTCCATCAACTTGATCAAAGTTAAAAGACATTTAAAAGAGGACACTATGGCAGCTGGTCTGATTTCTAAAGGAAGGCTTCGTGAAGCCTGTTCAGCAAATGTCCAGCTTCAAATCTTTGTTACGTGCAGTTTTAAGATTTTGTTATTTTTTGCTAGTTCTTCAGAAATAATCGAACTGCGATCACGAACACCTTTAGTGCTGACAGACTCTTATTAAATACACTCACTATACGCTTAGAAGGAATGTGTAGAAAATGTACGCAAATTATGTTTAAAGTTCTACTTTATACATTTTGTGTCAATATTAAAAGTGTGTTGGAAAGGTTTCTTTTTAATACAATGTGTGTAGCCAAGGACAGCACATAATATGTTAATATTACAAACTGTATGTTCAGGCATTTTGTGTTAACCTTCCTGACACATACATTGTTAAAATTATTAGAATAGTGAATGTGTTAAAATTAACACAACAAACGCCTGAATCGAGTTGACAAACGCTGATTTCAAAGTGATCAGTAATCTGTGCATTTTCCTTGCTTTAACCAAGCAAGTAGACTCGTATACCATCACCATCACAAGCACAAATAGCAATTCTGTCCACAATCATCGCAATATGACTTCTTCATCAAGTCAAGCCGCCCTGATTTTTCCTGTTTGTCTTTCATGTGTGATTATAATCTACTTCTATATCCGTTTTCTTAGATTGCATATTGTAATATCTTGTCTCACACATCAGTCACAAGCTTTCACTATATTACTATACTCTTACTTCTTACTTTTCACTCTTGCTGTCTTCCTTTACTTTTTTTTCCACTGTCACACACATACTATACGCACACTGGGAACAACACACACACTCTGATGGTGACTAAGGTCGGCTTGTTATTGTAGGCAGCTGGCGGAGGGCTTTCCTGTCCAAACAGCCCAAACGCTGAGGTGGCAGAGCTGTGAGCGACAGCGAGAGACACACAGGGGAGAGAGAATAGGCCGAATGGGGTGACCACCAGCTAATCCTCTGGCCTGGTGGGCGGGTGGAGCAGGAAACAGAGGGCATGGGAGATGGGCGAGGGCCATCAAGTTCTTCCTTTCTCACCCTGAATGGCTTATACAGCTGGACGTACGCATGCAGACACATACATGCAGTTGGAAGGATGGTCACGTGTAAAGACGTATGCAGGAACATATAAATCTGTGCTCACTGAGAGTTATTTTACAGCACGAATGCAGACAAAACCTGACCTTGTTCTGCCACCCGCTGAGGTTGTCAGAGTTGAAGATCATGTCACCTCTGATCTTCATCCGAATACTTTCTTCACGTTGTTGACAGGTGATGAAGACTGGACATGTAATCACGTTCACTTACTTTAAACAGGCACAGAGGAAAAGGGAAATGTTAAGTAGTGCTGTTGTGCAGTTTAAGCTAGTCAAAAACTCTTACAGGCCCAAGAAATAAAATAAAACTCCAAGGTACTCTTCATTATCATGGCGTGGTCATACTCAGGGAGTCAAATATTTGTGTGTGTGTGTGTGTTTATAGGATTTTTATGTCTATATGACTCCAACTCAAAAGCTACCTCAAATAAACTCAGTTTGAGTCCAGGAACCACTCCTACACAAGTATTTTTTTAAAGACAACAGATGCCTTATTTTGTCCAGTCCAAATATTCAAGTTACTAAAATGTATCGCCAACCACCATCAACAGTTATTGTATTTTTGCTTGGAAACTGACTGAAATTTTGTGTTGAGTGATTAATCAGTGAATCAAACATGAATCAGTTCCTTTTAAGCTACTAAGCAGAGTCCTGGCACATCACTGTTAAGCAAACAAAAACTAGAAAATGTATATTCAGTGAGTACAACTTCTTCCGTTTAGGTACTTGTGGTAACTCGCTGGTGCTGCAGTGTAAAACAAACAGAAGTTAAAACATGTTTTTGTCCGAAAATCATGTCACTGGTGAATTCTCTAAATATGCTTGTTCTCTCTCCTTCCCACATTTATGATCTTTAGTTTCCATAGTCTTCACATTATAGGTTGTGTTATACAGTATGTACATATAGTACTTTAAATCACATACTTTGACACGAAGTCCTGAAGGACAAATATCGAAAGATTAACATTTTATTGTTTTAGTTTTCATAGTGTCATAAAGAGTCAAAACCCAGCTGGATTTGATGCATGCTTTATAGGGCAAGTTGACTTTTGTAAAATATGTCTTGTGGTTGTCTTTGACATTTTTCAAACTTTTGGCTTGAAGGCAGTGATTATTAAAATGATTGGTGACCACTGTAATTGCTGCAGTTTGGAACTTTCTATACTGTACTCCCAAAGCTTTCGCTACAGGAAACAATCAGCCCGATGAATTGTAATAGTTTGAACTCTGTCTGAAGATATTAAGGAATGTTAAATCCAGCTCTTTATCGCTGATACAGAGCATCAGCGTGTGCCTTTCAGTCTGTAAACATATTAAATTTTAATTACTGAACAGGGTCCATTCATGACAGACAGACAGAGAGACAAATATTTATATGTTCAGGTCATATAGAGTTCAGGTGTAAAAATGACAGTTTGTTAATGTTTGACATGTTAAAGGCAACAGTGAGGATGTTTTGAACCCTCAATAATGGCTCCGTATCATAATGATAGATGCCATGTTTCCAGGGTAAATGACCTGAGGTGCAACCTGCGGAGGGTCATGTGACATCTCACTCACAAACCCCCTCCGCAGCCCCTCAGTGTTATGTAACCTGGAGGGGGTTTATTTCCATGCTCTGGCGCTCCAGTGTGACATTCGGCACTGGTCTAAACTGATACGTCCTCTGCTTTATGTGTTTGTGTTTCCTCTTAATATACACATTATATTACATTGCAAGTGATTAAAAAAAAAAAAAAAAAAAAAAAAGCGGACATTGGTATCGTTGTGGGAAAAGTCAAAATACATGGAAAAAAAGGAAAAAGAGAAACCTAAAAGGAAAACTGGGCAGCAGGAACTTTGTCTCTTGTTTTCCTTGTTTTACCAGCTGGGTTTACTTCATTGCAAGATTTTTCCTGATCAGTGTCAATGACTCTGTCCTCTGTATTCTCCATAAATAAGAGAAGAGGGAGGAGTACAGAGAGGAAGAGATAGACTGAGGGGAAGATGAATGGGCCAACGGGGAGTTTGGGGAGATAACTGTGGTATCTACTTGGAATTGGAGGTGAAAAAATGTGCACATTAGAAGATGTTGAGTAGACAATGCAAAGTGCGAGAAAGGATAGATTGGGAGGGGTTCATTTGGCAGATAGCCTGCGCAGCTGCTTCAGAAAAGGCAAAGATTAGGAAAATATTACCACACAGACACACATTTTCCCTCTCACACACACAGACATGGTAATTTTAAGGACCTTCACCTCTTGGCATGGATGGCTTGTTTTTTTATTCTGTGCTCATGAAGTGGACTTTAAACACTGATTTAAATCAACTTTGGTAATATAATATGGGTGGCTCCTGTTGTCACAATTTCATGATGTAATCAAAGAGCTGCTGTTGATTATTCAGTGAGGAGGTAAACATTTGTCAGTGGAAAGTTTTACAGTTGTTTCTCAATAAGAATGCCCTCATTGAGATGCTCGTTTGTTTTGCTTTTTGCTTTTGCTAGCAGTAATGGATTTTCATTGGCACGAAATGTCATCAGGACGGCAAACGCATACATGCTTGCGTGTGAAAAGATGCTCATTTTACGGTTCAGTCCACCTGTGTGTTAAAATACAGACAGAAATACATTATTCAGTAAACACAAAAATAACGTTTCTGCTTTAGAAATTGAAGGTCCTGCAGTTTCAGAACTGTTGAAAACTACCAGTGGACACAATTGACACAATTGTTATTCTTATTTTACTTTCCTCAGGTTCATGCGTTCTTGCAGCGTTTTAAATGGTAACTGTCGACTGTCAGACCCATTATGAATGTGATTCAGATGTGACGACTGATTAGGCCCAGTCAGACCGAGTCAGGTTCAGCCCGTGTTCACAGTCAGCAGATAAATTCTTGTAGTGTGTGCTGTGTAATGACTCCACACTTAAGTCTTTAGAACGGGTTGCGTCCAGTCATTCTCATAAAGATGCCAGATAAAGATGACACTGCTGCAGGAGAGACAGTAAACAAACAAGAAGACAAATGATGTGCAAAAAGGTTTGTGGTGTAAAAGTATGATAATGGACACCTGAAATGGAAGAAAGTTTGGCTGAACTTTGGCAAGAAAATGAATACCTATAGAATATAACATAACTGACAAAGAAAGAAGTTGGACTACAGTCACAGGGAAACTTTTAGTGTATCAGGCAGCCAATGATGCTAGCTTATTTAATGTAGTGTTAACTGTGAAAACCACAGCTTAGCTTATATTACCGTTAAGAAGACCCCTCCACACCGGCCTTGGCTGGCCACACTGAACTACACAGTGCAGACACAATGCTGCTCCATTGTGTGATTTTAGCAAAGTGGTGTTCTGGGTTCAGAAATACCAGCGGGCAAATACAGTCGGAAATACCAGCATACCGCTATTGCTTTTCAGTCAACAATGGCAGGTGATGGCATCCTGTGCTTGGAGCCTCACTGTCTCCCCAGTTCACCCAGACATTTTTGACTGTAGCTTCTTGGTTCCTGTAGGTTAGCTGTTTCTTCAGAGATGTTTAAATCTACTAGCGATGGGTCGCACACATAACATGTCATCAAAAACAATGCCGGCTCTCCCTTCTACACAGATGCAGATACAGTTCTCTGTCTACCTCCACTGCCTTTCATACAGAACGGTGAAGTGGAATAAAGGCGGGACATTTGCCCGCCCTGAACGCGCTGTGTAAAAGGCCTACAAATATATTTGGCGTGAAGGTGTAAAAAAAACAACAAAAAAAACCCCGCTGCTCCGCAAAATTAACGAGCCTCATGCTTAGATGTTTGCTTGTTTTCATCTGATAAAACTGGCATATCATTACTCAGTGTGAAGCACAGCAGGTCCTCCAAGCGACAGTTAGGTGACGCACACGCTCACATTTACATACAGTTCATACAAACACACGTTCACAGACATGGACTTAGAGTGGGCCCTTTCCTGGGGGGGGGACACGCTGTTCTGTTGACCCCGCAGTCAACGGACAAATGAGGAATACTGGGAGTAGCTACAGTGACATGTCCATTAACACGCCTGTGAGAAACTGCACCCCGCCTAGACCCCAGGCAACCCTTCTGTGACTCTGCTTATTTAACTGATTCTGTGCATGCATGTGTTCTCTGTAAACATGTATTCTGCCCCTGCAGGTCATTGTTGAGGATCTCTACACAGCTGTGTGTGTTTTCTGTCTCCCCACGCTTTGCATTTTTCTGAAAAAAACAGACTTGTGTATATCCAGCCTAACACATATATGCAAAGACGCACAGAATAAACTGCGTTATTTATTATTTTAATCTCTCTTATATTTTCTCAGCTATTCTCTGACTATTCATCAAAATTTTATACCATCCCAAATATTTTTCCTGAATCAAATGCCAACAGTTGCATTGTATTTCTGTCAGCCTGTGGAACTGTTTTACAAAAAAATAACATATAAAGGTCAAATATACATATTGGCTTTAATATATTTATCTTTTCTCTTTAAAGAGAAAATAACTTCTTCACCAGTGACATTCTCTTTATTTAGTACGACGGAGTATTGGGGCCACATTATGGATTTCTTTACCGTATATGAGATTTTGAGAATAAAGTTGTAATTTAAAAAAACATTTCACCGTGAAGAAAATATTTAATATTTAGAGAAAAAGGTCATAACATTACAAGAATAAATTTGTCATTTTCTAAGAAAAAGTCATAATGTGTTGATTTTTTCCCCAAAATATTATCATTCTGTGGTTGGAAAATGTATTCTTATAATATTATGACATGAAGAATTTGTTTTAGGATACTTGCCTAAAATGATAAGAGCCATTAAACCAGCAGACTTTACAGAATATTCCTAATTCCTCATGTTCACCCATGCGGCTGAATGAACAGAAACCTACAATATTTTTCTTGTAATATTTAAAATTTATTCCCATATTATTGTGTTTTTTATTCCTTTAAAATTATTTCTTTATTCTGGTGATATTATGATTTTGCAATATTATGACTTTATTCTCAAAATCTAAGGTTTTTACCCTAATTATTTGTTGTAATTTAGCTTTTTGAATGTCGTACGTTTGTATAAATATATGAAATGATGTGCACACCGTTGTCAAAAAATAACCTTGTTTCCTCAAGGTTAATTTTATTCTGTCTCTCACTCCATGACAAGCACAGCTTCATTTTTCAGCTTAGCTCAGATTAGTTTTGCGTAGCTTATCTTTAACTGAAAAGCTATTAATATAGGAAATAATAAATTGGAGAGCTAATGACATGCTGCCTTTCCGTCACGACACTCCATAAATAATGTCACGGTCAGTGTTTAATCTCATAACTAGAGAACTGTAACTGTGTGTGTGTGTTTCTATGTGTGCGTGTGTGTGTCCTGTCTGCGTCCTCTTTTCCTGGCAGCTTCCTGTTCAGATCCAGGGGTGTGTTCCATTTCCTTCCTGCGCTGCCAGAACCTTGCTCAGGCTTCCTCCATGTCTTCCAGCTTTATGAAATCTACTGTGTATGATCGTTTATGTTGGCATGTGCATGAAGCCTACTGTACGTACGTGCCGGTGTTGGCGAAGGCGCCCGTGGAAAATGGGACACAGTTCTTCTTTGCTTTGTTTTGATGCGATCAGTGCTCTGTGTGCTCAAACCCTTTCTGACACCTCTGAGGTCAGCGGCAGATAAGAAAAGACATGGAGCTACTTTCCCACACAGTGACGTCAGTGCCTGTGAAAATCGTGCCTGTATCTGTTCACTTTGAATTTTTATCTTTTTCTTTTGGTCCCAGTGTCTCATTGTTTCATCACCTGACCAGACTTTGCTTTGCGTCACTGATACCTACAGAGGGGTCAGAGGGTCAGTCTGCTGGCTCAGACGGCTGAAGAGATCGCAGTGCTTGTTTGTTCCTCTTCTCCATCACTGATGACGCATCAATTTTCTTGCAACACAGAGGGATGTTTTCATATTTTGCCTGTTGTTTTGACCACAGTTAACCTATTATTGGCTGCTTGTTGGGCTGATATTTCAGCAGTAGTTTGCTGTTTTGCAATCTGGATGAAGAAAGAATTCCTATTATTTAGTGAATGTGAACCAATAACATGAGTGAGCAGTGGTAATCAGTACAGCTTTACTCTCATGGTATTGATTAATTCATCGTTTAAAGCGTCGAAAAGTGCATCCTACTGACCAAAAGTCAGTATTTTCTGACATTTTATAGATCAAACCATTAACCGAGAAAATAATCAACAGATTAACTGACAGTGAAAATAATTGTTTGTTAAACAGTCACTTATTCCAATTGCTACCTGCAAAATGTTGGCATTTACTTTAAACAGGATGATTGCTTAATCATTATTGGTGATTATTATATTAATCAGTTGATTTACATGCCTTTATACACATTCCAACTGGTAATTTTCACCCTTTTTCTAGCATTTTTTTGGCCATAACTGAGGGGAGAAAAAAAAGAAATCAGTGACATCCAAAGCTTCATGGCTAAATAAATACCCAGGCTGCAATGGCCTCTCAACCCTAAAGTAATGATATGCAGTAGTAGTGCTATAACGCTATGTACGGGTGGACAGGGATCACATTTTAAAGTCGCTGTTGCTGGATCTCGACCACCTGGAAGTTTCTCTGGCCTGTGGTCCGTCCGAGGTCATGAGACTGTTTCTTTGTGTGTAAATTGCTGCCATAGAAACCATGTGATAGGAAGACCTGTCCACTGTCACACCCTGTAGTAGAGTCCACTCCTGAACTCTTGAGAAGTACTTAGAGAAGCATGCACTTTAAAAAAGACAACACAGATAGCTGGTAAATTTAGGACATCTTAGCCTAGAAAAATGTGTAGATTATTTGAATACAATACAATGTGGCTATATTTAAGAATATGTCTTTCTAGCAGGGCTGTTTTGCAGTGTTCTTTATTTGCGCAGACATCTGGCAGCCACTGTTGTTTTTACAGCTCTGTTCAAATTAGTTGTGCACCGAGATGCAGATTTGCCTCCAGCTTTTCAGGAACCGACCGGCAAATTCTTAGAAAGATCATATTGGGCGGGCAAAAACACGACAGTTTCGTTTTATCCCAAGCTCCTTGAAGCGATCAACTTTAACACACTCAACACAGACGGTAACACAATAGAGATAGCTGGTATATTTAGGACGCGCCTGATGTCTACATGCCACAGCTGACCGAGCAGCAGCGGGTCTTTAAAGTTCAATATTCTTCTGAAAATGGAAAATCCAGAGCATAGAATCCAGACAGAGGCCAAACAAAACAGGAAGGATTCAGGAGCAAGACGTCTAAAAGCAGACGCCTTGAAAACAACTAGTAGATATAAACAGAAACACAACTGTCATGTGCCTTGTTAAATACAGGCAGACTATGCCACCCTTGGCTGTTGCTGTAGATATTTTAATACATATGTGTTTTAAATAACACCTTTTCCATCAGTCTAGCCCTGTAGACATGATCCTACCCACATTCTGCTGTAAAAAAATGCCAATTGCATCAACACTCCAAATCAAACACCTCATTCTCACCTCGCAGGCCAAACTTTGTCCCTAAATATCTTGCCCACTGAATGCCTCTTTCAAACAAAACAACTTGCACAACCCCACTTCAGAGCAAACGTTCTCCTACACAGGCCACAAAACACTAAACAATCCCCCGAAGAAAGGCCTCTGTCTGGCTTTAAAGAGAAAACACAATCTGTCTTCAGAGAGAAAAGCACTTTTCAAGAAGCCAGTGTTTTTTAGTGTTCACAGAAAACAGTGTGGAAAACATATTTGCTTCCTTCTCAAATTGTTTCCATGCTGTCGTTGTAGGAGTGTCAGCGCTTGAAGCTGCCTTGACGTCAGAGAGAGAACGTCTGTATCTGGGACTTGGATAAAGAAAAGTAGCAGGGTTTTGTTGTTAAGCTATATATGAGAAAGGGGAAAAAATGAAGCAGTAAACCTTGAAATTGACCAGAAAGCAGGGAGTGCGTTGACCTTATTCAGCCGGGGAAGGAGTCGCTGTTTTGGAAGTGCCTCCCCAGCAGAGTCTGGGGACTTGAGGGCCTACTATAACTGGCTTGTTCTCGCAGTAGGGGGCTGCAGAGTGGTATAGAGGGGGCCCTGTTTTCTATGTGTGCTTTTCATATTTGCAGTGTTTCTGTGCCGGCAGGCCGTCAGTATGTGGAACAGCCGTGGAGAGACTTGGCTCAGGGCTCTCTGTGTGTTTTTTTTCACGGAGCTGGCGAATTTGCTGGGGTTTGAGCTGTAGCATCTGTTGCTTTGAGGGGGCCTGCTATTTATCAAACTGAAGCTGAGTCTGCTGGGAGCCCAAAGGGAAAGAAACATGGCTTACTATATAGGTTACCCCCTACCCCCACCTTCTCCTTCCCTACTCTCCCCCTCTCTCTGTCACCCCCAGCCTTTTATTGCCTCTCTCTCTCCATCTGAAGACATGTTTTTGAGCGCTGTTTGTGTAAAGGGCATAACATCTCTGGTAGAGGGGGAGCTGAAGGAAGGAGAGGGGTGCAAAGTTTACAGAATTCTTACTGTATTTTCAGTTGCTCCCTATAGTGTCATAATTAAATGTGCACTGTGAAAAAAAGGAATTCCAAGAAAGTAAAAAAGCCTTGATTCTGGGAAATGAGCCCCAATGAGAAAATGATCACGACAATAAACATGTTTTTCATGAGAAAAGTAGTAGTAGTACAGTTTTAAGAACTGTATCTAAATTTGTGTTAAGATATTCCAGATAATATTGAGTTAGAAGTAACAAGTTACAACATTTGCATAATACCCCAGCACAAGAACAAGATTGTTTTCCTCATTTTAAGAGTGAGAGACATGCACAACTTTTCACTTTAAGAATCTTAAGTCACTGTGTTTTCATGCTTGTAAGCACAACTTCCTTACATTTTGGCATTTGTTTCTAGTTTTAAGCCTCATTTAGTCTTTCAGTGGCTTTTTTTTTTTTGCTTAACACAAGACAATTTGATTATATTGAAGAATATTTCTCTTCTTTCTAGTGGGGTTGTTTTTGTGTGCAAACATCTGGCAGCCACTGTTGTTTTTACAGCTCTGTTGAAATGAGTTGGGCACTGAAATCCAGATTTGCCTCCAGCTTTTCAAGAGCCAACTAGCAAATTCTTAGAAAGATCACAATGGGAGGGTAACAACATGACAGTTGAAGCAATGACAAACAGGCATGTACAGTATTTTGTTTTTGTCTACTCAAGGACTTCACGTTACAAGAAAAGTTACATGAGGCACCTACTGTGGAGATTTCTCGCCTTTTAAACGGTCTCTCACAAAACTCTCACACACAGGCATGATCGAGCTGCTTCTCTGTGAGGTGACTCATGTGTGCTCCGGAGTGCTTTAAATCCTGCTTGGACCACATTCCTTTGAACTGTCCCATTGACAAAAACAACGATCAAAGACATTGCTTTAAGGCAACAAGGAAAAACAAAGGAGAAACAAATTAACAGAAGGAGGAAGGGAGAATGGGCTGTATCGATTGGCAGAACTTATATAAACAGCAGAGCCCGAGCGATACTGGATTTTTGGGGCGCGCATTTGTTGCGGTGATCCCTCAAATGAGGAAACATACAATGGAGCCAGGATATATAACACTTTAACATCGGGGATGCACTTATCTTGAAACTCTGGGTTGATGTCAAAGGTTTGCACACATATATTGGCCAAACATCTGTCATCTGCCAATATCAGCCTTGACATCAGCTATAGACAAATAAAATGACATTTCACTGTTGGCAGTGACCAATGTTTATCTGTGGTGTTGTGATAAAGGTTCTTTCATAAGTTTGTATCATTGAATTTCAAAGATAGTGTGATGAGGGTCTGAAAGAGTTTCAAACAGAGAAGTTATTTTTTTATTATTAGGACTTCTTTTTTTTCATTTTTTTGGCACTGGCAATCGGCCGAATTGATATGTTATATGTTGATATTAGTCCAGAATTTCACATTTGGTGCATCAGATCAGACACTGCCAATGTGAAAGTCATCTTATTTGCCGATAGGGTGATCGCAGTCAAAAAGGCAAATAGATCGGTGCGTCTTTATTTAACGATAAAATGTATTAGGTAACTTGAATTATAAGTTGAAAATGTATGTAACTTGAAAATACCAGTCAGTCTCTTGTTATATGTTCTGTGAAACTGGTTGCGTTCTGGTAAACAGCTTGACTCAAAAGAAAGAAACCAGTCCACAGGCTGGACTTGGACTGCGTGAGCTGCTGTGTCAGGTGGAGAAAAATGAGATTACATATCTAATCCAAGCCTTTATACATACATGTACAGTGTTTACTTCGCACCTAATGACCCACTTAAAGTGCCACTGGTCACCTCTCTCTGCTTCTCTTTTCATTTGTCACTCCTCCCCTTGCTTTTCTTTGACCTCACTATTTCTCTCTCTCTTCTCTTTCTCTGACTCCTCTCTCTCATACCTCAGATGTAATGTCACCCGCTCTAATAAACATGTTTTCTTGAAGGAGGCACACACAGAGGCTCCATTCATATGAAGTCGCTTTCTGGGCTTTACATCTTTTACAAATAGCTCACATGCCTCTCCCGCATCTGCTGGCCTGCCGCAGCCAATAGCTCCTCTATTTATGTAAGATGACTCTTGTTATGGGTTAGCCACCCCAAAACATGCCTCTTAACATGCTACAGAAAATAGAAAGGGGAGAAAATGCTGGGTTGCTGTTTTTTTTTTCCTTTATTAAGGAGGCTAAGATGGGCAAAGCATACACAGCTTTTTACAGAGCTACAAAGCAGAGACTCCTCTCTCTCTCTCTCTCTTAGATACATGCTCTCCAATCAAAACTTTCACGCTGAGAGGCAGAAACTGGTCAACAGGATATGAAACCTTCCTTTCTGCTTTTTTCTTCTCTTCTTCATGCCAGAATTGACCTTTCCCCTACTTTTGTCTTTCCTCCTCTGGTGCTTTCTCTCTGCCTTTTGCAAGCACGTTTCTGCATTGTTTGTGGTTCCCCTAAGTTTGTTTGGTTGACTTTTACTGCCTGTGGCATGCATTTCAAACACAGCTGACAGAAACACCGTCTTGGGCGAACTGTGCATTTCACTGTACGTTTGGGTCTCGTAAACTTTCCGTTTCTGCGCTGTAACTCCGTGCCGATTTGCGGGTAATCAGTGTCCAGCTCATTTCCTTCTGGGTTATGGCTGAGTCATTCCTATGTACTTGGTGAAAGGTGTTCGCTCGGAGATGGAGACCACTCTGTTGCATGTCTGCCCTCAACCCCCCTCCCTCCAGACTGGTGTTAGTGGAAGGGAAGATGACCATCTGCTGCCCCAGTTGCCCAGTGACTGGACAACAGCCTTCCCTTATGGCACAGATCCACTGTCCATTGTCTGCTCAAGACTGTGCGTTTGTGTGTGTGAACTAGTGCACTGTATTTAGAAGAGACTGATTGTGTATTTTCCTTTTATGTGTGGGTGTTGAAGTCGGTCTTAATCTGTCTTTGTGTGTGTGCTTAGTTGCCTGTATGCATTTAATGTCTGCATGTTTATGTGTCTGCCTCAAGGAGAGCCAAGTATTGTGCGAAGCTTTCCTGTGGGAGTCCTGTAGAGAACGCACCCTCGCCCAGCAGGACGGCCGTCGGTGCGATGTGAGCTGACCTGGCCTAACAGGGGGGGTAGTGGACAGTACAAGATTTATTTATGGGCTATAGGCCAAAACTGCTTCTGGGGCATTAAGAGAATAGATATTCTCTCCAGAGATATGTGCATGATCACACACATCCATACTCAATTAAAAACCTGCACACATTTCATGATTACAAACCAGTATTGTTAGAGATCAGACTCATCATTAGCCATCACAGGCAGGTTGGGGAAACTAAAAAGTAGAAATACTTTATGTTGGGGCTTTTAGACACCAAATCTGAAAGTTTGAAAAACAGAAAAAGGACACTATGGCAGATTATTTTCTTCATTATCGACCATTTTCCTTGATTATAGCTTTAATGGCATTTTATTTTTGCACTGGTGCATCATGTTTTTATATGGAGCAATGTCAGTTTCTACCTTGGTAGTGTGATTTGTCAAATAATATGCAGCTCTGGTTTTAGTTTTTTTTTTGTATATGTTTGATTAAAATTAACATTTTTGTTTATTCTAGAAACTACTGAAAACCGTTATTTGGAGCATTAATTTGCAGAAAATGACAACTCAGACCTAAAATAATGCAAAGAAAACAAGTAAATATTCATTTTCACAAATACTGATGTTTTTCAAATTAAGAAGAGTTCAGAAATCATCGTGTGTCTTGACATGCTCTCCACCTGTCTTTATATCGCTGGTGCTGCTTTATGCCACTCCTGGTGCAAAAATTCAGCAGCTCAGCTTTGTTTGATGGCTCCCGACCACCCGTCTTCCTCTTGATCTTCTTCCAGAGGTTTTCAAAGGAGTTCAGGTCTGGAAATGTGTTAATCACTTAGTCACGTAATAATTTTTTCCCCGGGCTGAATATAGAGTATGTTGTTTACATTATACGCAATGCACAAGGAGGTATATGCCTGAACAATAAAAGCTTTTATTTACCATCACAACAGTGACTAAAGCTACAGGCAGTGGTTTGTATTTATGGAAGAAGTCACAGCATATAAATATACAGTGAATTACATCCTGGCAACAGCAGAAATGTCAATATCTGCAAGTTTTAGTGGCTGATTTTGGCCATCTCTACCCATAAACCTATAGACTGTAATGTAACGGTTTCTCTGTAGCATTTGTGGTCTCGGCAGGACACGGTCAGACTGACAGACAGACAGACGGCATCCCAGGTGAACGCACACTGCAAAGAAGAGAGGAGGTTGTTATGTCAACTCGCTGTTCATGTGTTTGTTGCTCAAACCAATACTGAAAGACCTGCTGCGGCTAACCACACATTTTGTTCCCAACAAGAGAATTATACGGTACTGTATGAGATAATAAAACACAATCCGTTCTGCGGAAGAAGAAAAAAAAAAAACACTCAGCAAATGCATGGTATTCTTAGTAAACTCAGGAAGTTAACACACACAGTGTTTTTTTCTGTTAAGTACTGAACTGTCTTGCTGTTTGAAAACAAAAGTCAGTTTTTACTTTGTGGAGACAGATTTCACTCCGACTGTTTAGTGTTTTTTATGAAACACACTGATGTGATCTCTCCTTCTCTCTCCGTTTATGTCTTGTTTCCTGTTGTGTGCTCTGTCTCTCACATACATTTACACACATAAACATGTCAAGTGGGACTCAGTTATTCATTATTCCTGATCCGCTGCTTTCGGTTAGCTGCCTGCTCGTCTTTGCAGGCGACGATCTGAGAGCACTGCTCGTGACACTGAACTTTTCCTCCCAGACATTTAGCGAGGAAAACAAGCCAGGAGCTATGCATTTTTCTCCTTAACTGAAAGAATCTTCTGAGCACATATTATATTTTTGTCAATGGTGCTTAAAGTTCACCACATACCAGACACTCGTTTATGGGTGACAGAATTTATGAGGAGCTCTTTGAGTGATGCCAAATGCCTGCGTGATCCAAAATGTTCTGTTGGGCTCTGTTCATTCATTTTTATTACCTTTCAGCCCTGACCTCAGCTTTTATTGCATAATAATATACTGTAGATTGAGGAATAAAAACAGACAGGGAGAATAGCGGCTGACAAATGCTTCTGAGGAAAAGCAGGGGGATCTGGGAGATTTGCGGATTGGGGCTGAGCCATGCTGCTGTGGTTTGTAGGTGTGTGTATGTGTGTGTTTGTGTGGAAAACCTGATAGAGATCTGGTTTGGCAGAGCCATTATCCCCTTTAGACTTCAACAGTAGGCCTACACTGTGCTGTGGCTGCCGTTAATCCCATAATGGGCTGACTCTGCACTGAAGCCACACAAATACTGTTCCCCTTGGTGAAAACTGTGACAGTGGATTTGTTTCTGCTAATGCTCTCCATGTATGTATGTAATGCTCTGCACTGACTGTGTCCAGTGTGGCCCATTTGTGTGAGCCTCCTCAGGTGAGTGGGCACAGATAGGTAATCTAGTGTACAGAGTCATCGATTTTCCCGCTGTACAGGAAGTGGCTGGTTATTGATTCTCTGGGACAATGATGTCACTCCAGACGGTGTGGGGTGTTTACTTATCCATGATAAGGTACGAGGCGCTTTCGCTCCGCACACTGGTCAAATAATCCTCGCTCTCTGTCCTCTTACCTTTTATCACTCTTTCCATCCTCCATTTTTACATTCATTGTGAATGCCCTCTCTAACCTGCATGTCCATTATGTGTGACATAATCACTGATGAGACTTGTCACTTTTAAAACTCTACAATGGTAGTTTGTGAACATATAATTACTATAATTATATTTTAAACAAAGCTGACTGAATGTATTTGCTGTAGGTAGAAATGTACATATTTCAGCTCACTCTTTAGGTAATTAATTTCTTTTTACAATAAAGTGTGACTGATGTTAGA
>JAPQRN010000017.1:20706369-20728628 GCA_037367275.1 Coranthus polyacanthus
AGACAGATCAGCAGAATTAAAGCATCAGACAGACTTTGTCCATCTGTTTGCAGTTAAATCTGTTGTGCTGATGGATTATTTTACTGTTCCTCACTCTTAGGTGTTTATTCCTGAGCTACAGACTTCACTTCATTATGACTTTCTAGTGCTTTCTCTTCCTCATTTCAAAGTAATTTGTCTTGATTCATTCAAGCTGCAAAACCAATTCAGCTGAGTTAGCTAAACCACTCACCATACTGCTTATCAACAAGCCCGTGGATTAATTCATTTTTATCCTGCATGACACCAGTGGGGACACTGCCAGCGTTAATAACAAGGTGTCCATCTATTTGGATTATGAAAGACCACTGCTAACTGAAAAAATAACATGGAGTGATGACTTCCTGATTTGAAAAGCACTCAGTTGCTGGCTACAATACATGAAAAAAGTGAGTAATGTTGTTTGTCACTACATAATAATCAGTGTAGGCTACTTTGGACAGAAGCCATCTTATATCTTATTTTTGAATGCTGGTGAGATACTGAAATTGGGCTTGAGTCCACGGTACAGAAGATTTTCAGCCGTTGGTTTGTTCTTTTCTTCGGTCCCACAGGTCTGTAATTGATTAACCACAGTGCAAATATGTCCAACACTACCTGTGGCATGAGACAGAGGAACACACACACACACACACAAACACACACACACACACACTGCAGGCACACTTCCATTGGGGTTATGAGGTCCATTGAGAGCTAAACACCAGGAGCAACCAGCATACACATAACCTACATGTATCATATCTGTACATGTCTATAGAGGTCATAAGTATATATACAAGTATATGTATAATTCTGTATTCTCTAAAAGGTGCACTTATTGTCTTATGAATGAACTGTAAGAAAATTGATGAATGAGTTTTGGAGAACACCTGCAGCATGTCCTTAAATAAAGCAGACAGTAAAACTGAAAACATAAAAGATGCAAAATGTAAGCAGTATGTTTAATAAAAAATGCATGCAGAGTGTAAAAAGCTGACAAAAGCTATTATTCTGACCTTATTATATCACTATCAATAAGTTTTAAGCAGGCAATTTCATTTCATGTATATTTAATAGGCGTAAGCTGGAACAAGGTATATTTTGGGCGTAGAAGGTAATGTACAGAAGCATTTTGTACATTTTCACCCTTGTTTTGAGCATAACAAACTTAATGAACTCCCGTCTCCTATTTGAATAACTCGCAGGGCAACATGCATGTACATGCACTATGAAATCGTGTATGTTTGTACTTCTCCTTTTGTGTTTGCACACTTTGAGTGCGCTGGCCTCACTGTATATATTTTTCTGTACTTCATCTTGGGCCAATGTTTGAAGTTGAGCTTGTGGTGCAAGATACACTAAGGAACAAAGAGGACAATGAGAAGGCTAACAGTCACTTGAGTCTAGGAGAAGGTGCATTCACACTGTGACTCAGACGTCTCCCACTGACCTTTGACTGGCCTTGTTGATCCTTGAGAATTACGGGTTTTGGGTGTAACTGTATAGTTTTGGAAACAGTAAGACTCCCAAAACTAGTTCACTCAGGAGAGAGAAAAAAGGAAGAAGCCTGGAGGGTAAACAAACCCATATTGCTTCACATGTTAGTATATAATACCTGCGCTTAATCCTTGCGGAAAACTTTACAATAACATGTTTGTGAGGAGTCATCAGCTGCACTGATATTTACAAGAACAATGCGTGTAAATGCGTGTGATGCATATGTAAATATGTATGAAACTCATCATAAGGGGAAATCTGAGAAGATAGTACAGAAGTACGTAAAAAAACAATGTAGATGCTGTTTTCTCATCCAGGAGTTGGTTGAAGTTTGTAGCTCTACCAGACTTTGCTTCAAAAGTTACAATGATTGATTGATGGATTCTTCTATTTTTGTTTCATGCGCACAAAGTTCACAACCCTCTGGGGTTTGCAAGACACTAGAAGTATAGTTGCACCCGTTAAACATTCCATTACAATATGACAGGTTATTTTACAGCTCCATCTTAAACAAAATGCTCTCTCCCAAGCTTGGGAAATAAAATCTGTTACAAAACCCCCCAAAAGAAATCAACATAAATTAAGCGCATTTTACGTGCATCTCAATTTTACCTAGCTTACACAACAAACAAAGTATGATTTTAATATCCTTTTACTGTTCATGTGAATTTTTTTTCCTTCATCCTTTTATTTTTTCCCACTCTGTTTTGTGTCCTTCTCTGCTGTTCAATGTCATAAGAAACATATCACAAAGCTTAAAAGTGTCTCTAAAATTACTGGAAAGGTTGAGTCAGTGTTGACGGGTGTAGCGGACAGAGACCAAGGTGATTGAGTTTCCACCTAATCAAACAGACATTTCATAAACGATTAAACATTAATGAGGCAGTCGGCGTGACGTTGCACTCAAATGAGGTTCTGCCAGGTTTTTTGTTCTGCCATTCAGTACCGAGCCTCATTGCCTATTAATGAAGTAACAGGACACGGCCAAAATGGTTCTGAGAGCAACGATTAGGCCATATCACTTCCTCCCCTCTTAAAGTACAGCGGTATCACATCCCCTCTCCACCTTTGCAATCAAAATACATCTTGGTAGAGGTTACAGATTGAGGGGATAGACGGTGCAAAAAGAGAAGGGCAGAAGCGAAACCAGTGTCAGAAACAGACAGAAGATTAATGCAGAGTGCGATGGTTTCTAATCTTTGCTGTATTACATCAGACATTATCAGTGTCTGTTTTTGTCTGCTGTCTTAGCTGGTAGACCTCACAGTGGATCACTGCTTTCGGGACTGCCAGCCCTTTTTGTTCTGTTATATAAAAGGAGTCACTCGCTTGTTTTGTAGAAGCAACTACATGGAAATGATAGAACTCTGCTTGTTGGCCTCAACGGTTCATAAAGTTTCATGGTCTCTAGGTTTTATTGCCTTTGATTAAGTGGCGCACGTTATGATTACTGGTCCGAATGGTATCCGCTGTTGTTCCAAACTTGTTTATTGGTATTTTTGGGAATGAATCACCGCCTTTCTGTATTCTCACACACACAGGTGAAGGGTTGGGTCTTTTGTGCAGACTTTACAGTGCCCATTATGAATTATAGGCTGATGATCAACAACGTTTTGGCCACGTTCCCAGTGAGATGAGTCATTTTTGCTCAGTCAGCAGAGCCGAGGTCTTGTCAGAGAAAGAGAGAGAAAAAAACAGCTGTGCATGTGAGGAGGCGCAGAACGGCGTCGATCCAAAGGGACTGTTTTCTTTAGATTATTACAGTCCCATTGCAGATACAGTCCACTTTGTTAGTCCCATGTTTTTGGATGACATGCCTAGAAGAGATAAGCTTGTCCTAGATTTGACCATGTGTGTCTTTAAACATTTACTATTAAACCTGCACCTGGAATATGTGCAATACTGCAATGAAGATAGGACTAGTGATAAATAAACAAATCTTGAAGTGTGCATATTAGCTGTACTATTATTATTATAACTATAAGAAATTAAAGTTTGGTTTCCCCTACTCCCGTTAAAATGATTTCTTCTAAACTCAACAAAAACCTCTCCTGAAATACAAAATGTCTAGAAAACAACTTAAATAAATAAATATAAATTATCTTCATCATGTCCTTAGCAAAATAAACAGTTTGGGTGTTTTGTCATAGGGAGTCGCACTCACAAAACTGTGAGAAATGGACTGTGGTTTTTCTTACAGGTAAAGGTTTGAACTTGTGTTTTGGTGTCCAGATGAGCTGCTTCCGTTCCTGCTGCTGTCTATGTCAGGGTTTGACGCAGAATGAAACGGGGACTTCATGGTGCGTTCAAGTACACCTCATAAATTCAGAAATCTATTCTTGAATGAAATGAAATAGGAAAATGTGGCCCCGTGTTCATATCCTAAAGTTTAGAACCCTCTCCTCATGTATATATATATATATATATATATTGATATTTATAACATATATATATATGTGTTATAAATATCAATATTGATTCATAAAAAGATTGTGTCATTATATTTTTTGCTATATCACCCAGCCCTACGTCAAAGTACAGCTGGCCTTGTTATTGTGCAAATAGAAAGGAGAAATGGTAAAGGCGAAGCAAAACAGGGAGTGTTTCATTGATTTGCAGTCGCTGTGTCATATCGACTAAAGATAGCAGGGGAGGGTTTGGTATTTTGTGTTTTTCTATGGGATCTTTTCTCTTGCAGCTTGCTGTATTGTGACAGCTGCCCTCTCCCTGTTAGAATAACATCCCGGGGAACTCACTCTTCCTCACGTGCACACAGGAGTTGCAGGCCAACGCCTTTTCCCCTGGATTGTATCCCAGAGTCAGTATATATTATTTAGGGAAGTGCACATACATGTCTATTCTTGACTCTATAAAGTCATGAACTGCTGCTTATTTGTTCCAGATACCTCATTTTCCTCAATCTATAGGGTTTTTTTTTTTCCCGTCTTTCCCATGTGTTCTCTGAGTTCTCTCCAGTTCCTCTGCATTTCACAGAATCCAGGGAACGCTGTTTCCTTCCAGTGTTGGTGTGCTCTGGTCCTGGACTAAGCTGGTCTGGGGGACACGACACACCTCTCCTCTCAGGAAGGCCGGCGCTTGGCGAGACCACTCCACTCTGATAGGCTGCCAGAATATACACAGATCAGAGAAGAGGCGACTGGGAAAAAAATGAGAATAAAAGGCATCAAGGGTCGTCAAAGGGGGTCATAAGGCAACACTGGTCCACTTGATTCCGATACTGAACCAGAGCTGGCTCATGAGCATTAACATCAAATGAAGGTTATGGTTAAGGTTATATTAAGTTACACAACATCAAGCTTCATATTGAATCTGAACAGTTTCTCACAACTTTGCACCAGTTCTAGATACTGGTTAGTGCTCGGTAAGGTGCAGTGGTAAAATAAGCATTCAGTAAAAACACACTGTGAAAATACTCCACTACAAGTAAAAGCTCCGCATTCAATATCTTAAGTATCTAAAAGTGTAAATTGGTCCCTGTCAGTGTTTCACTATTATATATGGCGTTTTTGGATTCATGTAACTGTTAAATTAATGTGTATGTTGTATTTTACTTGATATACTGTTGGTAGTTTAATCTACAGCAGTGCATCATATTCCGTGAGATCATCATACGTTTGCGTTGCCGTCCTGTGAAGAACCACGTGTCTTTAAAAACTTTTCACAAGCTCAGAAAAACAGATCTGTTGTCAGCTTGTAAAAATGCATTTTCCAGCTAATCCTACAGGATTGCTAAGAGTTTATTGAGCCTCAGAAGGAGGAGCATTTTCTCCATCCATAAAGGAACACATTCCTTCAGTTTGTACAATCAAAATCAATACGTTCGGAGATACATGGATTTCACTGGACAGGAATGAGATTAAACATCAGAGAGGTCGCTAAAGCTGTCGGACAAATGTAGTGAAATTAAAAAGTACAACATTTGCCTCTGAGATGTGGAGTAGACGTATAAAGTCACATAAAAAGGAAACACTCAAGTAAACATACGTACCATAAATATGTGCTATTGGTAAAATAAGGGAAAGGTTTTCAGGTTGTTGCCCACTGGACAGGTAAGGGTTAACCTCCAGTCCACTCTCTGAAATGCACAGTGATAGATGAACAGGCTCAAACCTAGAGCAGTGTTTGAAGAGTGGGGTGGGGGATACCCTCTTAGTCTGCAGTTTTCACTCTTTGAATGTGAGCAAGTTTAAAACTGTTTGCATCTGTAAATGTGCAGTATTTAAAAAAGATTTTAATTTCAAGGCTGTTATAAACAACTGGGGTCGGCTTAAGAGTGATCTGTTTCCATGGGGAAAAAAAGAAAAACGGTTGTTTTTCAGAGATGAAAGTTGCTGTTGTGAGCCTCTGGGCTATGTTGAACCTTGTGGTTTTGTGTTTGCTGTGAAGTTAGGAGATAGTTGTTTTGCCACTAAGTGAGTGAAAGTCAAATAATTAAACTCCACAACTTGGGGAAACTCTCAGCAAAAACTCAGCAAACTGAATTACTTTCTATGAAACATACCAGATTAGGTTGTAGTGAACTTCATACCTCGGCAAAACTTTTTTTTTTTTTTTGTTTTCCTTTTCTTTTTTCTCTCAGAGAAACAAGAGAGGGTAGAGAGAGAGAGCAGAGAAGATTGGTTCCTGTAACTGTTGTTCTTGCCTCTGATTGGTGGAAGCCTGTTGCTAGGCTTATGTCAGTGTTCGAGAGTTTTCTGCTTCCTCTCCCCTGTGCAGCGATAGGTCGGGTTTGAACTGGTCTGGTGGACTTCTGCCACTTGTTGAACATCCCCACAGTTTTTTTGCGGTTCCCTTGCTGCATGAGAAAAAACAGCAGCCACAGAGCTGAGACACATATGTGCAGAGTTTACATCTGGCATGGCTTCCTCTCAGTGTTTTTAATCTTATTAACTTTTTATCATCCTCTTTATTGGTTTAAGGCTGTTGTTCATTCTGATCCACACTCATAAAGGAAAAACAACTGCTTTTTTGAAGCATTTGAGAAAGTGGCTCCCATACTGTGCTCTTCATAAAAAAAAAAAAAAGTTTTGTGAACTAATCTATAACAGTGGACAGATTTTAACGAAATAGCTTTCTGATATTGATAAACCTTAAATTCCCCAGTGAAAAGTCACTTATTGAACTTTAAACTTCACATTCTTGAGCTACACATCTCACTGTTTCACTTCTTCCAGCAGCAGGTATTCCACGCTTTGTCTTAAAGCGATAACTATCGTTTGAACGTGAAACATTCATGTTCTGCTGGCTTGAAAAGTGGCTGTAAAATGTCATACTTTGCTCCTCCATGACACATAAACTGTTCAACTTGAATTCAAAGTGAGCACAGTGCACTCACATAAAGATCTGAGTTGAACAAAACATCCACGTGAACTTGTCGCAGAATTCTGGCAGCATGATCGGCTTCTTGTACTCTTGCCTCTTGCATTCTTATTGATGCCCCGATGTACAACCCTCCCGCTGTGATTTTATGGCTACAGGACACCGTCATCTACTGTGTCGTTTTTACAGTCTAGATGTCCGTGTCGGATGCCTTCACTTTTATCTAAATTAGGTACACTGTAAATTTTACAAGAATGCTTCTGTTCTTTCTGCGTGGCTTTTAAAAACAGTACCTACTTAGTGCTACGCTGTTTTTAAACTGTATCTAGAATTTCAGTTTGGCGTAAACAACTTAACATGTATGAGCAGGAGCAGCTGTCAAAGTTTCAAGAACAAGAAACATTCATTATCATTCATTGCAGCAAGTTCACTCTAAGCATGTTTGAAGTGTCTTGTTCTCTGTACTTTTGGTGTTTTTTTTTAATGCTTTTATTAGACATGTACAGTAACAAGGTGATGGGATATCCCTCAAATGCTTAAACTGTGGACTCATACCCCTAAGCAACAAGGCTGCATCTCGTCGTATGGAGCATTTAGTCGCGTACGAACAACACCACTTCCTGAAGATGAAACCAAATAACTCGCACCTAACAGTCTAAGTCTTGAGCCTCCCCAAAGACACCTGCAGTGTGGTTTTCTTCATTTCACAGTGTGATCTGAACCACCTACAGAGGCACCGTGCAAGGTCATAATGTAACTGTAAAGCTACAGAGAATGAAGTTCAACTGTGATGTCTAGTTTAAAATGACAAGCTTGAGAAGATTGAAAAACCGACAGATTTACCAGGTACATACGAGCAAATAAATGGGGAATGTAGGCCACAGTATGTTTGGAGCCTCGTGTATATGAGGCGTTCCTTCAACTTTATTAAACTGCAATACTTCACTGCTGGAGTAGCATGATAAAACATAGAATTTTGTGGATTTATGAGATTTAGTTGACAGAAACATTATTTTAGTGCCCTCTCACTGGCTTTATATGGTTTTTAACAAGTGAGTCCCAGCGGTGGAACGTACCTAAGTAGATTTACTTAAGTACTGGGCTTAACTACAAATTTGGGGTACTTTACTTGAGTATTTCCATTTTATGCCGCTTTATACTTCTACCCTACTACATCTCAGAGGCAAATCTTGTGTTTTTTACTGCACTACATTTGTGTGACAGCTTTAGTTACTTCTCACATCACATTTTTTCATCCCCTTCCTGTCCAGTGAAAACCACAAATCTCCAAACGTGCTGATTTTGAATGTTTGTGATAAACTGAAGGATGAAGCGTTCCTTTATGCGTTGAGGAAATTCTGCTCCTCCTTAAGAGAAATAAACTCTTTAAAAACCCTCCTGGATACGTGGTTCTCACAGGACAGCGATGCTACAAACATATGATGATCAGTGAACAGTATAGTATATAAGGTTACTGGAAAATGAGCTCAACCTTAAACATATAATGCAATACACACATTAATGCAGCAATAAAATGAATCCAAAAACATCTTATATAATAGTAAAACACTGATTGAAACAGTGACAGTGTTTACTTAAGTAAGGTTGTGAATGCAGAACTTTTACTTATAGTGGAGTATTTTCACAGTGTGGTGTTAGTACTTTTACTGTAGTAAACGACCTGAATACTTCTGTTACTTATGTTTCAATTTGACACGGTTTGGTTGTATGTGGTGTAGAAGAAAAATGAATTCCTCACGTCCGAAATTGTGGCTGGATCAGTAGAGTTTTATTAACTGCAGTGGAGACAAGGTGTGGCACAACAAGGCGGCCTAAGTGTTGATGCAATGAGGGTTTTATACTAGTTACCGTGGAACAACAGGGCTCAACACATGTAAATAGCAAATGGCAGGGACCTCGAGGTGAGATGAGTTCTTATGCTAATCAAGGTGTGACCATTGTTGGCGATCAAGCAAATGGTCAGACCTATATAGTTTTGTTAATTTAAGTAAAACAAGTATCCTACAGTGATGCAAATATCCAAATACAGGAATGGGACAAAGGGAAACAAGGCTACAATGTTAATTCACAGATCATGCAAATGTAAAGCGATTTACTTCAACATTGGGAACAAACTGCAGATTTTAGACTTCATTTGGACCATTGTACTATTCAGACCATTTCAAAGAAAACTTAAAGTGAAATCTCAGCCTTGCGCAATCTGGAAAGGAGCGTTCAGGCCTGAATCACAGAGATGCTCATACAGACGCTCCTGATGTGAGTACATTAAGCTCCACAGAGTAGTCAGTGCGTGCACTTTGACAATAGTGTTTGGCCCGGTCCCTGAGGCCGGACCCCCGAGCCTAAGCGCTTTTATGTGAAAAGGTTTGGTGTGTCGTAAGCCCTAACGCTGACCAGCCTCTTCTGCAGCTTTGCTGAGCCATGGGGCTCCCGGCAGCTCTGGGAGTGCTGACTCTAGCCCTGGGAACATGTTTACTGCTGCCCCACACCCCACCCTGTGGCATCAGGAGATGGACCAGGGAGGGGGCGACTCGATAGACACAATGAACGTGCTGAATACTGTGCTATCTATCTAGCTATGGGTGCCGGAGACGTACCGTTGGTTTGCCAATCTGGCTCTTGATCAAAGTGCACTGGGCCAGATCATCACCAAATTTAACTTGTTTGTCAAGTTTTTACCCAAAGCAATGATTGTCACATACTTTGGAGTTGAGCTGCGCTGAAACAAAGTTCATTTCATTCATTTTTTTTTTTCTTCTTTCAAGCAATTCACATTATTACGTACATTTTCATCACAAGACGAGTCTTTATAAAATCTCACTAAAACCTCTTTCTTGTTTTGCTCAGGAAGCATGCTATTTTGAAATCTCACACAGAAACATGACCCACAGATGTGCATGTGTGTGTGTGTGTGTTCGTCTGCACACTAGCCAATACGGGGATGCTTTTGTAATGTGGTCGCTGGTGATCCACAGAGGAAACAACAATTGACTTACATCTGCTGCTGCAAGAAAATCTGTTTATTTGTTGCTTGGAATGAGTGCCATTTATGGTAGAAATCATTTTCTGAACTTGCATCCATAAAAAAGTACATATCCTAGAGTTAAATATAAATTACAGTATAGTGTGTTGTTTTCAGCAAATCTCCTCTGATATAATTTTGATTAATTATTGACTTTGGAACTAGCCTGGTATGATAAACCAGTTATACAGTGTTCCAGTGAATGTGTTATTGTCAAGAAGGGACAAACAAAGCCATAAGAGCTGCCTTTCTTATCTCTGCTTCCTCTTGGCTTTTAAAGGAGTCCTACAGTCCGGGCTGATTGGTGGAGGAATGACATTATCTGTGGTCTGATAGGCTGCGGTGCAAAACCACTAACTGAATGGCCGTTGTTGTTGCAGCAAGTCCTGCAGTTATCCATTTCATTGCTCGCTGATGCTGATCTTTAGACCTGCACTGTACCTTCTTCTGAGGAGCACCTAGGCTCTGTTTACTCCTCCTGTGCAGCAAGAAAAGCCAGTACTTGCTGCTGCACGCTGGAGCTGATTTTGGGTTGTTTTTTCCGATGAATGCACGTTACACAGATCAACGCAAAGATAACACACGCATGCATTTTTTTCCAGCTGCAACAGACAGTGGACAAACTATAATTATCTTACAAGGTTGTCAAAGCCCCCCCCCCCTCCCCGGCCCCACAAAATTATAGATTTTTACTGCTGATTAAAGTGATTGGAAAGGACGATCAAGCTGCAATCACTTTGAATTGATTGCTGTGATAATTTAGTATACAGAGTGTAATGCATGACAGTAAATTCAATCATGATCAATGGCAGCAGCGAACAAAAGAAGCAGAGAAGTGATGATGTTTTCTTAGGGGGGGGGGGGGATTGTTCTCTCTGCTCACGTTTAAGACCCCCCTCTCTCCTCACGGGTCGCTCCTCCCCCACGTGCTCCTCCCGCTCCCATTGGCTGCCGGGAGGCTGTTTTCGCCACGCGATTGGCCAGTGAGCACGTCAGTCACGCGGGCCTCGTCTTATTTACCGAATGTATGCGCGAGAGAGGACGGTATTCTGCTGTGGGGCTGCAACAGCTGACTACTGAGCACTTTAACCAGTGCCTCAAGGAACAAAGAGAAGAGGAAACAGCCATTCAAAAGAGGGTTTTTTTTATTTTTTATAACGCAGAAATAATTAAAGTGCAGCGAAGACACGAGATGAGGCACGCTGTCGCACCGGCTGAAAACGTGGAAAATAATTCCTTCGCAGTGACAAGCCTATTAAAGATATGTTCCCATTGTGAACGGCTAAGCAAAAAGGTAAGAGAAAGAAGAAGAAAAAAAAAAAAAAAAACCCCGCAGGGCTGAAACACACTTGTTAAAAATGCACGGTGTTTGAGACTTAATGTTGTTTCGGGGGATTTCGGGAAATTGTGGTAGATTCTTGGTGTCTCCCAGCGACCTTTTTCCTCTGAGCAAACAAACTGCAGTGCAGTCTTTTGTCCAGGCTTGTTTACGAGTCAGAAGAGTTTGTCACCGTCGGGAAAAGATGCGCTTCTGTCGCTTTTGTTGGTCGTAAATGAGTTCGGTTTAAAGGGAGCAGGTTTTAAAACGACACGCCGAATGCAATGGTGTTAATTAAGTGTCATTCGCGAATAATGTTCCGTTCCGTGGTCATTCATTCATCTGGTCCATTGTGTGCTGCGGGACAGCAGAAAGCCTCACACTGTCCGCTGGACGTGTCACGGCAGGTAGCGGAAAGTTACCGGAGCTGAAACAAAACAACGTGTTGGTTTCTTTCGGCGTTTAATTTTGTATTAGTGCAAATACTCGCTTTGTACGTTTGCTGAACAGCTTGACTCTAAAACGTCACGTCCCGGTTTGATGCGTAAATCAATGCGGAATCGCTGAATTTGCTTTAATGTTGTATAAAAACACAAGTCTCTTTTTTTTTTTTTAATTTAAATTTTCTGTCAAACCAGAGAGAATCCGGCAGGTTTAGTAATGTGAATCAAACAAAAGACACTGCGATTTCTCTCTCTTGTGAAGCAGCAAAGTGACAGTAGAAGGAAATACTAAGTAATGTAGTGTACATTACTTCTCTGTTTTCTCCTCTGTTTTGCAGTGGTATTTAAAGTGCACGTTTTTTCTCTTTTTCTGTCTTGCAGGACTTGGGAGTAAGGATCCCAAGACCCCTTGGTAACGGACCAAGCAGATTTATCCCTGAAAAAGAGGTACGACACAGCCTGTAACCTCACCAGAGACTTTTAAGACATAAACCGTCGGTTTGTGGGGGAAAAATTGCTAATTTATCACTTCTTCTTATTAGATTCTTCAAGTCAGTAAAGTGGACGCCAGGACGCAGACGATATTTGAGGATGCATTTGCAGCCCTCGGTCGCCTTGATAATATTTCCCTTGTGATGGGCTTCCACCCACAGTACCTGGAGAGTTTTCTCCGGACGCAGCACTACCTGCTGCAGATGGATGGACCCCTATCTTTGCACTACCGACACTACATCGGCATCATGGTATGGTTAGATTCGTCCTCTGTGAACTCTTTTAATGTGTTTTTCTCTAAATGTGAATTAAACTGAGATTCTTGGTGGTTAACCCTCTTGTTGCCTCTGACTCTGCAGGCGGCAGCTAGACACCAGTGTTCCTATCTGGTCAACCTGCATGTGAACGACTTCCTCCAGGTGGGTGGTGATCCTAAGTGGCTTAACGGCCTGGATGAAGCCCCGCAGAAGCTCCAGCAGCTCGGCGAGATCAACAAAATCCTGGCCCACCGACCTTGGCTTCTCACCAAGGAACACATTGAGGTAAGAGGTCGAGGTAGAATGATGCTGTTTGGCAGGGAGCATCAATGTAGACATGAAAGGTCTTATGTAACGGGCTGAGATCATGGGTGGTGACGAGTGTATAGCTGCAGCTGTGCAACTTGGAAGAAAGTTAAAGCTAGTGAGGTATAGTGAAGGAGTACTTAAAGAGGGAAGGAGAGAAATCAAATGGGATGAGCTGGCTAAAAAGAATTTTCCACTTCCCCTTGTCTTCAGTTAGGATTTTTGCAAAAGTTTTTTTCTTTGTTTTTTCCAGCACCTTCTGAAGGCTGAGGAGCACAGCTGGTCCCTCGCAGAGCTTATTCACGCAGTGGTCCTCCTCACACACTACCACTCCCTCGCTTCGTTCACCTTCGGCTGCGGCATCACGCCTGAGATCCACTGCGACGGAGGACACACTTTCAGACCCCCATCCCTCAGCCAGTACTGCGTCTGTGACATCGCCAATGGCAACAGTCACGCTTATCATCATGACGATTTCCTCGGCAACCAGGTGAGTGGTGTGGGATGGCGTGTGTACAGTTGGATAAAGATTAATGAGAGAATACATTGGTCTGTGAGTGAGTAGTCTGTCCTTTTCTAACTCCTCTTGCTGTTCGTTTCTGTAGGAGTTGTGTGGCGAGGTGGAGGTGCTGATGGAGCGTATGAAGCAGCTGCAGGAGTGCCGTGACGATGAGGAGGCCAGCCAGGAGGAGATGACTACTCGCTTTGAGAGGGAGAAGACAGAGAGCATGCTTGTGGTCACGGCCGAGGATGAGGAGTGCGTCCCCTCCAGAGATATCTCCCGCCACTTTGAGGACCCCAGCTACGGCTATAAGGACTTCTCCAGGCGGGGGGAGCATGTGCCCACCTTCAGAGTCCAGGTAGAAATTATATCTCTGTCTCGGTGACTGCAAATGATGTCTTATTTCTGGAACATTTTGGTTATCAACTTCTCTCTGTGTTCTCCAGGACTACAGCTGGGAGGACCACGGCTTCTCTCTGGTCAACCGACTGTACCCTGATGTTGGACAGATGCTGGACGAGAAGTTCCAGATGGCCTACAACCTGACCTACAACACCATGGCAACACACAAGGATGTGGACACCAGTATGCTGCGCAGGGCCATCTGGAACTACATCCACTGCATGTTCGGCATCAGGTCAGCTGGCTTACATTTTGTACAACCGAATGTTTATTTTCAGGTGTGCAGTTGTGGATGGATGTCACTTTGTTCCTTACATTTTTTTTTTTTTTCGGTGTCCCTCAGATATGACGACTATGATTATGGTGAGATAAATCAGCTTCTGGACCGTAGCTTTAAGATCTATATAAAGACCATGGTGTGTAGTCCTGAGAAGACCACCAAACGAATGTATGAGAGTTTCTGGAGGCAGTTTCAGCACTCCGAGAAGGTGAGATCTTGTTTTCTCCTGTCCTGGCCTGCATTGATGCAGCTGTTTTAAAACTGCTCAAAGAATTGCATTGTATTGATAACTGTTTTCTCTTTTTGTCATCTGCAGGTCCACGTTAATCTGCTTCTTATGGAAGCGCGAATGCAAGCAGAACTGTTATACGCTCTGAGAGCGATCACCCGCTACATGACATGAAGTGCTTTTTGGCGTTTTTATCATTGTCTTTTTACTGTCATTGTTGTTGTTCGTTATGGGACACTTCAAGAAGAAGAAGAAAAAAAAAAGAAAATCAAATTGGGGGAATTCAGCAAATGCAAGAGATGTGAGAAGCCCTGCGTTGTGATGATGCTTGTCCTGGTGTTGGATGGATGTTGAAAAGAGGATCAGAACAAATGAAAGCAAGAAAAAAGAAAGCAAACTGAACTCATCTCAAACTACAGTTGGATGCACAAACTCAGTTTGTGTTGCCTGCAGTGCCAAAACTGACCAAGAGAGGGCAGCCTGGAGCAAGCTCCTCTCCTGGGGAGAATGTGCCAGGCCTGACCACTGACACCGGACGGACGCATCCAGAATGACTTTTCAGTATTCCAGCATGCAACACATTGGTTGCCAATCTCTTCTGCCTCCTTCAAAGGAGTAAAGGCCCACAGAAAATCCCCAGAAAGCTGTGCAGCCACAACCAGTCTGCACTTTGATTCTGTCATCACTGTTATATTTGTTTAGTTTCTTTAATATCTTTTTATTTCATTTTGTATTAAGAGAAGTGGATGTTGTTGATGTGGTTGCTGTTAGTGGTAACTGGAGATGGAAGCATTATGTTGGACGGTGTTTTTACGTGTGCCTGAACTATCCAGCACAGTGTGCATACGTGCTGATGCTGCTGCTCCCATGTTGTATTCAGCAGGGTCATATTGACCTCTAAATCACCCCCTACCCAAACCTATTATATCCCTTACACCCCTATCCATTAGAAGTCCACTGCATTACCCCCACCCCCTGTTATCCTGTACTTCTCTAAACCCCCCAATCCAAATCTCAAATGTCAATGTAAGCTAATCCAAGGAGTGTGTGAAAACCAGAGGTGTGGCGAGAAACTCAAAGAACACTGTCTGAGCCCTTTTGAGTTTGACTGTATATGTGTGGATGAGTCCGTGTTCATGATGACTGAGGTGTGTGTATGTGTTTGTGTGTGTGTTTCACAGAAATGGAGATAAAACGTACGTCTTTTGAATTTCATGTGTCAAAAAGAAAAAGAAAAAAAAAAGCGAGGCACTTTGAAGGAAAAACTTCTTGCTTCTGCTGTAGCTCTGTTATTGTGAGATAACTGTTTATCATTTGTTGATAATGACGATGATGTCTTTGTTTTTTTTTCTGGTAATGGGGGGGAAAAGTAGAAAAAAAAAAATCATAAAGAAAGTTAAAAACCAGGTTTTGCAGGAGGGATTTGCTTCCGGTTTCCCAAACCACACCTATCTGTCTTCCGCTTATCCCAGCTGCCTGGTCACCCTGACACTTTCAAAGCTTCAGATTGTGAATTTACCAGTAAATGAATACCTCTTCTGTTTTCTCTATAAAACATATAAGAAGTGCTCTTTGGTGAGCAGAGACTCTTTATCTGGGCGGCCGTGTTCCCATTGCTAGGGGACCGCGCTGGCCCACACAGGGCCGCTTGCGGTCGATAGCTGTCGAACGCAAAAGGTTGTAGCTGTGCTTATTTCCCTGCTGGGGAAGTCTAACCAGTGCAAAAGCAGCTTTTTTATTTTAATCAGAGGTGTGATTCCTCTGTTGTTTTGTTTTTTGTTTACTAAAACCAGTAAAGTACTGCATTCTTCTGAGGGTGGATTGAGAGATTTGGACAGATGAATGAGTGATTACAGATGACAATGAGGAGGAGGAGGGTGATTATTAAGGAATGGTACATTTGGAAGTGGTTTGAGAGGAAGTAGAGGTTTTTCTGATGTCAGTTACTGACAATTTTTTTAATGAAATTTATGAAAAAGATGAAAAAAAAAAAATAAACCATGATATTGAATTGTTGTGTATCATTCGTAGTTTTCTCCCTCGCTTCATCAAAGAGATCGTGTTCGATGTAGAAAGGCCGACACAGTTCAGGAGTTGAAAAACAGTCATAGCACAATCAGTCGCCATCAGCACTCTGAGCAGAACTCACTTCCACTGTTCAGTTGCACAAATATAAGATAAGAAATGAAATAACCAGTGTTAATTAGTAAGCATTTTCACATGCTGTTATGCAAACGATGAGTCATGAAAACACCGTATGTTCCAAAGTACTCAGCTGTTTGATAATAAAAGTGAGGCTGATGTCACCCACAGTACGCTGAACTCAGGGGAATAGTTCAGTTTGTCATATGGTCCAGGGACTTTTATGTGAATTTCATTTACTGTATAAGCTCGAGAACTATGACTCAGTGGGAACCAGGCGATGGTCCCTGTTGCGGTTAAGGTCGAAGTTTCTCTTCCGGAGAAAAAAGCTTTGCACCTGACCATCATGTGAACTGCGATAAGGGGGATTTCTTGTAGGAAACCTTACCTCTCTTTCCTGTTTGCCTCCACGTCATACCTCATTGGGAATCATTTTCCCTGATGAGTAGTTAGAGGCTGGTAGTCTGTCTGAACTTCAGGGTGTTTCCCATCAAGGCCGCAGAGGCCTATCAATACGCAATCACCAGCAGAAAACTCAGTGTTATCCCCACTGACCAAACTGCCTTCACATTTCAGTGGCTTTCCCAGACCATATACCAGAAGGAAACATTTGTTAAGCAGCCTCGATATCAGCCAGCCAACTGTCCTTCATATCAACCTGAGAAAATCTACGTAGAGAACAATGTTTGTTTTTAGGTCTGGCTAATGAGTTGTTTAGGAGTTCTTGAAACATTGGCTTGTCTTGTGGTTGTTTTAAGGTCACTAGTGTGTGAAATCTGGGGGAAGTGACACCGGGGGTTTTTACATTAAGTGCCGTTTCTGATTTGTTTCGATGTAATAACGATGTGATTTTGAAATGCTGTACTTTAGGCTACTTGGTGTAACTTGTAAGCACTGCCTGGCCCCATATCTGTGTAATAATAAAGGCTTTGAGAAGCAAAAATGTTTTTCACCCTGTTTTACTGTACTTTATTATTTACAAGTTCCAATGCCACACAGATGACAATTACAACCAGAAAAGTTCTTATGCTTGGATTATGAGGTAAATTCCAGGTTAGTAATGTGTTTTGAAGACGTTCTAATCATAAAAGAAACTTTACAACGCAGCGTACTTATGAAACAGACTTAAATGAATGTGCAAAGAGCTTGTCGTAAATCCTTCCTGAATATGTTAAGATACCTGAAAACCAAGACTTAAGCAAGCTTAATGTTAATGAAAGTTAAAGTGCATGAAAAGTAAAAATAACTTGTAACAGCATTTACAAAAATTAAATCAAATAAAAAAATATGGCTTTAGTTTTGATGAGGAACAACCACAGGCTACAAAACAAACTCAATCAATTCAAATTATATTCAGATGGACATTACTTGGTCTACAGACACATACATAGTTTTACAATTTTCAGATACACCTGCTTCTAATATTCAGCAAAATGACATTCATCAGTTATTAAATCTCTTTAATCTTCTTGTTATGAAATGCTCACCCCTGCAGGCCTTAAGAGCAGCTGAAAAACATTTGAAGTTTCATCTGTCCTGAGGAATAGCTCCTGTAATTAGCTTGAATTAAAATTATTTTAACCAAACTGACAACACAGTCAGCTTATATAAAACGCTGCAGCCATGGATGGAAAACGGAGAAGAACAGTAGTGGTTTGAGAAGTTTCAATAGGTGTTTTGACAGTAAGTTTTAAATAGTTAGGTTTATATAGCGAACAGAAAGTCTTAGTTTCACGTCAGGTTGTCAGTTCCGGAGACTGAAGCATCTTTATAAGTTTCTGAGCTACGGGGAAGAACTCTAACTCCCAGCATGCCCTGTGGTAGTCCCTTATGTCTTCATTTTCAATCCATTTCAGAGCCTCGTCTTTGTCTGGAAAGTGAAGTGAAACAAGGAAACAGATGATGAGAGGAAGTGGTGTGAGACTTCTTTTTCTATATTTGTCAGTGACAGGTCGTGACTGAGGAGGTATTAAGTTTGTGATTATGTGTGTGCGTGTCCCGCCGTTCCCCCCCGAGGCCCACTTCTGTGAAAAAAAGGAGCGTGTTCTCTCCATCATGTCCCCCTCCCTTGTTATGTAAGGATTAGTAATAACATCATGCACCGACCTAAGTATGCGCTGAGGATCTCCAGCAGTGACTCTCTGTCCTGTGTGTCCAGCAGCGTCTCTGAGCCGCCGCCCGTCATGTTCCACAAGGCCTGACAAACCTGGCCCGCCAGCTGCCAATCCCCCGGTCCCAGGTCTCGGAGACAGTCGACCAGCCTGCTCACAAACACACACGGAAACACATCATATGACTCGAGGGAGAGAGATTCACATGACCGGTACGTTTGTGGGCATTAGCTCCACATCATTGGACCTACATTTGAAAGAGGACTGTGCGTGTGTAAAGGGGAAATAACTTCTGTAATAACTAACTGTTCGTGCAATTTCCACTTTGTGTGGAGACAATCATATGTTACCGTTGGAAGAGAATTCACAGAATATGTCCCACTTGATGTTTCCATGTGTTGAAAGTTTACGAATTTATCCAAACTTGACAAAACAGTTGCTTTAACTACCGTAAACAAACAACACCAGAACCAGATTTAGATGATTTGTGCACCTCTTTTATGCCATTAGATTTGTTGAGCTCATGTCTCGTATCGAAATGAAGACCACATTTCCAAAAACTCTGTTTACTGTCTTTTGCAAAGACGATGCTGCTCAGAAAACCCAGAAAGCTGAACTTATTGAGAAGTAGCATCCCTCTTCCTCTTTTTTTAACCACAAAAAAATGTGTTCAACTGTGTTAAACTGTTCCATCTGAACCACTGAAACAAGATGTAAAACAACTCAATTATTAAAATACTGTATGAAAAGTTCTGCATTGCCTGGAAATGCTATATTCTACATACATTATAAGCTGTTTAATAACAAAAGGATTATATTCAGATGTATGTTTTTGCAGTAACTTCTATTCAAATATCCAATGAAAGGATGAAAGGAAACAAGGCTACAATGTTAATTCACAAAAGGTCATGTAAATGTGTCAGTGCAGTTCGTTTTGAACTACAGATTCATAGACAGATACACGTGTTGCTTTATAAATCAGTATCATATTTTGATCCGGATCTTTACTTTTACTAACCACAAAATGGAACTGCTCTCAGACGCACACGCATCCACACAAAAGTCTTCTAAGTGCATTTGTTCTTACTTGGCGGCAGTGCCTTCTAGTGAGAGACTGGCCCTGTTAGGGGGGTCCAACGCCAGGTTAGTGAGGACCCCACAGGCTGAAAAGCACATGTCGGTGCTTTTTGAGTCCAACAGCGTAACCACAAACTCGTGCACTAAAAGGAGAGAGAAAGCGGAGAAAGATGAGGGATTCAGGGAGCGGACGAGGACAAAGCAGAGCAAAGATAAGAGCGTTGCTATCACCAGAGTCAGCAGGCATGTTTATACTGACTGGAGCTGGCCTTGCAGATAAGTCCAGCCTAAACATGACACAACAGAAGAGGTGTGTACGAGTACTGCATGTTCTGTCTCAGCACTCCATTTTCTGTAAAACTGAGTGTATTGGATGACACTGTCCTTACATGAGCCTTTGTTCATTTTATTCATTACATACGACTTTGGATAGATGGGAACTTTGGCCACTGCAGAGTTTTAAAGCCTTTTTGGACATCACCTGAGGCAGATGAATGTAAAATTAATGTGGAGAGCATCAAAACTATCTAAATGACTTTTAATGGTTGATGTTGGCCCCAGTGGACTTCTTTAGCAAGTTTTGTTTTTAAGCTTCTCGGGTGTTGTTTATTTATTATCTGCTCAGGCTTTAGCTCTAAATGTCTGTGCATAGATATGGTAATAATAACAGTCCAAAATTATATGACATTATATATTCATTATTTATAAAATGTTACATTTTCTTCTAATGTAAAAAGTCTTCCAGAAACTGTGGGAACATGCTGTAATAGTCAACAATTATCTGAAAATGAAGGCACAGTTTTTTTAGTTAAATAACATAACATGCAAGTCCCATGACCCCATGGCTTAAAATAAATATTTGTTAATTTTTGTATTATGTAGGCGTGGCTCCTGTGTGTGTCTGATTATATACCTTTACTTTGCATAATAAAGTCCCGCACATCGCTGGACTGTGACAAGTTTCCATACACCCGTGTGGCCTCAAGTATGGCGTCCATACTGGAGCTGAGCACCAGCTTCATCATCACTAAAGCGAAAAAAAAGAGACGCATGAGAAAAAAAAACGGAAATGGTGGAGTAAGGGAATAAAAATAAAACAAAATCAAGAAATGGAAAAACTACAGTGTGTCAAATACTGCATCCAGTAATACATAATACATACACTGTCTGCCCTTTTATTATTTTATTTTTGTATTTCTACGAACTCTCCGTCTTTTCACTCTTACACTTTGTGACGGCGAGGTGACTGTGTCTGAGCGCAACGCTGTGTTCCTGGTAGTAGGAGAGGTTGTTTATGGTGGCTGCCACATTCACCATCAGCTCCTCGCTCTCCTGAACGGACCTCAATTCTGTGTGACCCGTCCACAAGACAAAACAAGAAAACCATCAATCATCAACAGTAATAGTATCTTATATGCTTCTGTTACTGCGATATCCCCCCTCTACCCCCAACGTATATGACACAGACAACAGAGGGAGCATTAGCGCTGCAATACAACTTGTGGCCACAATTTGTTTGTGTAAATAGACTCATATTAATGACTGGTCTCAAAGTCAAATGAGCAGCTGCAGTTAGACGTTTTTTTTATTGCCCTCTTAATAGCTGCATTCATTCAAGTCCATATATTATATTTGAATGAATTGAATTGAATTGTAAACTTATAAAAAGTTGCAAAAGAGCTGCTGAATGTTTGAGATGATGGTTTTCACATTTTCATGTGCACTGCAGATGAACAGTCTCTTGAACACCATCTTTTGCATGTGAAGCTCTGCCAAAGCAATATGACACTGTGTCTGTGACATTATCATAAAAGTAGCTGTTTGGTTTGATACAGCAGGCTTGATCATGAGTTGCATACAAAGGTCAATGTGACCCAAACCAAGCAGCCATGGCACTGTGAGAGACTTGGAAACCGAGTCTGTTCCTGATATAGCAACAGATGTCGTGTGCGCGGTTATAAATCGCGGATATTGCGGTTGCACTGTCAAGCGGCGCCTGTGTCACACTGAATTTTGTTTCTGGTTCTGACTGGAAATGCTGCTTTGTTGTGCCTCCCCCTCAAAGCTGTGTAATGTGAAGCAGCACAATCTGTCATGAACTTGATCAAAACAGGACATCGATCAGCCAAGCCTGCACTTTCATCCTCTGCTGCAACTTGTTTGCTGTCTCCATATTGACCCCCACATGCTTACTTTCTGCGTCTGTCTTCAGTTATCTAATTTACTTCCCATCTTACTCACTGTCTTTAATCATGCATCGCCTCTGTCTTTTGAAAATCTGCCATTTTTTTTTCACTTGGATAGACCCCCGGCTTCTCTTTATTTGTTCAAATCTCCCTCCCAGCTGCCACGAAGAGATCGACAGTTTCACACCAACCTGTGTATCGGTTCAACCTGTCCTGAAACCAGCTAACCACATGGGAGAATTTCACACTCAAACCAAGTCGGCTGTGAGATGTGACAGAACATCCTGCTGCTGCGGTGAAGCGCTTCACATTGGCAGACTTTGACAAAAAAAAATCCCCAGGTAAACCAAAGGAGGAAGTGCTGTAAATTGAACAGAAAGCACTGAAAGGAAGACGAGCGATGGAATGAACAGACAAACAAGGACTGTGTTTTCAACCAAAGTCGTGTCTTGTTCCCAGCATAAGGGAAGTGGTTGGCTGCCTAGCAGATGCTTTCTGTCCAATGCACTAAACGGCTATTTATAAACTCCAGTTTTCACACACTGCTTCTTTTGTACAAAGTTATAACATGGGGAGAAAAAATTAAATCTACTAGTGCAGGCTAGGGCTGTCA